>CAJHNH020002882.1:60000-90817 GCA_905116865.2 Candidula unifasciata | reverse complement strand
TAATAATAGAAATAAAAGCAGTAAGAAGGGCAGATATAAAAAAAAGATAAAAGCAGTAGAGACCGGGGCGATGATAAAAAAAAAGAAAACAGCAGTAGAGACAGGAGATGATAATAGAAGACCAGCAAAAAAGGGAGATGAAAAATAGAAAGACCGCAGAAAGGGGGCCCAGGGCAGAAATAATAAAGAAAAAAGCAGAGAGAGGGGGCAGATGAGATTGATGTTAGGGGCAGATGATAACTAGAGAGAGATCAACAGCAGTGGAGACCAGGGCAGAGAAACTAGAAAGCTCAAACAGCAGTAGAGATAGGGGGCAGATAATCACCTTTTTCTTCACTGATCAACAGCAGTAAAGATAGGGGCAGGATTGAATAACTAGAAAGATCAACAGCAGTAGAGAGAGGGGCCAGATGATAAACTAGAAAGATCAACAGCAGTAGAGACCAGGGCAGATGATAACTAGAAAGATCAACAGCAGTAGAGATAGGGGCAGATGAAAACTAGAAAGATCAACAGCAGTAGAACTAGAGGGGCAGATGATAACTAGAAAGATCAACAGTCCCCAGTGTAGAGACAGGGCCAGATGATTACCCTCTACATATCAACAGCAGTAGAGATAGGGGCAGATGATAACTAGAAAGATCAACAGCAGGAGATATCATGGTAGATGATAACTAGAAAAGATCAACAGCAGTAGAGGACCAGGGCAGAGGATAATACTAGCAAGATCACAGCAGCCCCCCATGCAGAGATAGGGGCAGATGTAACTAAAAGATCAACAGCAATAGAGATAGGGGCAGATAATAACTAGAAAGATCACCAGCAGTAGAGATAGTGCAGATGCTAAATCAGACAAGAGCAAACAGCCAGCAGAGATCAGGGAGATTGATAAACTAGAGAAAGATCAACAGCATTAGCGACCAGGGCAGATAGTAACTAGAAAGATTCAACAGCAGTAGAGAACCAGGGCAGATGATAACTAGAAAGAGTCAACAGCAGCAGAGATCAGGGCAGCTAAGAGACCAAATAATGCCAAAAGGTTTTTATATCATGGCAATGGAGAAAACATCATCACTATGACTGGAAGCCAAGGACTGAGATCTGTAGACAGATGTGGTGCCTAGGACTTCTGGCATGGCACTTGATGATGACAATTGGACACATATTCCTGCTCTTGATTTGGCTGTTACCTTGAAACCTTGAAACTCTCCTCGTATTTTTGAATTTGGTTTATTGATCTCATCCCGGACAAAGTCCCACTTAAAGATGACATAGGTATCCCCGATTTCATCGGCAACCAAGTTTGTTGGTGTCACAGACGGAGCTGCAGAGGAGACAAAATATGAGCTTGATATTTTCATTCGTGTCATTTTCCAGACAGAAGTGTGACAGTCTTGTAATGATCCCATTTGATGAACACTAGAGAAATGAAACAATGTGAAGCTGCCATGGAAAGGAGAATAACAATAAACAAGTCACAGTAACAATTGTGAGAGCATGCATCTTCCCTGTGGATACAAGGTGTCAATTAGTGACTAGTTTGTAAATACTAAAGTAATAATTGTGAGAGCATGCAACTTCCCTGTGGATACAAGGTGTCAATTAGTGACTAGTTTGTAAATACTAAAGTAACAATTGTGAGAGCATGCATCTTCCCAGTGGATACATGGTGTCAATTAGTCACTAGTTTGTAAATACTAAAGTAACAATTGTGAGAGCATGCATCTTCCCAGTGGATACATGGTGTCAATTAGTCACTAGTTTGTCAATACTAAAGTAACAATTGTGAGAGCATGCCTTCATTATCTGTCAGTCCATCATTCATCATGTTTCAGTCCATCCTTTATCATCTGTCAGTCCATCTATCCATTCATTTATCTGTCTGTATATCTCTACTCTCTTGTCTTTACACCACATTTTTCTGCTCCCCCATCATCCCCTGAATTAACTGGCAGATAATAAAATGAGCATCAATGCACTCAGTAACACCCATAGGGGCTCTGTCTTCCTCAGTGGACAACAGAATGTATAGACACTAATTGTTTGAACTGTTTACTCAAGGAAAGAAACAGGAAAAGGGCAGAAACAAAACCTTGAAGAAAAAAACAACACCAAATTATACAAAAGGCAGTCTTCTGCTCCTTTCATGTAAATAATTTACAATGTCTTAAATGTAAGTCTACAAATATTCTAAAATGTGTGTATTAACTTCGTAAAATCATAATATGGCCTACGTTTCACACACATGTCCTTTTTTCTATAACCATGCAGTTTTTATACAAATGTCCTACTTCCACTTTTAGACAAATGTCCAAGTTCCTACTTATTAATTTCATACAAACGTCATAGCTCATACTTACTACTTTCATACAAATGTCCTACTTACTACTTTCATACAAATATCCTAGCTACTACTTACTAGTTTTATACAAATGTCCTAGCTACTACTTACTACTTTTATACAAATGTCCTACTTACTACTTTCATACAAATGTCCTAGCTCCTACTTACTAGTTTTATACAAATGTCCTAGCTACTACTTACTACTTTCATACAAATGTCCTACTTACTACTTTCATACAAATGTCCTACTTACTACTTTCATACAAATGTCCTACTTACTACTTTCATACAAATGTCCTACTTTACTTACTACTTTCATACAAATGTCCTAGCTACTACTTACTACTTTTATACAAATGTCCTACTTACTACTTTCGAATGAATGTCCTATAATGGTTGTTGGATCCTTGATAGCTTCTCCAGCACTGTTCCTTGCCTTCAGTGTAATCTTGTATGCTTCATTCACAAAGCCGGTTGACATCTCGTAGTGGTTGATCCTCCAGTTATGGATGGGGACACTCAGCAGATCCTTTTCCTCCTGGCCTCCCACTCTTAGTAGCTGCAGCATGTAATAAAATCCTGGCCCGTTGTGCTGCAGGGGTGGCATCGGCTGCGGATCAACAGCAAATTCAATTAGGAATCAACCTGGAGCAAAGACTGGGGCAGCCAGGAGAGAGGGGATGTTGGTGATAATTATGACTTGTATCTGTCTGGTCAAGGAAAGTGTAGTTCTAGTGAAGCCCCAAAGGCATTTCACTGAACACAATGTTTTAACTGTACAACATTTCACTGAACACCATGTTTTAACTGTACAACATTTCACTGAACACCATGTTTTAACTGTACAACATTTCACTGAACACCATGTTTTAACTGTACAACATTTCATTGAACACCATGTTTTAACTGTACAACATTTCAATGAACACCATGTTTTAACTGTACAACATTTCAATGAACACCATGTTTTAACTGTACAACATTTCATTGAACACCATGTTTTAAGTGTACAACATTTCAATGAACACCATGTTTTAACTGTACAAAATCTCATTGAACAACATGTTTTAACTGTACAACATTTCATTGAACACCATGTTTTAACTGTACAACATTTCATTGAACATCATGTTTTAACTCTACAACATTTCATTGAACACCATGTTTTAACTGTACAACATTTCAATGAACACCATGTTTTAACTGTACAACATTTCATTGAACAACATGTTTTAACTGTACAACATTTCATTGAATAACATGTTTTAACTGTACAACATTTCATTGAACAACATTTTTTGACTGTACAACATGTCATTGAATATATAAACAGATATTTACATTTTAATTAAAAAAATTAATGAAAATGACAGAGGAGAAAGAAAGAAATAAAACAAAAACTACAAATAGAATGGAGGAAGAAAGTAAAAAGAGTGTGTATACATACTGTCCATTCAATATACAACTTCCCATGCTGATGCCCTAAAGTTCGCAGGTTACGAGGGTGATGCAACGGTCTGCCTGGCTTGGTGATGCAGACTTGTGATGTATGGAGACTTGGGTTACTGGCTCCAATCTTGTTGTAACGCTATCACTCGGAAACTGTAGGTGCCATATGGGGTCAGGGTCAGGTTGACTTTGTTTAAACTGGCATTGACCTTGATGAGACCAAATTAGGACAGGAATTAAGATGGAAACATTATTTGTTGTAATACTTGTAGAGATTAATTAAACACAACTCGTCAAATATAGTGTTTATTTTGTGTCAATCTATAACTTTTTCTTTGGATCAACTGACTCACTACATAAAACTTTTAATAAAATAAAATGTATAAATCAAACGATAAATCAGTTAACAAAATGTATAAATCATATGATAAATCAGTTGAGAAAATGTATAAATCATTTGATAAATCAGTTGAGAAAATGTATAAATCATATGATAAATCAGTTGAGAAAATGTATAAATCATATGATAAATCAGTTGAGAAAATGTATAAATCATATGATAAATCAGTTGAGAAAATGTATAAATCATTTGATAAATCAGTTGAGAAAATGTATAAATCATATGATAAATCAGTTGAAAAAATGTATAAATCATATGATAAATCAGTTGAGAAAATGTATAAATCATATGATAAATCAGTTGAGAAAATGTATAAATCATATGATAAATCAGCTGAGAAAATGTATAAATCATATGATAAATCAGTTGAGAAAATGTATAAATCATATGATAAATCAGTTGAGAAAATGTATAAATCATATGATAAATCAGTTGAGAAAATGTATAAATCATATGATAAATCAGTTGAGAAAATGTATAAATCATATGATAAATCAGCTGAGAAAATGTATAAATCATATGATAAATCAGTTGAGAAAATGTATAAATCATGATAAATCAGTTGAGAAAATGTATAAATCATATGATAAATCAGTTGAGAAAATGTATAAATCATATGATACATCAGTTGAGAAAATGTATAAATCATATGATAAATCAGTTGAGAAAATGTATAAATCATATGATAAATCAGTTGAGAAAATGTATAAATCATATGATAAATCAGTTGAGAAAATGTATAAATCATATGATAAATCAGTTGAGAAAATGTATACACAGAAAAAAAATGGACACTAGCAACTATAGATGACTAGGGCAGCAGTCAATAATATGTAACCTTTCACCCTTTGATCATATTGGGCCAAATATATAAAGTAGAAAATACTAGATTTAAATGCCTGACTTCATCCAGGATAGTTCAAGACAATTTTATTGTCATCTTGGTCTCCACTGCTGCCATATATTTAGTAGTCAAAACTCCATGGAGTAGACAGCACAACATGAGCCTTCCGTCTTTCAGTTTCTCCTAGATGCCCTTGTTTCCTTAACCCATCAGTGTCCCATTTCAGTGCATATTTGGTGGTTCAATGAATTTTCTGAAGCAAATAAATGTTTACAGGGTGTGGGAGCTGGTCCCTGAGTCACGGTCCAAAGTGATGTCTCAGGAACATCCTAGACCAGTTCTTCCTAAAGTTAGTGCCACCGCCACCTGAGCACCCCTTTGGTGATGAGACATGTGACTCGGGGCGAGATTCAAGGTTACAATTTGGCATACTGGTAATGCCCAAAACTGACAAATAAAGCAGCGACCTCCTTTAAAGTCCCTCAGATCTGCAACCTCCTTCAAAGTCCCTCAGATCTGACTGATAATGCAGCAACCTCCTTTAAAGTCCCTCAGATCTGACTGATAATGCAGCAACCTCCTTCAAAGTCCCTCAGATCTGCAACCTCCTTCAGAGTTCCTCAGATCTGCAACCTCCTTCAAAGTCCCTCAGATCTGCAACCTTTTTCAAAGTCCCTCAGCTCTGCAACCTTTTTCAAAGTCCCTCAGCTCTGCAACCTTTTTCAAAGTCCCTCAGATCTGCAACCTTTTTCAAAGTCCCTCAGCTCTGACCGATAATGCAGCAACCTCCTCTAGCTCCACTATCTTATAAAATATGTTTCAATAATGAAAGGTAATTTTTAAAAAAAATCAATGTTAGGGAAAAATATTAAAGGTTTATAACCTCAGTAAAAGTTTACTTTTACTGATTTTTGCAATAAATAAATAAATTTACAACAACCTGGGCCGCTAATGTGACTGTTAAATTAAACATTGTTTGTTTTAATGGCAAATAAAAATGTTACCCATGTTCACTGTCTGGGAGGAGTTAACATTTTATTTATTATGAAAACACAAAATATAGAAAGGGTTTGTGATTGACAGTATAGATTTTTTATTTTTATTTTTAACATAAATTTACAGAACTGCATACTCCCATCCCAACATGGAACTCAATTTTTCGTTAATTTAAGGCCTCACCCCAGCTGTACTTGGGGGGTGGGGGGGGGGGGGGAGCTCTAATATAAGGTAACAGTTGAACAGGGTTTCTGGGACTTGTTCCAATGTGACCCTCTTCTGGCACTTTGTGTCACTGGAGGTTGTTGAATGTTGTAAGGTCCTGGCAGGGTTGAACACCATACATACCAACATTTTCATGAAATCATTCCGTTTTATATTATATATTTTCCAAATAAAAAGATTATAGGTACATCATCGTGCTCCAATGGCTGGAAAAAGAACCTTAAATGCCTAAAACAGCTGTGCTAGTGTAGAAATCCTTCAGGTCCCTAAAGGATTCAAACACAAAATCTGCTCATGTTTCAGATGGGGGGAAGTTAGTGCTAGGGATGAGAGTTGATTCCCTTGACCTGATGATCACAGTTCTGCACCTGAGAGCTGTTTTATATCAAGTCAATTATCAGTTTAACTATAGGAAACATATTTTGACAGTGATTCGACTGTGATGTCCTTGTCAATAAACTGTAAATGTCAGGACAAGAGTAAATTCTCATTTACTATGGTGACTCCATGATCAGTGTAACACGACATTTCCTCTTTATTACATCGTAGAATTACAACCCCCCCCCCCCCCCCCCCCCCCCCCAAAAAAAAAAAAAAAACCAGTAAATATTTAATTTCATATATTGTATTGTTCTTAATTCTTTTACTCCTGGGTGTTTAGCATCAGAAGCCTAAGGTGTAGCACGCAGACATAACAATAAAATCAGCACATCTTGTGTTTGTTGAACTTCCTTGGTAGGAACATCTGAACATATGATGCGTTCCTTGGGTCTGAAAAACTTAATTATCAGCTAGTTTCTGACTCTTAATTTCTGACTCTTACCTTCAGTCCAAAATGCCACTGGTCAGGGCTGAATGAAGTGTTGTACTGAACCACAAAATACTGAACTGGAGCATTGTTGAAACTTCCTGGCATCCAATTGATGGTTGCATTTATATTACACCACTCCAAGGTCACATCTGTCGGAGGGTCTGGCCGATCTTGAAGATAATAAAAATGTTTTTTTTTTTAAACAAAATTCGGTTTGAAAAATATTCAGTTCACTGTAACATATTTATTCTATTCTATATCCTCTTCACCTCATTGCTGATGCATAAGGCATATCACCAGTAATTTCCTGTGATTCTGTCTGCTGCTTGTCTCCCATTTAATATTACACTCCATTTCTCTTTCTCTTGTCATTCTCCAGGTTTGCTTATGTCATCCATGTTTCCTATTTCCATCCGCTATCCAACGGATAGCTGTCCTTACCAGTCATGCAGCATCAGCACCTAAACCATTCTGAAAGAATAATCTATTTAGAATAGGGTGGATGAGCAAATTTGGCACCATTCAAATCCTTGGTTGCTAGCTGAACAATGAAGACATGCTTGGGGAAAGGGCATGATGTCCAAAAACATACTCAACCCTGTCCTAGATAGATATTCACCCTTTGATTTTCACAGTTCAAGATTTCATATAATTAAGTGAATATCCAGTGTGAAGTTGGCTAAGTGGATACCCAACAAATTTGTTTTCAACATTAAAAAATTTTTTAAAAAGGGGGAAAAACAATACATGTTATGAGAAATATGAGCATGACAGCAACAAAATGATCATCCACACAACAATGCATTTTGACAACAAATATTGAACATCAAAAACAAAACAAAAAATTAATATCAAGAAACATGAAGCATCAACAACTGACAATAGAAACGACTGGCTAGAACTAGGTCAATGTTGGTCATGTCCTCTTTACGGGGTTCAAGTATTTGTCATTATCAAGATACTCCAGGTGTAAACAATAACTAAATGTGACCAAAAAGATGGAAATGATGACTAAATCTGATGATAAAAATGTAAACAATGGAAAACATGTCCGGAAAGATAGAAACAGCGACTAAATCTAATCATAAAAATGGGAACACTGGTTAAATATGTCCAGAAAGATGGAATCAACAACTAAATCTGATTATAAAAATGAAAAATATGTCCAGAAAGATGGAATCAACGACTAAATCTGATCATAAAAATGAAAATAATGGAAAATATGTCCAGAAAGATGGAATCAACGACTTAAACTGATCATTAAAATGGGAACAATGGAAAAAATGTCCAGAAATATGAAAACAATGACTAAATCTGATCATAAAAATGGAAACAATAGAAAACATGTCTAGAAAGATGGAAATAAACATGTCCAGAAAGAGGGAAACAACAATTAAATCTGATCATAAAAAAAAGGGAACAATGGTTAAAGATGTCCAGAAAGATGGAAACAACAATTAAATCTGAACAAAAAAAAGCAACAATGGTTAAAGATGATACAAACCCCTGACAATAAGCACAGCAGATGCTGTATGATTGTCCAGTCCATTAGTGGCGATGCAGGTGTAAGTCCCAGAATCCCTCTGTATGGTACCACTGATGGTCAGTGAGTTGTCCTGTCTGTTCTCAAACGTTCTTTGCTCATTAGTCAGAATCTTCTGACCATCCTTTAGCCAAAGAATTTTCAAGTTGTTGACCTCCTCAGGATCGGTTGTACCAGAACATGTGAACTTTGCTTCCTTCCCAGCATTCACCTCCAGGTCAAGGGGCATGTACTCAATTCTAGTTTTCCGTCGGACGATCAGAGTGCCAGAAGCAGATGTGGTATTGAACATATTCCTGGCCTCACATTTAAACAACCCTGAGTCGGCCAGGACCAAAGTCTGTTGGGTGAAACAAAAAAGTCAATGAGTGCGCAAAAATTTGTGTGAAATCTGACCTAAATAAATCTGCATCATGAGTTCTCTTGTAAGATATTTCAAGCGAGCAAGAAACTGACTTATGAGGGGGGGCCACAGTAGGACAGTTATTATTAAAAATAAAGGTGCTACCACCTTGGCTACTGAGCCAGTCTTCCTCCAGCACTAGAGGGTGTACCCAGCGCCACATGGTTACTGTGTCTCAGCAAGCATTTATGGCCTTTATGCTGTAAACTGTCCGTGGCTACAGAGTTTCCATCGCCTGTCATTCGTCAGCAAGCATTTATGGCCTTTGTGCTGTAAACTGTCCGTGGCTACAGAGTTTCCATCACTGTCAATGTCGGTCAGCAAGCATCTGTCCGTGGCTACAGAGTTTCCATCGCCTGTCATTCGTCAGCAAGCATTTATGCCTTTGTGCTGTAAACTGTCCGTGGCTACAGAGTTTCCATCGCCTGTCATTCGTCAGCAAGCCACTCACATTCCCAGAAATCTATGTTTTCTAACAATTAGACCTTATATATAACCTTTCTCACTCACTATCTACATTTACCACATATACAGCTGACAATTTTTTTTTTGTATCACTGCTTGATCATACAAGAAATCTTTCACTGACATCATGTCCTCTATAGGCCATTCCTCTCCTATCTTAAATCTCTCATCTTTCAGCTATACAGGACTGGGGGAGGGTTTCTAAGGACACTTCAAACTTCTAGAACATACCTCTCTGGATTGACTTCTTTGGTAATTTGTGTGGCAGCTTGTTGTTAGCAATATATGTTCATGACACACATTCAATGTATTTCCCACCCAACCCAACCTAAACCCCCCCCCCCCCCCCCCCCGTCCTTTTCAATTAAAAAAATTGTGAGTAGACTGAAGTAGAGTTGTAGGAGTGCAGTCTGTAGGCTGTAATAAAACATAACTTGGTGTCAGTGTTGGTGTCAGTGTTGGTGTGGTGTTGGTGTCAGTGTTGGTGTGGAGTTGGTGTCAGTGTTGGTGTGGAGTTGGTGTCAGTGTTGGTGTGGAGTTGGTGTCAGTGTTGGTGTGGAGTTGGTGTCAGTGTTGGTGTGGAGTTGGTGTCAGTGTTGGTGCCAGTGTTGGTGTCAGTGTTGGTGTCAGTGTTGGTGTCAGTGTTGGTGTCAGTGTTGGTGTCAGTGTTGGTGTCAGTGTTGGTGTCAGTGTTGGTGCCAGTGTTGGTGTCAGTGTTGGTGTCAGTGTTGGTGTGGAGTTGGTGTCAGTGTTGGTGTGGTGTTGGTGTCAGTGTTGGTGTGGAGTTGGTGTCAGTGTTGGTGTGGTGTTGGTGTCAGTGTCGGTCAAGTCTATTCTGACTAGCCCAGTATTTAGAGAAGTTCTGCAAAGTCTGGTCAGCCACCATTGATTCACCTACACAAACATGCACCAGCAAAGCCAAAATTGCAATATGCTAAGATCATTCATTAACCAAACTTGTTTGGTCATTCAGTGATTGTCAAGATCATCCGTTACTTCTTTTTTTTTCAGTCAATTAAATCCCATGAACTGTGACTCAGAACCTAAACACACACGCGTGTACACGCAAACACAACACATAGCAACAATCTTAATGTCCACTGCTAGCAGCAACTGTGATCAAGTTTGTGCCAAAATGTCTGATTGTGCCTGTGTGTGACCCCCTTTCCCTCCCCCCCCCTTTCCCCCTTCATTAAGCTCAGTCGATTAATGCACAGATACTAGCTTCTGCAAACACCCCTAGTTTTAAATTCTTGTCAGGAATGGTGACATAGTATTGCAAAATGGTGTTTTACCCCTGTCACATTATGTGCCAGAAGATAATGACAGGGATGTCAACCACACCAACAAAAAGGTTGCTGAAATCATAATTATAAAATGAATGTGTACCCGTATCTTGAGGTCTCCAGATTTGGCAATGGTGTAACGGCCTCCCGTTATCTGCTCTCCATCTTTGTACCAGGTGATGATGGGATCTGGCTTGCCAGTTGTACGACAGGTGAGATTAACAGCTGTGGCTTCTGCTGCAACTTTCCTGACTTTAGGAGGGGTGATGATGGTTGGCGATTCAGCTGGCAGAATGATTCAACATGCAAATTTAATCTATGAATAATATGTAAATGCTAAATGATCATGAAATGTAAAAAAAATTGGACCTTATTGGCAGAGACTGATAAACACAATGTCATTTTCTATTTTAAGGTGAGGTAGGTTCAGAAAAAAAAAGACACTTCAACACCTTCAGGCATATAGGGTATATAGGGCTAGACCTATATTTTATAAATAAATTGACACTCAGCCACTTCTCTTCCCAGGATTGCACCTGGTATCCATTTAAGGCTGGGTTGACCTGCAGCTAGGGTAAAAAAAATTTTTTTTTTTAATCTCCTTAGAAACTGAACCATGATATTGTCATCTGCAGGCAAGGATCTGGTTACTGCCCTTGCTCCTATGGGGAGATAGCCCCTGCAAATACTACCACTTGAGTGTGAAGTGATGTCAGAAGTGGACAAACAACCCGAACTTTCTGCCAGAGTTTACAACTGGAGAATGCCCAAAAGTAGTGGATGAACAACCAGAACTTTCTGCCAGAGGTTTCAACTGGAGAATGCCCAGAAGTAGACAGAGAAGAACCAGCAGACAATGTAGATAATGATCTGGAGTATTTAATGGGGCCAGGCTGATACTAGAGTTGTGCTGTTCAGGGCTGCACCGACCTAGATAACTGTTCCATGACATAAGTCGAGTGTAAGACCCATTTCTGCAGCCTGAATAAGACAGTTCAGCATTACTGGGATCCCACCTGTCACCTTTAGGTCCCACACACATAAATATGAGATCTCAGACACAATCAGGACATAATGTTTCACTGCAATCTTCAGGACATAATGTTTCACTACAATCTTCAGGACAGAATGTTTCACTACAATCTTCAGGACATAATGTTTCACTACAATCTTCAGGACATAATGTTTCACTACAATCTTCAGGACATAATGTTTTACTACAATCTTCAGGACATAATGTTTCACTGCAATCTTCAGGACATAATGTTTCACTACAATCTTCAGGACATAATGTTTTACTACAATCTTCAGGACATAATGTTTCACTGCAATCTTCAGGACATAATGTTTCACTACAATCTTCAGGACATAATGTTTTACTACAATCTTAGGACATAATGTTTCACTACAATCTTCAGGACATAATGTTTCACTACAAACTTCAGGACATAATGTTTCACTACAAACTTCAGGACATAATGTTTCACTACAAACTTCATGACATAATGTTTCACTACAATCTTTGCTGGTTTTGAATAGACATAAAACTAAATTAATTAAAAACAAAGCAGATCAGCTGGAAATGTTTCACATGTATGTTTGTGTTGTATGTTTGTGTTGACATGTTTGTTTTTGCATGTTTATATTGTATATTTTTGTTTGTTTAAACATATTTATATGTTTGTGTTTATAGGTTCGTGGATGTGTTTATGTTTACAATGTCAGAACTTGAAAATGAAAGCAAAAAGCTGAAACAACATTTTATTGCTCCGTTTCATTGCAACTGGACAGATCCCCATACCACATTGCACGGCTTAAGTTTTGACATGTTCACGTACCCAGAACATTGAGGTAGACATCCGCAAAGACATATCCATGGATGTTGGAGGCATTACACTGGATGACCATGTGATCCGTCTGCTCAACTTTCTCCAGAAAGATCTTGTTCTCCACGGGTCGCTTGAATCTTGGACTCTTGATTCTGGGATCTTTCACATCTGGTGAAAGCCAACATGAGACTCAAGTTTGTGGTCAAGAGATAGAGTGGTCTGACAGACGGTGCAAACTAAACATTAAAATATGCAACACCACTCAGTCCACTACCGATAATCACAGCTCACAGTGCTACCAGGAGCACTAAACTCAGTGGCTCCAGTACCAGAAATAGTTTTAATCTACTCATCGCCCAGATATTCATCGAATGAAGTTGATTTTCAGTGATGATCATGACGCCTGGTCTCGCAGTGTGTTTAAGGATGCATGCACCTTATGGTTTGCCAGATCACATCGTGTGTGTTTTGCTGACAGAGGACACTTTGTATGGCTACAACATTCACTTGAAGTATCCAGCGTATCTGACTCAGTTTGTGACTGAAATCACTGGCATAAACGGTTGAGCAGTTATAGACCAAGCTCGTTTGCTGTGATGCTGGAACCGTAACGACTAATGCAACACCACTGGTCCAATCATCTGTACAACACCACTGGTACAATCATCTGTACAACACCACTGGTACAATCATCTGTACAACACCACTGGTACAATCATGTGTTTTATAACACAACTGGTACAATCATCTGTACGACACTACTGGTACAATCATGTGTTTTATAACACAACTGGTACAATCATCTGTACAGCACTACTGGTACAATCATCTGTACAACACTACTGGTACAATCATCTGTACAACACCACTGGTACAATCATGTGTTTTGTAACACAACTGGTAAAATCATCTGTATAACACAACTGGTACAATCATCTGTATAACACAACTGGTACAATCATCTGTACAGCACCACTGGTACAATCATCTGTACAACATCACTGGTACAGTCATCTGTACAACATCACTGGTACAATCATCTGTACAAAACCACTGGTACAATCATCTGTACAACATCACTGGTCCAATCATCTGTACAACATCACTGGTACAATCATCTGTACAACATCACTAGTACAATCATCTGTACAACATCACTAGTACAATCATCTGTACAACATCACTGGTACAATCATCTGTACAACATCACTGGTCCAATCATCTGTACAACACTACTGGTACAATCATCTGTACAACACTACTGGTACAATCATCTGTACAACACCACTGGTACAATCATGTGTTTTGTAACACAACTGGTAAAATCATCTGTATAACACAACTGGTACAATCATCTGTATAACACAACTAGTACAATCATCTGTACAGCACCACTGGTACAATCATCTGTACAACATCACTGGTACAATCATCTGTACAACATCACTGGTACAATCATCTGTACAGCACCACTGGTACAATCATCTGTACAACATCACTGGTACAATCATCTGTACAACATCACTGGTCCAATCATCTGGGCAACATCACTGAAACAGAAAACTCTATTTAATACCATTGATATCATAAACTCTAGACTATGAACTAATGTAAGTGAAACAGAACTGTTACAACAAACTAGATCCGAAACCACTGACTTCAATCAAACTTACCTTTAAGTGGAACACCATCAATGTACCAATCAATGTCTGGGGTAGGCACGCCCATAGCCACACAGCTAAACTCTACATTACCTCCCACTCCAACTTCCATGTCTTGTGGCGCTTGAACAAAATATGGCTTGGCTAGAGAAACCAAACACACACCAATTATTACCTGGACATTTGTGATCATTTCGTGAATAAACAACAAGAGAAAAAAAATCATGTTTGACATTTAAGGTATGCCCTCATAAACTTCCTGCCTGCAGACTGGTGTCTGACTCTGCACTGTGAGCTGGAGCTTGTCAACAAGTACTCAAATACTGCGGAGGAACACAGCTAGCCAGGTCTACCTCCAGAGAGTACATTGCTATGGTAACACATGACCAGGCCTAACTCCAGAGAGTACATTGCTATGGTAACACATTACCAGGCCTAACTCCAGAGAGTACATTGCTATGGTAACACATGACTAGGACTAACTCCAGAGAGTACATTGCTATGGTAACACATGACTAGGACTAACTCCAGAGAGTACATTGCTATGGTAACACATGACTAGGACTAACTCCAGCTAGGACACATCTGCTGTGATAAATCTTCACCAGAAAACCTGTTTGAAATGTCTGTCAATCGATGACACTAATGATGAAATTTTGGTAAATCGGATTAGAAACATAGACACTAATGATGAAATTTTGGTAAATCGGATTAGAAACATAGACACTAATGATGAAATTTTGGTAAATCAGAATAGAAACATAGACACTAATGATGAAATTTTGGTACATCAGATTAGAAAGTTAGACACTAATGATGAAATTTTGGTAAATCAGAATAGAAATAAAGACAATAATGATGAAATTTTGGTAAATCAGAATAGAAACATTAACACTAATGATGAAATTTTGGTAAATCAGATTAGAAAGTTAGACACTAACATTGAAGTTTTGCTAAATCAGATTAGTTAGACACTAATAATTAAGGCTGTATCGAATAGTGATTTTCACTATTCCGCCAAATACGAATAGCTGGACTAGCTATTTGGCCGAATACGAATACGAATAGTGTATCATCATCATCAGGTGCTTTGCCGACTGGCATGGGCGATTATTCCTCGCCACAATGTGAGATCTCCTGCAGCATGTTTTCGTTCGTGTGCTGAGACGCCTCCATGCCATGCAACAAGACTGTCTAGAATCTTCTCTCATTGTCTTCCTCTATCCCTCCTTCCACAGATCTTTCCAGTGGTCACCTCATGTTCCATTTTTCCTCATCTTATAACATGGTCGAAAAATGATGACTGTCTCCTTCTGATGTCTGTGATAAGTTGTCTTCGGGCTTCCGCCTCTATCAAAACCTCTTGGTTGCTTTTTTGTGTGGCTGTCTAAGGTATTTAAAGCATTGTTCTGTAAAACCACATCTCTGAGGCCTCAAGAAATTCTTTGGCCTGCCTACCAATTGTCCAGGACGTAGAGCCAAATGTTTAAACTGGATGTATGTAGCTAGCAATAATTTTTTTTCTAACCTTCAATGACAAAGATATATTGCATAAGATGTTCTTCATTTTATAAACTGCAGTTTTTGCCTGTCCTATTCTGTTTCTTATTTCAGTAATGCATCTTCCATCTGATGTTATCTATGTGCCCAGATACTTACATTTCTGTACTTGTCCCAAAATAAAATCATTGACTTTAATTACACATTTAAGAATAATTATTTTCTTTGATACCACCATTACTTCTGTCTTCCCACTATTTAAACTGAGGCCCATTCTTCCACTTCCGTGTATAAATTAGATCAAAAAAAAAAAAAACATCCATAATGTCAAATGAATTTTACTTAAAAAATGTAGTACAGAATAGTAAACATTTAAAAACATTTCATGTTTAGCATCCTTCAGTCAGTCTGTGGTAACTAATACCTAGGAATGAAAGTATTCTTAGTTTTATAACAAGAAACTAAACTTGTAAATTGTCACTGACAGCTTAGTTATTCCTTGAAAGCGGCATTAGCTTTAATAATAAAACAAAAAAAAACAATTGTTCCATGTTGTCAGCCTTAAGGCAGCTTCTTGTCTCACTGAAGGTATTTCCAGCTGTACTAAACAGACGTTCACTTGGTACGCTCGTAGGTGGTGCACAAAGATAACTCTTGACAGTATGAAAGGTGGGAAATCTTGATATGTTTAGTTTCCACCAGTCCAGAAATGGGTGTAAGGTAACCACTATTCGTATTCGGCCGGACAGCAACTATTCAGCCAAATACCAAATAGTTATTAGGTCCACTATTCGACCCCGAAGCGAATACTAAGCGAATATTCGTCACAGCCCTACTAATAATGAAAATTTGGTAAATCAGATTAGAAAGTTAGACAATAATGTTGTTATTTTTGCTGTAAATCAGATGAGAAAGTTAGACAATAATGTTGTTATTTTTGCTGTAAATCAGATTAGAAAGTTAGACAATAATGTTGTTATTTTTGCTGTAAATCAGATGAGAAAGTTAGACAATAATGTTGTTATTTTTGCTGTAAATGAGATTAGAAAGTTAGACAATAATGTTGTTATTTTTGCTGTAAATCAGATTAGAAAGTTAGACAATAATGTTGTTATTTTTGCTGTAAATGAGATTAGAAAGTTAGACAATAATGTTGTTATTTTTGCTGTAAATCAGATGAGAAAGTTAGACAATAATGTTGTTATTTTTGCTGTAAATCAGATGAGAAAGTTAGACAATAATGTTGTTATTTTTGCTGTAAATCAGATTAGAAAGTTAGACAATAATGTTGTTATTTTTGCTGTAAATCAGATGAGAAAGTTAGACAATAATGTTGTTATTTATGCTGTAAATCAGATGAGAAAGTTAGACAATAATGTTGTTATTTTTGCTGTAAATCAGATGAGAAAGTTAGACAATAATGTTGTTATTTTTGCTGTAAATCAGATGAGAAAGTTAGACAATAATGTTGTTATTTTTGCTGTAAATCAGATGAGAAAGTTAGACAATAATGTTGTTATTTTTGCTGTAAATCAGATGAGAAAGTTAGACAATAATGTTGTTATTTTTGCTGTAAATCAGGTTTGAATCAGAGACACTAATGATGACATTTTGGTAAATGAGATTAGAAAGTTGGACAATAATGTTGAACTTTCAGTAGATAAGATGAAAGAAACTTACAGTAGACTCTTTTGTGGAATATTTAGTTATCAGACTGGCTTATTTGTTTGCAGTTCTCGTTCCCTGCATCTGCCGGAGAGGCGGGGAACGAGAACTGCAAACAAATAAGCCAGTAAAACTGATGTACACGCAAAACTCAGGTCAAGGTAAAAGCCAAAAGTCCATTTTGGATGAACAACCGCGACTTACCGCCGGAATTCACAGCCGGTGAACAAGAAAAAAAAAAAAAAGATTAGAAACTGAAATATAAAACATTTGATAGATATGATTAGAGACTTACAGTTGACTCGAATATTGAACATCCTGTAGATACGACCACCACCACTGACTTCATTAGTCGCCCAGCACTGGTAGCCTCCAGCATCTTCAAACTGCATGTCAGAAATCTCCAGTTCCTGAGCAAAGCTCTTCATTTGGGCACGGTCTGGGAGAGACTTGTTGTCTGTCCGTTCCCAGTGGACATCAGGAGTGGGACTGATAAAACACAAGTGACAACATGAACAAATGTTGAACAACAACAAACTTGAACATAAAAAAACATAAACAAATGTTGAAGCAGCAACAATCTTGAACATATAACATTATGAACTGAACAGATGTTGACCAGTAACAAACATGAACAGATAACAACATGAACGAATGTTGAACAGCAACAAACTTGAACAGATAAAAACATGAACAAATGTTGAACAGCAACAAACTTGAACAGATAACAACATGAACACATGTTGAACAGCAACAAACTTGAACAGACAACAACATAAACAAATGTTGAACTGTAACAAACTTGAACATATAACAACATGAACAAATGTAGAGCAGCAACAAATTTGAACATATAACAACAAAAACACATGTTGAACAGCAACAAACTTGAACAGAAAACAACATGAACAAATGTTGAACAGCAACAAACTTGAACAGAAAACAACATGAACAAATGTTGAACAGTAACAAACTTGAACAGATAACAACATGAACAAATGTTGAACAGCAAAAAACTTGAACAGATAACAATATGAACAAATGTTGAACAGCAAAAAATTTGAACAGATAACAACATGAACAAATGTTGAACAGCAAAAAACTTGAACAGATAACAACATGAACAAATGTTGAATTGTAAGTAGAAGAGAAACCTTTTCACATCTGTTTGCACATGGTGATAGATCAATATGTTTACATACCAATTTAGCAGGCATGCTAGCAAATGGCTGCTGTGCTAATGTTGATCTTGATATCATTCTGTTGATCAGGATAAGTCCCTGTGCCAGGAATGTACTGTAACATGTTACAGTTGTGCGGGAAAGGGGTACAAGTGGTAAATTGTTTCACAAAATCTTCCAAATTTTCACTAGTTTATAGTGAGTAGGATTTTCACAAATAGAAAATAAAAGCTACCTACTTGCCAGAAAAGATGCACTTGACTGAGAATGTTTCTCCTCGAAGGCCAAATCGGTCATCTTGATCAGCCCACAAGTACTTGACTGGCATCCACTGTGCTTTGCCTGGTTAGAGAAGATAATACCTAGACAAACAATGAGGCCAGACAAAACCATTTCTACATTCAACTCTTTGGACAATGAATGAACAGATTCAACAAACTAAATGACAGACTTAACAAGCATTTGACATAAGAAAAACTCTCAGAGTCACTCCAATAATGAATTTGTTCTCTCTGTGCAACACAGCTGACCTCTGTCATGTTCCTGTGCCACACAGCTGACCTCTGACATGTTCCTGTGCCACACAGCTGACCTCTGTCATGTTTCTGTGCCACACAGCTGACATCTGTCATGTTTCTGTGCCACACAGTTGACATCTGTCATGTTTCTGCATGAAGGTCCTGAAAGTCAGGATTTTTATGTATGTGTTTTTGTTTTTCTGATGGTACGCATTACGGGCAACATTTTTTAGGACATAAATTTGTAACTTGTTTACTGTAAAAGACACATTATGGTGGGTAATTGCACATTTTCGTTTAGAAAACGCCCAGATGAGAGTCATTATACAAATAACCTCAAATTAACTGAGTACGATTTATCAGTGACTCAAAAAATCTGCTCCCAGAATCTCGCTCAGACATGAATATGCCCAGGAATCTCCTGATAGGCTGACCTCGGGCATGAATATGCCCAGGAATCTCCTGATAGGCTGACTTCACACATGAATATGCCCAGGAATCTCCTGATAGGCTGACCTCAGGCGTGAATATGCCCAGGAATCTCCTGATAGGCTGACCTCGGGCATGAATATGCCCAGGAATCTCCTGATAGGCTGACCTCAGGCATGAATATGCCCAGGAATCTCCTGATAGGCTGACCTCGGGCATGAATATGCCCAGGAATCTCCTGATAGGCTGACCTCAGGCTTGAATATGCCCAGTAATCTCCTGATAGGCTGACCTCAGGCATGAATATGCCCAGGAATCTCCTGATAGGCTGACCTCAGGCATGAATATGCCCAGGAATCTCCTGATAGGCTGACCTCAGGCATGAATATGCCCAGGAATCTCCTGATAGGCTGACCTCAGGCATGAATATGCCCAGGAATCTCCTGATAGGCTGACCTCAGACATGAATATGCCCAGGAATCTCCTGATAGGCTGACCTCAGGCATGAATATGCCCAGTAATCTCCTGATAGGCTAACCTCAGACATGAATATGCCCAGGAATCTCCTGATAGGCTGACCCCAGGCATGAATATGCCCAGGAATCTCCTGATAGGCTGACCTCAGGCATGAATATGCCCAGGAATCTCCTGATAGGCTGACCTCAGGCATGAATATGCCCAGTAATCTCCTGATAGGCTGACCTCAGGCATGAATATGCCCAGGAATCTCCTGATAGGCTGACCTCAGACATGAATATGCCCAGGAATCTCCTGATAGGCTGACCTCAGGCATGAATATGCCCAGTAATCTCCTGATAGGTTGACCTCAGACATGAATATGCCCAGGAATTTCCTGATAGGCTGACCCCAGGCATGAATATGCCCAGGAATCTCCTGATAGGCTGACCTCAGGCATGAATATGCCCAGGAATCTCCTGATAGGCTGACCTCAGACATGAATATGCCCAGGAATCTCCTGATAGGCTGACCTCAGGCATGAATATGCCCAGTAATCTCCTGATAGGGTGACCTCAGACATGAATATGCCCAGGAATCTCCTGATAGGCTGACCTCAGACATGAATATGCCCAGGAATCTCCTGATAGGCTTGGATCAGCAGCTGTGGTTGGAGTCTATGAGAAGGTCAGTCTTCACCTTGTATCGGTAAAATATCATCTTATTCTCCTTCAGCAGCTGTAAACTCTGGCTGAAAGTTCTGGTTGTTTGGCCACTTTTGGACTTCAGTCTTGTACCAGAACTTGAGTGGTGTGTGCACATCCATTTTACAGATCTGGCTTCTCAGTATACAGACTGTTGGTTCTTTGCTTCTCAGTGGTTCTTTGCTTCTCAGGCAGAAGCACTCCAACTTTGAAGGAAACCCTCACTAGTCTACTCTTATGACACGCTTGTTAGGGAGGCAGTGGGTCTGTTCTTTGTCTCTCCGACAACGGGGCCTCAGAACCTACATTAGAATAGAGGAAATATGATAGATGGTGTTAGTACTCACCTCCAATGGGTGCAATTTTGTACAGAGGACCTTGTGAATTCCGTCTCATGAAGTTATTCATGGCCACACAGGTGTAGGGCATTCCGTTCATTGAATCTTCTTGTCTAACATTTGCAAACCTCAGTCGATCTGCAATAAATGTCAGTTTAGTCCCATGAACACCAAACCAGCACATCTTTTGATAAAGTAACCCCTTCTATCCTGACAGTTTTGTCTGAGTCTGTTGTCTACTAACAGAGATTTTTGTTATGTTGATGGATTTCTCTCACGCACCAATCAGGCCTCAATGCCTAGTGATGTGCCCTGTCCCAGTACCAGTCAGGTCTCAATGCCTAGTGATGTGCCTTGTCCCAGTACCAATCAGGCCTCAATGCCTAGTGATGTGCCCTGCCCCAGTGCCATTCAGGCCTCAATGCCTAGTGATGTGCCTTGTTCCAGCACCAGTCAAACCTCAGTGCCTGGTGATGTGCCATGTCCCAGTACCATTCAGGCCTCAATGCCTAGTGATGTGTCCTGTCCCAGTACCAATCAGGCCCCAATGCCTGGTGATGTGCCTTGTTCCAGTACCAGTCAGGCCTCAGTGCCTGGTGATGTGCCTTGTTCCAGTACCAATCAGGCCCCAATGCCTGGTGATGTGCCTTGTTCCAGTACCAGTCAGGCCTCAGTGTCTGGTGATGTGCCATGTCCCAGTACCATTCAGGCCTTAATGCCTGGTGGTGTGCCTTGTTCCAGCACCAGTCAAACCTCAGTGCCTGGTGATGTGCCATGTCCCAGTACCATTCAGGCCTCAATGCCTAGTGATGTGTCCTGTCCCAGTACCAATCAGGCCCCAATGCCTGGTGATGTGCCTTGTTCCAGTACCAGTCAAACCTCAGTGCCTGGTGATGTGCCATGTCCCAGTACCATTCAGGCCTCAATGCCTAGTGATGTGTCCTGTCCCAGTACCAATCAGGCCCCAATGCCTGGT
Organism: Candidula unifasciata; assembly: GCA_905116865.2. Classification (NCBI taxonomy): domain Eukaryota; kingdom Metazoa; phylum Mollusca; class Gastropoda; order Stylommatophora; family Geomitridae; genus Candidula; species Candidula unifasciata. The sequence goes on along the minus strand of CAJHNH020002882.1, from coordinate 68,795 downwards.
GATGTGCCTTGTTCCAGTACCAGTCAGGCCTCAGTGCCTGGTGATGTGCCTTGTCCTAGTACCATTCAGGCCTCAATGCCTGGTGATGTGCTTTGTCCTAGTTCCAGTCAGGTCTCAATGCCTGGTGATGTGCCTTGTCCTAGTTCCAGTCAGGCCTCTAGACCCAGCAGTGTTTCCCTAGAAATGATAGGGCATGACTGGTAGTGAACAATCAGGGACACTGGACACAATTCCTCAATGAACATTGCAGTCTATACAACATACAGATCTGCTCTTGGATAGAGCCAAGGAACACAACCAAATCTAATCTGTTGAACTGAAGAGGTCAGCATACTGTGGCAACGAGTCATGGCAAAGACAATACATTAGGATTAGACAAGGTCTAGACTGAAACAGTGAATATAGTTGATGAAATATTTGAGGACAGGCTGTTTAAGAAGTGAATATTGCAGGGCTCTTGTGTGGGAGCCCTGTGTTTGAATCCGTGGTAAGGTTGTGGATTTGTCTCTGTCAGGAGTAAATATTGAATCCTAACCTACCCAGCCTGTCAGTGGTGACTGTACCAGCCACGTGGCTCTAAATAACAGATTTTGGAACATCGTTTTAGAAGCTGTAATCTTCTTCTCCTTCTTAAAGTCTATGCTATGTGGCTTGGTAGTCATGCCTATCCACAACCTTCTGTCTCATGTACTTTTAATCAACTCTGACACAGATGATCTTCCATGCCAAGATGTCCAGTTATCTCCTTCTCATCACATGACCAAAGAATATACATTGTCTCTTTTTGATATGGGCAATCAGTTCTTTTTACGAGTCAGTTTCCTACAAGACGTTTTCATTAAGCTCTAATACAGAATCAAAATAAAATGGTGCTGAAATTAAGAAGAGGAATTTTAAAAAGTAATCAAAATATTATCAATCATTTTCAAGTTTTTCCTAGGAAGTAAAAGTTTTATTTCTATGCCAAGAAATGTGGGTTTATAACAGAGGTGCAAGCATGCATACACACACGTGCATGCATGCATTCACACACGTGCAAGCATGCATTCACACATGTACAAGCATGCATTCACACATGTGCAATCATGCATTCACACACGTGCAAGCATGCATTCACACACATGCAAGCATGCATTCACAAACATGCAAGCATGCATTCACACATGTGCAAGCATGCACACACACATGGGCAAGCATGCATTCATACATGTGCAAGCATGCATACACACATGGGCACGCATGCATACACACAGGTGCAAGCATGCATACACACACGTGCAAGCATGCATTCACACACGGGCAAGCATGCATTCACACAGGTGCAAGCATGCATTCACACACGTGCAAGCATGCATTCACACACATGCAAGAAGAGAATAACAACAGAGAACACAAATCTAACTGATCAAAACACAAAGAAAATAGTTTTTAGACACATTTTGACAAACTGAAAACGAAATGTCTACATACATTCTCTGTCCATGGAGACACGATCATTGTAGTTGAACACATCGATCCCTCCAGTGGATAATCTGTTGACCCAGAAAACTGTGGGAGGTGGGACACTCTCAGGTGGGACACATGGCAAAGTGAAAGGCTCACCCACTTTAGGTGTAAATGTTTTAGGACTTTCAAACACAAAATTCTGCAGTTTCGCCTGCCTCAAGTTGATCTTTTTTGTGGCAGACGTGCCATAAGGGTTCTTGGCAAAACATTGGAAGATTCCTTCATCCTTGTTTTCTGGACTGTTGATGACCAGCGTGCCAGCGTTCGGCAGCTGGACCACCCTGGCATCGTTGCCACTTGGGTTGAACTCAATCTCGTTTCTCTTCCAGTGGTACCTGGAGAATGCCAACATGCCAGAATTCAGTGAACAATGATTAAAGCATAAACGTTAACAATAGGTGCTAGGATGGGTCACTGATTTCAGTCCAGATGTTAACAATAGGTGTTAGGGTAGGTCAACTATTACAGTCCAGATGTTAACAATAGGCACCCGGGTGGAAAATTGTGGATACCAAGTTGTAAAATGATAAATGCTAGAATAGTAAAATAATGAGTACTATGACATTAAAATAATGAGTACTAGGACTGTGAAATAATTAGTACTAGAGCGATGAAATAATGAGTACTAGGACAGTGACATAATGAGCACTATGACAGTAAAAGAATGAATGACTGATTGTTTTAAAAAATAAAACTGCTAAGATGTGAAATAGTGAGTGCTATGTTGTAAAATGAATATTAGTCTGAGAAATAAGAGTGAAGAGATGTGAAATAAGTGCTATCGCTTTGTGGGTTTTAGGGTCCCAATTGGGGTGGGAGGGGGGGGGAATACCCACCCACCTAACGTATTATAAAAAGTAACTAATTAAGGTTGTGTTATTTTGAGGTTAGAGTGCATCTGTCTGAGAGGTGATGAACCAACATTTGCTTACAAATAAACCAGATCTGGAAACCAGATCTATAAACCAGATCTGTAAACTGAATGTACACACAAAACTCAAGTTCTTGAACAATGGACAAACAACCATAACTTTCTGCCAGAGTTTACAGCCAATGAATGTACAGAAGCAGAAGCAAAACTGCAGCCAAATAAGAAGAATAAGGAGAAGAAGAAAAAGCAAGAAGAGGAGGAGAAGAAATGAGTAGATTGTATCACTTACTCAGGCCGAGGGTCTCCAGCAGCAACACACGGCAGCTGTACAGTCTCACCGGGCTTAAAAAAAACATCGAAATCTGGCTCCAAAAACATGCCTGGTGGGCGTGAGACTGTTAGAGAAAACACGAGAACATACAAAATTTGCCTCTAGGAGAGAACTCTAGAACATGTCACAGTGAAAAAGAACACATCACAGAGAACATGACATTGTCACTGAGGAAGCAAGAACATGCCACACATAAAAAGAATTCTACATGTTCAGCGTCTGTATGCTTGTATCTAACATGTCTGTCCTCTGTGAGAGAGCGTCACACCTTCTGATGGCTTGTATCTAACATGTCTGTCCTCTGTGAGAGAGCGTCACACCTTCTGTATGCTTGTATCTAACATGTCTGTCCTCTGTGAGAGAGCTTCTCACCTTCTGATGGCTTGAATGTAACATGTCTGACCTCTGTGAGAGAATCACACCTTCTGTATGCTTGTATCTAACATGTCTGACCTCTGTGAGAGAGTGTCACACCTTCTGTATGCTTGCATCTAACATGTCTGACCTCTGTGAGAGAGTGTCACACCTTCTGTATGCTTGTATCTAACATGTCTGTCCTCTATGAGAGAGCGTCACACCTTCTGATGGCTTGTATCTAACATGTCTGTCCTCTGTGAGAGAATCACACCTTCTGTATGCTTGTATCTAACATGTCTGACCTCTGTGAGAGAGTGTCACATTTTCTGATGGCTTGTATCTAACATGTCTGACCTCTGTGAGAGAGTGTCACACCTTCTGATGGCTTGTATCTAACATGTCTGACCTCTGTGAGAGAATCACACCTTCTGCATGCTTGAATCTAATATGTCTGACCTCTGTGAGGGAATCACACCTTCCTCATGCTTGCATCTAACATGTCTGTCCTCTGTGAGAGAGTGTCACACCTTCTGTATGCTTGTATCTAACATGTCTGTCCTCTGTGAGAGAGCGTCACACCTTCTGATGGCTTGTATCTAACATGTCTGTCCTCTGTGAGAGAGTGTCACACCTTCTGATGGCTTGTATCTAACATGTCTGTCCTCTGTGAGAGAATCACACCTTCTGTATGCTTGTATCTAACATGTCTGACCTCTGTGAGAGAATCACACGTTCCTCATGCTTGCATCTAACATGTCTGTCCTCTGTGAGAGAGTGTCACACCTTCTGTATGCTTGTATCTAACATGTCTGTCCTCTGTGGGAGAGCGTCACACCTTCTGATGGCTTGTATCTAACATGTCTGTCCTCTGTGAGAGAGCGTCACACCTTCTGATGGTTTGTATCTAACATGTCTGACCTCTGTGAGAGAGCGTCACACCATCTGATGGCTTGTATCTAACATGTCTGACCTCTGTGAGAGAGCGTCACACCTTCTGATGGCTTGTATCTAACATGTCTGTCCTCTGTGAGAGAGCGTCACACCTTCTGTATGCTTGTATCTAACATGTCTGTCCTCTGTGAGAGAGCTTCTCACCTTCTGTATGCTTGAATGTAACATGCGCAACCTGTGGACACATTTATTCTGCATGTAGCCATGTTTTATTTCACCATAATTTTGCCACAAGCCCCTCGCGATATTCATCTGCCATGAAACTATTCTCTGTGATTTATTTGCATATGGAAGCTCCTATTTTCTACTCTTTGTCTGAGAAAGCTAGGTGTCCTTATTATTCAGTAATTCCTTACTGGACAGAACAGACTCTGCAGCCATCAGAACAGGAAATTCAGGATTAGGGATTCAGAACTTTGCACATATGGACAGGCACTACAAATTACTGAACATGTGCTGCAGACCAGCGCTCTATATGCAGTAAAGAGGTTCAGGTTTGGTTGATTGGCATTGTGATGTAAACCCTTCTGTACTGAACAGTGGCAGACATGTGTCCCACTACAGACTTCATACAGACCTGTGGCCTTTTTTATCTGAACACCACCAGGAGTGACAAGAAGAAGAAGAAGAAGAAGAAGAAGAAGAAGAAGAAGAAGAAGAAGAAGAAGAAGAAGAAGAAGAGAAGAAGAAGAAGAAGAAGAAGAAGAAGAAGAAGAAGAAGAAGAAGAAGAAGAAAAGAAGAAAGAAGAAGAAAAAGAAGAAGAAGAAGAAGAAGAAGAAGAAGAAGAAGAAGAAGAAGAAGAAGAAGAAGAAGAAGAAGAGAAGAAGAAGAAGAAGAAGAAGAAGAAGAAGAAGAAGAAGAAGAAGAAGACTATGCAAGAGATGAGGAGAATGTATACCATCAGATACCATAATATCTTGTGAGAAATGCCCAAATATATGCTGGGATTTGAACCCATAACATGTGTTTCTGAGATTGATGCAACCACCTGCTCACATTATTTCTGAGAGCAGCACCCTAAAGAGTGGTATCAGTTGGGCAGGGGTACTTACTGGCCAGGCCGGTGACAACCACACAACTGACAACCACACAGCTGACAACCACACAACTGACAACCACACAACTGACAACCATACAACTGACAACCACACAACTGTACTTACTGGCCAGGCAGGTGACAACCACACAACTGACAACCACACAACTGTACTTACTGGGCAGGCAGGTGACAACCACACAACTGGCAACCACACAACTGTACTTACTGGCCAGGCAGGTGACAACCATGCAGATGACAACCCACAACGCCGTGAGTTTGCTCATGACTCGTGGTTTGAATCTGCAACAGGCGGTCATCAAGTTCAGCTAGAGATCTACAAACAGCATGTGTACATAGCTACAGTCAATATATGGCTACAGTCAATACATGGCTACAGTCACTTACTGGCTACAGTCAGGCAGGCTACAGTCAACATGGCTACAGTCACTATATGGCTACAGTCAACTATGGCTTACTGGCCAGGCATGGCTACAGTCAATACATGGCTACATGTAGGTGGCTACAGTCAATACATGGCTACAGTCAATTTGGCTCAGTGAATACATGGCTACAGTTGAATCATGCAACAGGCAATACATGGCTACATCAATTCATGGCTGAAGATCAATACATGGCTACAGTCAATGCATGGCTACATAATACATGGCTAGTCAATTCATGGCTACAGTCAATTCATGGCTACAGTCAATATATGGCTACAGTCAATACATGGCTACAGTCAATACATGGCTACAGTCAATACATGGCTACAGTCAATACATGGCTACAGTCAATACATAGCTACAGTCAATACATGGCTACAGTCAATACATGGCTACAGTCAATATATGGCTACAGTCAATATATGGCTATAGTCAATATATGGCTACAGTACACAAATGTGCTAGCTACTGCCACAGTCAATATATGACTACAGTCAATAATGGCTAGGTCAATTTATGGCTACAGTCAATATCAGTCATCTTCATACTCACACTTTAAAAAGAGTGGTCATCATCAACTAGATGGACAACATACACGCACAGTCAATATATGGCTACAGTATGCAAATGTGCCAGCTACAGCCACAGTCAATATATGGCTACAGTATGCAATCATGCTAGCTTTAGAGAAAATTATTATATGGCAGAAGTAGGCAAATGTACTAGCTGTGGTTACAGTCAATATATGGCTACAGTATGCAAACATGCTAGCTATAGATACAATTATTATATGGCTGCAGTAAGCAAATGTGCTAGTTGTGGTTACAGTCAATATATGGCTACAATATGCAAACATGCTAGCTATAGATACAATTATTATATGGCTGCAGTAAGCAAATGTGCTAGCTGTAGCTTAAGTCAATATATGGCGAGTGTATGCAAATGTGATAGCTGTGGCTACAGTCTACTATATGTCTAGTCAATATTTGTCTAAATAATGCAAATGTGCTAGCTACAGCCACAGTCAATATATAGCAACATAAACAGTCAGCTTCACGTCTGGTGATAACAGGTCTACATTTCATAGACAGATGTGCTAGCTACTCACGCTGCTACAGAAACAATGTTGAAATATAAAATAAATACAAAGAAAAGGAAACAGCACACAAAAGAAGTGCCTCATCAGTCTACTGACAGTACATCAACCTGGCCACTTCCAGACACTTGGCTAAATGATCTTGTGTATTTGTGTGGTATTGCTTTATTGATGCATGTGCTGATGAAGGCTCCTTAGCTGCTATGTTCACAATTTGTTTGTATTTCTCCTATTGTGAAGCTTGCTGACATACTTTTTCTTCGGTTTTATATTTTTTTCTTGACACAAAAGATGAAAAGTGGAACAGTCATGATAACTGGAACAGTTATGGTAACAAAAACAGTTATGGTAACAAGAACTGTTATGGTAACAAGAACAGTGATGGTAACAAGAACTGTTATGGTAACAAGAACAGTCATGGTAACAAGAACAGTTATTATAACAAGAACAGTCATGGTAACAAGAACAGTCATAGTAACTAGAACGGTCATAGTAACAAGAACAGTCATAGTAACAAGAACATTCATGGTAACAAAAACAGTGATGGTAACAAGAACAGTCATGGTAACAAGAACAGCCTCAAAGAAATGAAGATAATTTGTATATTGCATATATAATCTTACAACTCCCCCCCCCCCCCCCCCCCAAACCCCCCCCCCCCCACTCTTCACTTCAGTGAGGTTATGGCACAAGATGCGAAGTTTCAACAAGTCTACATGAGGCAGAGACTTTAGGTACTTTAGCCAAATTTTCACAATTATTTTCTAATTATAAAACTAGTACAGCTGCATACACATTGAAAAGCTCTTTCCAAAGGTTCCTCATTCATGTCTGTTCTGTGGTGTGTCAATTCTAAGCCGAGCTATCTAAGTTACCAACAGTTCCTCATTCATGTCTGTTCTGTGGTGTGTCAATTCTAAGCCGAGCTATTTAAGTTACCAACAGTTCCTCATTCATGTCTGTTCTGTGGTGTGTCAATTCTAAGCCGAGCTATCTAAGTTACCAACAGTTCCTCATTCATGTCTGTTCTGTGGTGTGTCAATTCTAATCCGAGCTATCCAACAGTTCCTCATTCATGTCTGTTCTGTGGTGTGTCAATTCTAAGCCGAGCTATCTAAGTTACCAACAGTTCCTCATTCATGTCTGTTCTGTGGTGTGTCAATTCTAAGCCGAGCTATTTAAGTTACCAACAGTTCCTCATTCATGTCTGTTCTGTGGTGTGTCAATTCTAAGCCGAGCTATTTAAGTTTTGCAGTGCATCTGATTTACTTAGAAGCAGTTTATAGCCCGCCGACAGCGCACACAGCCCGCACTCCGTAGCTCTAGCGACAAACGCTGATAAATATCTGAAATACGTTCACTGGTGAACAAAAGAGCGCAGTCAGGAATTCAACCCACGGCCTTCAGGGCGGGAAGTAGACGACTTGAACCCTTCGCCACAAAGATTCCATAGTCAATGCATAGAAGAAAGTTATCATTACGATAATAGATAATTAACTGTGCAATCAAACTATAAATGGTACCTGAAAACAGTCATTTATTTTATTATTTAACATGTGATCCAAGAAGATTACTAAAAAAATAAATAACCGACAAATACTAACAGGAGAACGTGCAATAATATTGAAATGAAAAAAAAAAAAACACACACACACTATTAGATATCCCAATTATTCACGAATATTAGTTTAAAAGAATATCAACAATTTAAAAATTACTGCACGATATTGAATACAGTACAGCCAGTACTCAAGTCAGTTATTGCTTCGTACTGAAGAGTAACTATTACTAAGTTTATTTGTGCCGCTCTTTGGAATATCTTTGAGATAGTATGCTGAGCTACAGGACACGATCTCAGGCTCTATACAGATGGCCGAGTAAGACAAAGGGAGGGCACAGACCTTGTTCTTACCTGCTGTGAGAGCAGACGTCTACATGAAGCTAGAACAAAAAAATTGCAGAATATGGAAGCCCTAGGAAACCCGCGGTTACCTTTCAAAACACACAAACAGGCAATGTCAATGAGTTATAATCACTAACACACACACAACAGTTTCCTGCTTCTGGGTGACTGAATCACTTCAACTAGTAGTCCAACCGTCCAGGTCTCAGCGACAGTGCCCAGTGTCCAGCAGCATAGCTGACCCACACCCGGATCAGTTGGTCACTTCTCTTTCACCTGAATGGTTACGTGTGCTGG
>CAJHNH020002882.1:0-55000 GCA_905116865.2 Candidula unifasciata | reverse complement strand
TGGACTTTGATGAACAATATAACTGATGTGCAGCCTGTCATGTATTTCCACTTGCATGCAATGAAAATTCTTCCAGTTGACAATACATATGTTCAAATTTACTAGAAAAAATCGGAATACTTGTATACTTGCTTGTCCATCTTGTCTCACACAGAAGAGGAATATTTGGGACAGAGGACCTCCTTTTGGGGCTTTCACGAAAAAATGTAATAATTGCTTTGATAGTACCACTGCGACATTATTAAGATCATTTACTACTAGATTCAGTCTATGCGAGCCACATGGAACAAAGGCAGCCTTGGGGTAAATACTTCAAATATTTTGCCTGAACACCATTTTCTTTTCCGGCCATTGTCGAGAACCCATCATAACAGTGATAACTGTTCTGTTCCTAAGATATCTGCTGTTTCATCGGCTATGATCGAGAATCCAAGAGCATTGTTAGCAGCTTTTACAATGTCTTCTCGCAGAGCTTGTTCAGACAAATTTATCAAATCATATGAAATTAAAAAAGATTTATATTTTTCTAATACTTTTTTGGCGGTGACGTGCGTGGAAGATGGAATTGACTAGGATTTTGATATCAGAAGGTCTCACGCCCATCGGCCAATTTTCGCTTTTGCGGTTGACATTAAGGAGAGCACGTAATATAGTTAATGTATGGTAAGGTCTAGTAATACTCACGGCTCGATTCACAAGTTTATTTATATAAAAGTTACTGGAGTATTTGCTTAGGCAAATACGACACGCTGAGTTTATGGGACGCAGCACTTGCTCCAGACGGCAGGGAAAGAATGACTATTTTCAATCAATCCGGGGGGGGGGGGGGGCATGTACATAAATGGGACTACAACTTCACATAAATGGGACTACAACTTCACATAAAATAGGAAAGCATTCTGGACGGTCACACACAAAGAAACAAAACAACTTTCATTCAGAACTAAACAAATAAACAAACGCCACACACACAAGTTACACAAAACCAATCTTATAGAGACAATGGAGTTTAGGATTTCATTTACACAACAAAAATATCATCTGTATGCAGAACTTTCAAAGACAATGAAGATAAAATGAAATTATAAACATCAGATTTATTATTTACTGAAATATGGTTACAATATGTGGAATGTATTGTCATTCAAAACTGGATCAACACCTGAAAAATATAGTTGTTTTAATGTGTGGAATGTATACTACTATTAACACCTGGAATGTATACTATTATTGAACACCTGGAATGTATATTCAGATGGCTAGACATTCAATTTGACGTACTTAAAAGTTTGTTGTTTTTTAAAACAGGCCACATGACCTTTTGACCTGCATTAGCAAACATTTTCTTTGTCATCTGTGCCCAGAGTTTTTCTTGTTTAATATTTGATTATAACAGGTAGATAACAGGTAATGTGGTATCAGCAATCATTTGAGAAGTATTTATTATTATTATTTTTTGAAAGAATATGCCACAAGTAAACTTGTTGCTATTTCATCATCTTTCCTTTCTATAAACATTTAATCATCAGTGATTTAATAAAGAGAATGTCTAATTCAGAGCTCAATCTTTCATGTTTTAACTAGGACCTGAACTGACCCTCATTGAGCAGCACACACCTAGTTTCTAATGAACATCCTCTAACTGGGTCAACAGAATACAAACACAAGAATGTTACAGCGAAACAATTACTCCATCAGGATGCTCTTTACATATTATATAATTAATCAGAGAAAATAATTGTCATAACCTTTTTTCTCCAATGAACATACTCATAACATGAACGAAACAGTTCACTACTTCTATCAATATTTTGTGCAAACAAGTAAGCAGTTAACAGAAAATGAGTAATTTAAGTATGACTTCAAATCAGAGGAAGATAACTGAAATATGGTGTGACCAATATGTATGATCTGTGAAAAGAGGAAGATAACTGAAATATGGTGTGACCAATATGTATGATCTGTGAAAAGAGGAAGATAACTGAAATATGGTGTGACCAATATGTATGATCTGTGAAAAGAGGAAGAGAACTGAAATATGGTGTGACCAATATGTATGATCTGTGAAAAGAGGAAGAGAACTGAAATATGGTGTGACTAATATGTATGATCTGTGAAAAGAAACACAGAGGAAGATAGCATAAGACAGCCTCTTGTCACGACACGGTGGGGTGTCAACAAACAAACTGATTCATGGCGAGTCTGACTGCAGATTGTGAAAAGCATGACTACGCATGCCAGCTGGCAAGACACTTGATGATGATGATTCACGTTTACTAGCTGTAAACTCTGGCGGAAAGTTCTGGCTATGGCAAACTTCTAGACTTCCTACTGAAACAAACCTGCAAACCAGTAAATGAAAACATTCTCCCTCATTTGTGCAACCACGAGACAACATAATATTAACACCTTTGCTTAGAAAAGATGCAGGTGCTGAAATTAAAAACCATTGTTTTTTTTTTCCCATGATGGTATCAGTCTCATTAGGAAAAACACTGGGGCCTTACTATGGAGGCGACTGGGGCCTCATTATGGAGGCGACTGGGGCCTCACTATGGAGGCGACTGGGGCCTCACTATGGAGGCGTTTGGGACCTCACTATGGAGGCGACTAGGGCCTCACTATGGAGGCGTTTGGGGCCTCACAATGTAACATTAAAAGACAAAAGCAGGTGGTATTCTGAGAATCTTTCTATACATAAAAACAATGCATCAGAAATTAGAGAGATTGAATTAAAATAGCTACAAAAGAAATGTACGACCATCTGGACAAGAGCTCCAGTGAGTGTGAAGAACAAAAGATTTGTGGTGGTGTTGTTTAATGTGGAGACTTGTTTGATCCAATCTGGGTCACAATATGGAGCTGCCAGGACACCACAAATGTAAGGACAGAAACCACAGCAAATGTACTGTCATCAGCCCATGTCAGCAAATGTACTGTCATCAGCCCATGTCAGCAAATGTACTGTCATCAGCCCATGTCAGCAAATGTACTGTCATCAGCCCATGTCAGCAAATGTACTGTCATCAGCCCATGTCAGCAAATGTACTGTCATGTCATCAGCCAATGTGTACAACTTTAACATGTCTAGATCCAGGATGTGTACAACTTTAACATGTCTAGATCCAGGATGTGTACAACTTTAACATGTCTAGATCCAGGATGTGTACAACTTTAACTTATCTAGATCCAGGATGTGTACAACTTTAACTTATCTAGATCCAGGATGTGTACAACTTTAACTTATCTAGATCCAGGATGTGTACAACTTTAACTTATCTAGATCCAGGATGTGTACAACTTTAACTTATCTAGATCCAGGATGTGTACAACTTTAACTTATCTAGATCCAGGATGTGTACAACTTTAACTTATCTAGATCCAGAATGTGTACAACTTTAACTTATCTAGATCCAGGATGTGTACAACTTTAACATATCTAGATCCAGGATGTGTACAACTTTAACATATCTAGATCCAGGATGTGTACAACTTTAACTTATCTAGATCCACGATGTGTACAACTTTAACATATCTAGATCCAGGATGTGTACAACTTTAACATATCTAGATCCAGGATGTGTACAACTTTAACATATCTAGATCCAGGATGTGTACAACTTTAACATATCTAGATCCAGGATGTGTACAACTTTAACTTATCTAGATCCAGAATGTGTACAACTTTAACTTATCTAGATCCAGGATGTGTACAACTTTAACTTATCTAGATCCAGGATGTGTACAACTTTAACATATCTAGATCCAGGATGTGTACAACTTTAACATATCTAGATCCAGGATGTGTACAACTTTAACATATCTAGATCCAGGATGTGTACAACTTTAACTTATCTAGATCCAGGATGTGTACAACTTTAACATATCTAGATCCAGGATGTGTACAACTTTAACTTATCTAGATCCAGAATGTGTACAACTTTAACTTATCTAGATCCAGGATGTGTACAACGTTAACTTATCTAGATCCAGGATGTGTACAACTTTAACTTATCTAGATCCAGGATGTGTACAACTTTAACTTATCTAGATCCAGGATGTGTACAACTTTAACTTATCTAGATCCACGATGTGTACAACTTTAACTTATCTAGATCCAGGATGTGTACAACTTTAACTTATCTAGATCCAGGATGTGTACAACTTTAACTTATCTAGATCCACGATGTGTACAACTTTAACTTATCTAGATCCACGATGTGTACAACTTTAACTTATCTAGATCCACGATGTGTACAACTTTTAACTTATCTAGATCCAGGATGTGTACAACTTTAACATATCTAGATCCAGGATGTGTACAACTTTAACTTATCTAGATCCAGGATGTCTACAACTGTTGCCTAAACCAGACCTATCTGCTGAATAATACAAACACAATAAAACTATTTACAAAAATGTGAATCAATGAGCATGTACACTTCAGGTGGCATGCAGAGATGCCGGTGTCTGAAACACATCAGAGCATCTGTTCAACTCAAGGTGAAGAACATGTCAGGACAGACAAAGGATGGAAGGAATCCTTCTGATGTGATTCAATGAAACCTCCTTCCCATCATGTGGCTGGCAGATGCTGAAGCAGGTCAGACCCTGGTTCTGTTTTAGTTCTGTTGAAGATATTTCTCCATGTCATCCTTTCTCTCCATCTGCCTCATCAATCAATGATCTTTCTGACCATTACAATGCTCTATAAACACCTCTTTTCATAAGCAAAGAAAACGGTCTATCTAACACTTGCATACTCTCATTCTCTTTTCCTCCTATGTTCTCATTTGTGTACAGATAATATGTTTTTAATAAATCGCATGTATCTCAAACAAAACTGATATCAGAAAGTTATCAGTAAATATACGTACTGATATTAGTACAAATCAGACCATTCAGACAGATATCATGGCTTTAACCGCCAGGCACTTATGGCTTTCTGGCAGACACGTAGCTGATGCCACACAAGCAAAACACACACAGTATCCAGAAACGTGTTGGTCCCTGCAACACTGTGCGCCCAAACACACACACACACAAACCAGTGCATCAAAATATCTCGCCAGTTTCATTAATAAAAAAATATAAAAAAACCAACAGCACAAAGTAAACAATCATGCTTCCAGTTGAACGACCCTGCTGGATATGTTGCCATGACAATATAAACAATCATGTGATTAGGCCAGTAAGTTGGCTGTCATTTTCTTGACCAAAAGTCAAAATTCTGGTGGCCACTTGACCTCCCAGAAACATTAAGGCCCAGAAATGTCAAGGCTGGCTCACTCCATGTTAGAGGAGTCATTTGTGGAAGAGAACAATCTGCCAATGACCCCAGTGACCTACAACACTTGGGGCACGGATATGCCAGGTTGGCTAGAATCTATCTGGTCAATTGTGTCTGAAAACTGTGACATTCTAGGCAAGTGGAAGTGGGCTACCCACTGCTTAAAGAGAAACATGAAGCGACATAAACTGATAACAATTAGATGTGGAGCTGTAAAATTAGAACTGCAGCCTTGCATAAACTGACAGCAAGGTCTGAATCAGTAAAGAAAAAAAAACAATTCGTCTGCTAATTCTATGAGGTGCTGGCAAAGCAAGATATTGTTCATTTCACTGAGGCTGGGCCAAGCCCAGGGATATGTGGGCATCAAAATATTCAAATCAACCAGACTGGAATGTTTATACACCCACAGGCCATTACACTGCTTTGGCCACAAACAGTTATTCAACTAAATGGCTGTACTACACATACAGAAAAGCACACCCACAATAATTCTGTCCTCCATTGTTGCATCTCCAGGCTGTTGCATGAAAGTCTGACCACACTGAGATTCAATCCGGATGGCAAACCCCACACACACTTGCCCTTTCAACCTCAAAATGAGTTATAACTGGGGCTTCTATGATTTCACCAGCCCAATACAAGCTGCAGCCCTGTGTGGGTAAGGAGTGGGTCCCTCACACTGATGCACAAGCTCAAACATACAAACAACACATGATACAAACATCAACATCAATACATGATACAAACATGACATTTCTCAGAGATCAAAGCACCAAATGTCATCATGACAAAGAAAATGGAAATCAACGAGGATACGGCATGCGATGTTCCAGACGGAGGCAAGGATGGGCAGTTTGGTCCCTGACACTCGGTAGTTTCTGTCGGAGGGAAGACATTAACATCATTAGCCTGAAGCTCTACTGGTAATAATGCACTGATATGTAATACACACAGAGACAGAACACAACGAGAGTGCAAACTAATGAATGAGAATGCACTGATATGTAATACACACAGAGACAGAACACAACGAGACTGCAAACTAATGAATGAGAATGCACTGATATGTAATACACACAGATACAGAACACAACGAGACTGCAAACTAATGAATGAGAATGCACTGATATGTAATACACACAGAGACAGAACACAACGAGAGTGCAAACTAATGTATGAGAATGCACTGATATGTAATACACACAGAGACAGAACACAACGAGAGTGCAAACTAATGAATGAGAATGCACTGATATGTAATACACACAGAGACAGAACACAACGACGAGACTGCACAAACTAATGAATGAGAATGCACTGATATGTAATACACACAGAGACAGAACACAACGAGAGTGCAAACTAATGTATGAGAATGCACTGATATGTAATGTACACACAGAGACACAGAACACAACGAGAGTGCAAACTAATGTATGAGAATGCACTGATATGTAATACACACAGAGACAGAACACAACGAGAGTGCAAACTAATGTATGAGAATGCACTGATATGTAATACACACAGAGACAGAACACAACGAGAGTGCAAACTAATGTATGAGAATGCACTGATATGTAATACACACAGAGACAGTTCACAGGGAGACTGCAAACTAATGTATGAGAATGCACAGACATTAACCAGAAACTAACATGGTCAGTTTAGAAACATGGATGTAAATACAGAGAGATGTTACAACATTTGCATAACAACATAAAATATGGTGTTATGAGAAACAACAGAGTTATGAGAGACATTAACATTCACAATGCACATACAAACATCAATACAGTTCAGGAAAAGATATAAAACTGAATGAAAAGTATATCATTCAGTAAACATATAGTTCAGGATAAACAGGAATCAAATACTGACACATCAATAGTGTATGATCATGTTATAGGAAGAGAGGCATCACAATGATTGGAAAGATTAGCCGAGTCATAGGAGAACATAATAAAGATGGAAAAGATCAATGGAGACATTATAATGATAAGAAAGATCAGTTGGGACATTACAATGAAGGTAAAGATCAGCAGAGAGATTACAATGAAGGTAAAGATCAGCAGAGACATTACAATGAAGGTAAAGATCAGCAGAGAGATTACAATGAAGGTA
Source organism: Candidula unifasciata (assembly GCA_905116865.2). NCBI lineage: Eukaryota > Metazoa > Mollusca > Gastropoda > Stylommatophora > Geomitridae > Candidula > Candidula unifasciata. The sequence goes on along the minus strand of CAJHNH020002882.1, from coordinate 47,583 downwards.
AAGATCAGCAGAAAGATTACAATGAAGGTAAAGATCAGCAGAGAGATTACAATGAAGGTAAAGATCAGCAGAGACATTACAATGATGTGAAAGATCAGCAGAGACATTACAATGATTGAAAAGTTTAGCGGAGACATTACAATGATTGAAAAGTTTAGCGGAGAAGTTACAATGATTGAAAAGTTCAGCGGAGACATTACAATGATTGAAAAGTTCAGCGGAGACATTACAATGATTGAAAAGATCAGAAAGATTTATCCAGCTTGATGTGATGGTTGTCTGTAGATGTCAGTTTGCATTTCAAACAAAAGTAATTCTTTTACTGCATTAGACATGTCCAGTAATTTCATTCTTCTTCTGTGTTTGTCTTCTGTGTTTGTCTTCTGTGTTTGTCCTAAAAATTCCCGCTGGGACATCGAGGAAACCGAGGTTCCAGTGCTGGTGTAGAGAGTGCTCAAGGTTGATAATTTCACATATGCCAGAACACAGTGTTATGAAGAGCGGTCTGCAGTTCTTTTTACTATTACCTTAACTAACTTGAGAGCCCAGAGTTACTGTCAGACTTAGGATTCGTGACAATTCATGGCTGGATTGTGTGTTTTCTAGGCAACAATGACCCACGGCTCCTCAAGGACTTAATCTCCCCCCCCCCTCCCTGCTAAGGTAACTCAGACCTCATCCCATCCTGTACAGGCACAATACTCCACTTCACTGCCAATCAGTTTGTGAAGATTCAACTGGTCCCTTTTGCCTCTCTCTTTCTCTCTGTCTTAGAAACACAGCCAGTTTAATTTAGGTAAAGAGAACTGACATCAGTGTATCCCACATGGTCCAGTCTCTAGCATCAGAATGGCAGCTACCTGCATGCACTAAAAACTTTCCCCATAAGCAAAACAACAAACCAATGAAATCAACTGAGCTAAAGTGACCTGAAATAAATGGAAAAGGCGACTAACCAAAGAGTACAATTGTGGAGTTTGCAGATCCAAAGTTGTTAACAGCCACACAGTAATATGTTGTGTAGTCATTTGCTTGCACGTTCTTCACCTGGTTGAGATAAAAACAAACACCGGGTCATGGGATGAGATAAGCAACAGACAAATACAAACACCGGGTCATAAGATGAGATAAGCAATAGACAAATACAAACACTGGGTCATGAGATGAGATAAGCAACAGACAAATACAAACACCGGGTCATGAGATGAGATAAACAAGAGACAAAAACAAACACCGGGTCATGAGATGAGATAAACAAGAGACAAAAACAAACACCGGGTCACAAGATGAGATAAGCAACAGACAAACAGAAACACCTGGTTATGAGATGAGATAAGCAACAGAAAACAATAATAGAGAGATAAAACACACACAGACTGATCAACTAATACACATGAGATGAGAACATTCAGACAAAAACCAACTTGGTCATAAGCTCAGATAAACAGGAGACCATTACTTCCATGGCCTTCATGATTCTGGTTGTCCACGAGACAAAAACTTGTTAATGTCAAACTTGTCATTGAGATGAGATCATGGCAAATACAAACACTGTTGATAATTCTGATAAACAAGTGACGGTTGGCTTCGGGTCACAAGATGAGCAAAAGCCAGAAATAAACAGAACAGTCAGTTATGAGATGGTTTGGAGTACTCTAGCAGAAGAAGTTGACTCTTACGTTCAGCAAACATATTCATTTAAGCCGGGGCAGAAGAGTAATGACTAAAAACATTACAGACATTTACAAACAGATAAGGAAGGAAACAACTGTGATAAAATATTTATATATTCAATGGTAGGAGAGGAAACATTCATATGTGAATTCAGTTTCTCTAAATTGTTAATTGGGATGAATATAAAAAATCAAGCTTTTTTTTTGTCTCTCAAAGGGTTTCAGTCTGGAAACACAAACCTGTCTTACATTTGGTTAAAGGATTACAAACTGGAAACACAAACCTGTCTTACATTTGGTTAAAGGATTACAAACTGGAAACACAAACCTGTCTTACATTTGGTTAAAGGATTACAAACTGGAAACACAAACCTGTCTTACATTTGGTTAAAGGATTACAAACTGGAAACACAAACCTGTCTTACATTTGGTCAAAGGTCAGAAACTGGAAACACACGCCTGCCTTACATTTGGTCAAAGGTCGTAAATTGAAAACATGTGCCTGCCTTACATTTGGTCAAAGGTCATAAATTGAAAACACAGGTCTGCCTTACATTTGGTCAAAAAATCACAAACTGGAACCCATGAGGCCTGCCTCATTTCTGGCGGTTCCAGCCACTCCTCTTTCACAGACATCTTTTTTATGTATAACGCATTTAAGTTTATATATCAATACACATAATATGAATATTAAGTACAAAGCACCTAGTGACAAAAAAGAAACATTCATACATACTCACGTATATAAATATGAAGAGGAAACAACATACTCCTGTAGAGGTTTAAACTGTTAGAGGCATGACCTGTTGACCTTCATATATTTTACACCATCACAGAATGGGGTGAGGTTGCTATTTTTTTTGCTACCAACTTCAAGAGGCTAGATCTAGATCAAGGCCAGAAACAAGCTGGAACAACTGCCACAGAAGTAATAACCAAGAAATCTATCCACTCTACTGCCACTGCTCCTTACCCAAGAGATACTCTCAGAAAGAAAAACAGACGAAAGAATATCACATTTTTGGGGGGATAGACTTAGACTTCAAACAATTTTACATCTAAAACAAAAAGTTATCCAGTCAATAAGAGTATGGATGCTTTTTTTGTCCTTCAGTAACACAAGTAAACTAGGGCACCTCTTGAATTGAAAGGACTAAACACTAGAGGGCACCTTTAAACCCCCCCCCCCCCCCACATGCAAAAACACTCAAAAGTTAACAGCTGTACAGTCAGTCCTGTGTGTGAATCTCATGGTGGCCGATTTTTAAAACTGACTTTGTAGATAGTCCCAGCCTAAAATGAGTTAGAGAAAATGTCTTGGGAAGTAAACACGACTAGCATAATTGTCACCGTATCAACCACAGAGTGCTGAATGCTCAGGACAAATATGTGACCATATACCCAGCATACCTTAATGTATGGACAGAGGCGCTAGACTCAGTTGTTAAGACACAGCTGGCTGGCTACACAAAGAGAAGAGAATGGACTGAGATAGCTGTTCTCCTTGCATACCTCTCTACAAAATCAGACAGAAGGGACCGGACTAAAATAGCTCTCCTGAGTGGTGTCAGGGCATGGTGTCTGCCTCGTGTGATGAAGGTCAAAGGTTCAGGACCCTGAAGGCTGGGATTCTTTTCACTTGGACTTCTAGTAATTTCCCCTGGTCTATGGGTAGTCAGATCGGATGCCCATGTGTATTGTTGCGCACGTAAAAAAGAATCCCTTGACAATTATAAATCGAAAAGAGTAGCCTTACGGCGTTGCTATGGCAAAATTTGGAGTTAAAAATTTACCCAAAGTATTTCAGGATCCTCGCCGGTGCTAAGGGGTTCGTGCACTGCGCTGAGATTTTTCAAAAAAATTTTACTCACTCTTGAGTTAGAAGTAGAACGGAGCACTTATAGATTACTAGCCTTGTACCATGATGTTAAACCTAATTCTAAACCTAATATCTCTCCTTCTCAATAAACTCAGCCAGCTAAGCAAATGGAAGAAAAGGGGCTGAGTTACCTCTCCTTCTTACACTTTTCTATAAACTGAGGCAGCTAAACAAGCAGAAGATAATGCCCCTCTTACACAAACAAATATCTAGAAACAGCTGCTAAACTAGCACAAAATATTTGATTGAGATCTCATTTCTAATTGCAAACAACTGACCTTGAACTATACATTCCAACTTGGCACTGAAACGCCGATTCTGTGCCTGACCAACAGAATCTTGAACCACCCTCGTTCTGGGGGCATGAAAGACGAGAACTTCAGCCAGATATTCTGCTGGAGGCTTGATGTGGTTGTCGGCAACACAGCGATAGACACCCATGTGTTGTATGTCAACTTTGACAAGGGGTAGCTCGGGGCTCTGAAAAATAATGTGGCAATGATAGATAAACTCAACACGTCCACTCACAATCTCAGTATGTCTCTCACACATCATCCATGTTATAACTGCTTGCCTTTATCTCCTTGTTTTATGTCTCCAAGTTAAGATTTGTGGTGTAGCAGTTGGATATTCAACTGCAGTTCCAAAGGTCATGATTTAAATCTGAATTGAGTCTGATTTGTTTTTCATACATGACCTTGGTTCCCAGGTTGACCAAGTCTTAAATGCGTACTAGTTGAAGCCCTGGGAAGTAAAGGTGGCTGTTGTAACAGTGACGACATCACCTGCTGAGGCCCGATTGGTTGAGACTAGCCTCATATCCCCAGTGCACCTAGCTGTGTTAACTGCGATAGGTTTAATGATCTTTGTACATGAAAGATTTTGTGTGTGTTCCACGGGTGTTCGGCTTGGTGCATTTTAGGGTTGGTTTATTTGTTACTGACCTGCAACATGAGCCAGATGTAATATAGAAGAAAGAAGGTCGTCGACATGTAGCAAATGCTGGCATATGTCATGCGTTCACTTTACAGGGGGGGGGGGGGGGGGGAACAATCAAAACGTGAGGAAAAATTTACTTGGTAACTTCACTAGGATGCCAAGTTCAAATTTTGAAGCATTTGAATTGTGAAGTCCCACAGTACAGATATCTCCCAGGCTTCAGTTTATTGTTCTGTCCCATATGACATGCTTGTAACGGCAGAAGAAGAAACTGAACAAACCTTTTCTGTCAGCACCATGTTGGGAACATGTAAGTATCAGACATCTTGTTATGCAGTAAGTATATGTAACCGATTTATTTACCTTCGGTGCATATTCAACTAGTGTGAACTCTCTTGGTGCATGTTTAACTAGTGTGAACTCTCTTGGTGCATGTTTAACTAGTGTGAACTCTCTTGGTGCATGTTCAACTAGTGTGAACTCTCTTGGTGCATGTTTAACTAGTGTGAACTCTCTTGGTGCATGTTTAACTAGTGTGAACTCTCTTGGTGCATGTTTAACTAGTGTTAACTCTCTTGGTGCATGTTCAACTAGTGTGAACTCTCTCGGTGCATGTTCAACTAGTGTTAACTCTCTTGGTGCATGTTCAACTAGTGTTAACTCTCTCGGTGCATGTTCATTTAGTGTGAACTCTCTTGGTGCATGTTTAATTAGTGTGAACTCTTTCGGTGCATGTTCAATTAGTGTGAACTCTTTCGGTGCATGTTCAATTAGTGTGAACTCTTTCGGTGCATGTTCAATTAGTGTGAACTCTTTCGGTGCATGTTCAATTAGTGTGAACTCTTTCGGTGCATGTTCAATTAGTGTGAACTCTTTCGGTGCATGTTCAATTAGTGTGAACTCTTTCGGTGCATGTTCAATTCTCTCGGTGCATGTTCAATTAGTGTGAACTCTCTCCGTGCATGTTCAATTAGTGTGAACTCTCTCGGTGCATGTTCAATTAGTGTGAACTCTCTCGGTGCATGTTTAACTAGTGTGAACTCTCTCGGTGCATGTTTAACTAGTGTGAACTCTCTCAGTGCATGTTCAACTAGTGTGAACTCTCTCAGTGCATGTTCAACTAGTGTGAACTCTCTCGGTGCATGTTTAACTAGTGTGAACTCTCTCGGTGCATGTTTAACTAGTGTGAACTCTCTCAGTGCATGTTCAACTAGTGTGAACTCTCTCAGTGCATGTTCAACTAGTGTGAACTCTCTCGGTGCATGTTTAACTAGTGTGAACTCTCTCGGTGCATGTTTAACTTGTGTGAACTCTCTCGGTGCATGTTTAACTAGTGTGAACTCTCAATAGTTAATTATTAGAAACAAAATGGCCCCTACCCTGTAAAGTGCCACAGGGGTTGGTAAGACAGGAAGTAAACCACCATCAGAGCGTGTCCAGGTAATGTTGGGGTAGGGGATGCCTGTAGCCGAACATTTCAAGCTGGAGTTGCCACCTCTGTCCACTTGCAGCACAGCTGTAGACTCGCCAGGTAGAATGGTTGGAGCCACTACACAAAATATACACAACAGTTTCAATTTTCTGTTGGTATGTGGCAACAAGCCAAAATAACAGTTGTCTGTAACAATAATTTACTTTAAAAAATATGATATATTTGAAAATATTGCATGAATGATTACAAACAGATCTGTACAGATTCTGGCACTTGTTGCCGAACTGAGCTGGGTAGCTGGCAAATATTCTGTGGAGCTAATATTTATTAAATCTGTTGTCTTCTACCCTGCGATGCAGAGGTATTGAACAGCCTTGCTGACTCTACCAACACATGTAGAGATTATATTACAGTTTTGTTTAGTCTTTCATGTTCTACCCTGGGATGTAGAGGTATTGAACTGCCTTGCTGACTCTACCAACACATGTAGTGATACATTACATCATCTTCTTCCCAGGGATGTAGAGATACCATACAGTCTTGTTTAGTCTTTCCTCTTCTACCCAGGGATGTAGAGGTACCTTACAGTGTTGTTTAGTCTTTCCTCTTCTACCCAGGGATGCAGAGATACCTTACAGTCTTGTTTAGTCTTTCCTCTTCTACCCTGGGATGTAGTGGTACCTTACAGTCTTGTTTAGTCTTTCCTCTTCTACCCAGGGATGTAGTGGTACCTTACAGTCTTGTTTAGTCTTTCCTCTTGCACTCTGGGATGCAGAGGTACCTTACTGTCTTCTTTAGTCTTTCCTCTTGCACCCTGGGATGTAGAGGTACCTTATAGTCTTGTTTAGTCTTTCATGTTCTACCCAAGGATGTAGAGATACCTTACAGTCTTGTTTATTCTTTTCTCTTGTACCCTGGGATGCAGAGGTACCTTACTGTCTTGTTTAGTCTTTCCTCTTCTACCCAGGGATGTAGAGATACCTTACAGTCTTGTTTAGTCTTTCCTCTTGTACCCTGGGATGTAGAGGTACCTTACAGTCTTGTTTAGTCTTTCCTCTTGCACCCTGGGATGCAGAGGTACCTTGCAAACATGTCTTTATGTTAGTATGATCTCATATCTATGCTGACACTGTCTACACCTGCTAAATTAAGGAAATGAGGTGTCTCAGGGATGAAACCCCACATCTCTACAGTAGAAGGCAAGCAGGCCACCACCACTTCTCAAGCATTAAAATAACAGAAAACAATTTAGCCTTAAACATGGGTTTTATTACAGAAACACAAATGTTCGGAAATAAATGTGCAACACTGACCTTGAACTGAAATGGTGCCTAGTTTTTTCGGCCACTGTTGTGGTGACACCGACTGGATTCTCACCTGGCACTGGTACACGCCAGCGTCCTGCTGCAGCATGCGACGAACCACCAACATGTAGGTCACTCGATCCACGTTGGTCCTCACCTGCACTTCATATTTCCTGAGCCCACTCATAAAATCATTTTTGATCATGATTGTTTCCCCGCTGGAGATCAACTCTCGGGTTGTGATTCTTGACCATTCGACCTGAATGAACATTATCATAACATGATATAATACCACAGAGAGACAATCTGGCACCCATCTGTACAATGATATAATACCACAGAGAGACAATCTGGCACCCGGCTGTACAATGATATAATACCACAGAGAGACAATCTGGCACCCGTCTGTACAATGATATAATACCACAGAGAGACAATCTGGCACCCGTCTGTACAATGATATAATACCACAGAGAGACAATCTGGCACCCGGCTGTACAATGATATAATACCACAGAGATACAATCTGGCACCCGTCTGTACAATGATATAATACCACAGAGAGACAATCTGGCACCCGGCTGTACAATGATATAATACCACAGAGAGACAATCTGGCACCCGGCTGTACAATGATATAATACCACAGAGAGACAATCTGGCACCCGTCTGTACAATGATATAATACCACAGAGAGACAATCTGGCACCCGTCTGTACAATGATATAATACCACAGAGAGACAATCTGGCACCCGTCTGTACAACATATAATACCAAAGAGAGACAATCTGGCACCTGTCTGTACAATGATATAATACCACAGAGAGACAATCTGGCACCCGGCTGTACAATGATATAATACCACAGAGAGACAATCTGGCACCCGTCTGTACAATGATATAATACCACAGAGAGACAATCTGGCACCCTGGCTGTACAATGATATAATACCACAGAGAGACAATCTGGCACCCGTCTGTACAATGATATAATACCACAGAGAGACAATCTGGCACCCGTCTGTACAATGATATAATACCACAGAGAGACAATCTGGCACCCGTCTGTACAATGATATAATACCAAAGAGAGACAATCTGGCACCTGTCTGTACAATGATATAATACCACAGAGAGACAATCTGGCACCCGGCTGTACAATGATATAATACCACAGAGAGACAATCTGGGCACACCGTCTGTACAATGATATAATACCACAGAGAGACAATCTGGCAGTCTGTACAATGTATAATACCAAAGGAGACATTCTGGCACCTGTCTGTACAATGATATAATACCACAGAGAGACAATCTGGCACCGTCTGTACAATGATATAATACCACAGAGAGACAATCTGGCACCCGTCTGTACAATGATATAATACCACAGAGAGACAATCTGGCACCCTGTCAGTACAATGATATAATACCAAAGAGAGACAATCTGGCACCTGTCTGTACAATGATATAATACCACAGAGAGACAATCTGGCACCCGGCTGTACAATGATATAATACTACAGAGAGACAATCTGGCACCCGTCTGTACAATGATATAATACCACAGAGAGACAATCTGGCACCCGTCTGTACAATGATATAATACCATAGAGAGACAATCTGGCACCTGTCTGTACAATGATATAATACCACAGAGAGACAATCTGGCACCTGTCTGTACAATGATATAATACCATAGAGAGACAATCTGGCACCCGTCTGTACAATGATATAATACCAAAGAGAGACAATCTGGCACCTGTCTGTACAATGATATAATACCAAAGAGAGACAATCTGGCACCTGTCTGTACAATTAGAAAAGGTTCTGCAGCACATTGCTGGATGCCTCAGACACAATTCCCCATGAGGTGCCTCAAGCCTATACTTCCATAAACTGTCTCAGAGGCAGCCCTTCATGGCAGGCCTTAGGATGATTCCCTTCATGGCAGGCCTTAGGATGATTCCCTGACTGGCTGTTATTTCCCGAAGTGAGATGCGGACATGCTGATGTGCTAGTCAGGAGTTTATACTGTCTAAGAATGTTCATCTGTACTTCGATCATTTCAGGCAGACATCAGTCTGTGGGGCATCCTGGGCACACATTAGTCTGTGGGGCATCCTGGGCACACATCAGTCTGTGGGGCATCCTGGGCACACATCAGTCTGTGGGGCATCCTTGGCACACACTAGTCTGTGGGGCATCCTGGGCACACATCAGTCTGTGGGGCATCCTGGGCACACATCAGTCTGTGGGGCATCCTGGGCAGACATCAGTCTGTGGGGCATCCTGGGCACACATTAGTCTGCAGGACATCCTGGACACATACTAGTATGTGGGACATTCTGGGCAGGCACCAGTTCATAGGGCATCCTGGGTAGACACTAGTCTGTTGGACATTCTGGGCAGGCACCAGTTCATATGGCATCCTGGGTAGACACTAGTATGTGGGACATTCTGAGCAGGCACCAGTTCATGGGGCATCCTGGGTAGACACTAGTATGTGGGACATTCTGGGCAGACACCAGTTCATGGGGCATCCTGGGTAGACACTAGTATATGGGACATTCTGGGCAGGCACCAGTTCATGGGGCATCCTGGGTAGACACTAGTATGTGGGACATTCTGGGCAGGCACCAGTTCATGGGGCATCCTGGGTAGACACTAGTATGTGGGACATTCTGGGCAGACACCAGTTCATGGGGCATCCTGGGTAGACACTAGTATGTGGGACATACTAAGGCACCATTTCATGGGGCATCCTGCTAGACACTAGTATGTGGGACATAGAGCAGACACCAGTTCATGGGGCATCCTGGGTAGACACTAGTCTGTGGGACATTCTGGGCAGTCACCAGTTCATGGGGCATCCTGGGTAGACATTAGTCTGTGGGACATTCTGGGCAGACATTATTTTGGCTAATAAAGGAAGGTTTAGCTATTATCATAAAGTCTGTTGAAGAAATGTGCAAGCTACAATACTACAACAAAGTCACACCAACTTGTTCACGCGCCAACACTTCCCAGATCTACACACTGTACAAAAGTGGATAACTCACATCTAACAGGCTAAGATCTAATGACCAGAACGTCAGGGTAAAGCAGTGTCTACCATATCTACCGTAGCAATGTTTGGCTTTCACTCGTTTGCAAAGTTGAACTTTTCTGTTCTAAATACGGATGTGTGTTAGTCTTTATTTATTGTTTTGTGAACAATAAAACGCATGACCTTATCTGGATGGTGACCATTTGGAGAAATGTGAAATAAAACTTCTCATTGTTCTTTCAAAAACCAACACTTTTGCTGGGTCCAATCCCCTGAAAAATGTCGCATTCTTAGCTCGGTATAGTCACTTGTTCTCAAGATGTCTAACTAAAAGCCCTGGTATCATTTGCACAGGTATTTAGGATGACCACAACTGTTGGCCTCTACTGTGGAAGATCTGGGCTTGAATCCCTTGAAAATGTAGCGACATATTTTTTTGGGGGGAGGGGGGTTCGGGAATAAAACCAAACATCCTGTCCTGCATGCGACTGCAGTAACCAAGTGGCCCTAAATCTTCAGACTTTCCGTGATGCACCGCCCTAAAGAAAGTGGTAAAAACAAGTAGTAACAAGAGATGAATGCGGAGACACCAACTGTGATAACCAAGTGTATTTGTACTTGCTGACTGTCACTGACAAAATTTAACTCACAGTGTTGGTATTGAGCCTGGCCACTGTACAATTAAGACGACCAGTTCGTCCCACTGGCTGCACCTCTGGCCAGATTTCATCAACAATCTCTGGATTCTGACCAAAAACTGGAAACAGACAAATACAAGTGATAGATTACCAGCATACACTCAGATAATGTTAAAAACTAAGCCAATATTTTCTTCTTTTTTTTAATTATTTTCTGATTTATCATTTTAAATCTTTTTTTTTCTAAATATACTCCCCCCCAAAAAAATTGCAGCATTGCCCAGATGAGACATACTAAAGGCATATTTTATACTCACCTGCTGAAAACTGGGATGACTGCAGTCATATGAAAAACAATTAATTCACTGAACTATGACTCAGATTAAGCTTGTCCTGGATTCTGCTTTTTTGCTGTGGCGTTTGTTGATAAAGGCTCCCACCAAAATATTAAATTGTTTCTGTATGTGTCTTTCTCTTATTAAGCTTCTTAGCGTTCAGTGCATTAGGTTTTAATTATGGCCTGAAAGGATATCAATTAATATATTCCCTTCAAATCACTCTCTCGGACACGCTCGCTCAAAGATGAACGCCCACTCATCATTACAAACACTCAAAGATGAACTCCCACTCATCATTACAAACACACTCAAAGATGAACGCCCACTCATCATTACAAACACACTCAAAGATGAACGCCCACTCATCATTACAAGGAATTCCCATCTTCAGTATTTCACCCAGCGTGTGGCGACTGATAACACCAGCTGAGAGTTAGTTTACTGTTCTTTTTTGGCTATCTGTAAAGTGTTCATGTTTGGCGACACTTCTTTTGACATGAAGTTCTTGTAGTCTTTTGAATGTTGCAGATTCGACGTCATCTTTTGAATCATCCTCTCGCCCGGACACCTTGAAAGCATTGACACTGTCTGCCCGGTCCATTGTTATTCCTGTACCTACGGTGGCCCTGCCAACAGGCCAATCCGCTCGTTTATTCCCTCTTATCGCAGAGTGACCTGGCACAAAAATGAAACTACTCCTAATTCATGTCAGACTCCAGCCATTCTCTTCGAATTCCTCCTGTCTCTATCTTCTTAAGCATGCTCACAGAATCACATAGCAAGTAGGCATGGGAAAACTGCTGTCTCTTGCCACAGCTTTGCTTTTATAACCGCCATCACACCTATGGTCAAACTACTTGTAGGCTAGTAAACCGCCTTGCTTTCTTTTCTTTCTGTTTTCCCTTGAACCAGAACAGTGAACGACAGTTTGCACATCCATCAGCAGAATTTTCCAGAATTACGGCTTGAACTTCTGGCTCATCACCGACGGGCTTTGTCATCTGCAGTGTCTATGCAGTTTTATGCAGACTGAAAAGGATGAACACCAGTCTGCTAACACTTGTACCCATTCCTCACCCGGTTCTGAGATAGAAAACAAAACTTGGAAAATATCCTCAGCCTGACCCACCCAAGATTTCTTATTTTTAACCTGCTACCCTTCCTCTTGCGAATCTCACTGTGCAATGGATGATGTGTATCAGCTCTGATACGTAGACAGGCACGTTCTGGGTAGATCACTCTTCTCCCTTCCATGGTTGGAGAATCAAGGAGCTAGCTAACGCATGACCATGCGTGCTGTATTTTTGTGTGCATCCAAGTATGAGGCGCATGACCTCCTTCTGTGTCCGATCTAGTCTCTCTATCTGTGTACGGCTGTCAGAATCGTCAGATCCTACTCAATTACAGAAAGACTCAGACCCCGGGAGAAAAAAAAATAGGTGAGCTTGCTCGCAATTTATGGCGGCCATAATCCTTAGCGGCGTCAAACCTCCTCATGCCTTCATTATCACGTGCTTGACATGCTCCTAAAAAAGCAAGACTATTATCAAAATACACTTCTAAATGCTTAATTAAAAGAGATCTCTCCATGATCTTTGAAGACAGATTGACAGTTGGTGTTGAAGACAGATTGACAGTTGGTGTTGAAGACAGATTGACAGTTGGTGTTGAAGACAGATTGACAGTTGGTGTTGAAGACAGATTTATAGTTGGTGTTGAAGACAGATTGATAGTTGGTGTTGAAGACAGATTGACAGTTGGTGTTGAAGACAGATTGACAGTTGGTGTTGAAGACAGATTTATAGTTGGTGTTGAAGACAGATTGACAGTTGGTGTTGAAGACAGATTTATAGTTAGTGTTGAAGACAGATTGACAGTTGGTGTTGAAGACAGATTTATAGTTGGTGTTGAAGACAGATTGACAGTTGGTGTTGAAGACAGTTTGACAGTTGGTGTTGAAGACAGATTGACAGTTGATGTTGAAGACAGATTGACAGTTGGTGTTGAAGACAGATTGACAGCTGGTGTTGAAGACAGATTGACAGCTGGTGTTGAAGACAGATTGACAGTTGGTGTTGAAGACAGATTGACAGTTGGTGTTGAAGACAGATTGACAGCTGGTGTTGAAGACAGATTGACAGTTGGTGTTGAAGACAGATTGACAGTTGGTGTTGAAGACAGATTGACAGTTGGTGTTAAAGACAGATTGACAGTTGGTGTTGAAGACAGATTGACAGTTGGTGTTGAAGACAGATTGACAGTTGGTGTTGGTGGGTTTACTATATGGTTATACCACGAAAAGTATGTCACCGTTGACTTAAATTCCCTTGTAGCCTGATAATCTACTGCCTGCCTCGCTTGGACTCTAGGTTACACGCCAGTTGAGCATAGCCCACCGAAACCTGGGGTTCAGCTTCCTTGAACGCCCCCTCCCCATTTTCAAAATAAAATAAATTATTTAATAATAATACTTACTTACTTAGTCTCTCCTCTTCTACCTTGGGGTTTAGATATTTACCAGAGAGATCGCCAAACGTCTCTATCGGCAGTTTTCTTTCTGGCTTTGTTCTATTCTAGTCCTCTGTCAGTTAGGGACTGTCGGATGTTGTCTTCCCAGCGGACCCTGGGTCGCCCTAGAGGTCTGGTTCCCTGGTTCTTAGCCTCCCATGGTGGCCGATTTTGTCCAATTTTGCATACACGCCCATACCATCGTAACTGGGACTGATCCACTCGGGTTTGTAAGGACTGTGTATCAAGATCTTGCTGTATTGTCTGATTGCGGACTTTGTTCCTTCTTGTCACTTGGACCACCTCTCTCAGACATCTCATCTAAGGCGTGAAGCTGGCTACTGTCAGCTGTTGTCATAGCCCATGACTCACACTCATAGGTCAGGACTGATACGTAGGTAGAGCTGTAAACAGACATTTTCTCTTTTGCTAAGAAACCCTCGGTTTATGACCGGGAAGAGTCTCCCAGCAGCTGCTTTTCGTGTAGCTAGCTCAGTCTTAATGCCTCCGTTTCTGTCTAATACAACTCGAAAGAAGTTGAACTGGTTGAATATCAGTCTTTGCATGTGTGTGTGTGTTTGTGTGTGTATAAGCAAATACCTTTAAAGATATGTATGCTTAGTGAAAGGTTGCATCTAGGCTGCATACAGTCGCGGGATCTAGGCTGCATACAGTCGTGGGATCTAGGCTGCATACAGTCGTGGGATCTAGGCTGCATACAGTCGTGGGATCTAGGCTGCATACAGTCGTGGGATCTAGGCTGCATACAGTCGTGGGATCTAGGCTGCATACAGTCGTGGGATCTAGGCTGCATACAGTCGTGGGATCTAGGCTGCATACAGTCGTGGGACCTAGGCTGCATACAGTCGTGGGATCTAGGCTGCATACAGTCGTGGGATCTAGGCTGCATACAGTCGTGGGATCTAGGCTGCATACAGTCGTGGGATCTAGGTTGCATACAGTCGTGGGATCTAGGCTGCATACAGTCGTGTGATCTAGGCTGCATACAGTCGTGGGATCTAGGCTGCATACAGTCGTGGGATCTAGGTTGCATACAGTCGTGGGATCTAGGCTGCATACAGTCGTGGGATCTAGGTTGCATACAGTCGTGGGATCTAGGCTGCATACAGTCATGGGATCTAGGCTGCATACGGTCGTGGGATCTAGGCTGCATACGGTCGCGGGACCTAGGCTGCATACAGTCGCGGGACCTAGGCTGCATACAGTCGCGGGATCTAGGCTGCATACAGTCGCGGGATCTAGGCTGCATACAGTCGTGGGACCTTGGCTGCATACGGTCGTGGGATCTAGGCTGCATACCGTCGTGGGATCTAGGCTGCATACGGTCGTGGGATCTAGGCTGCATACGGTCGTGGGATCTAGGCTGCATACAGTCGTGGGAACTAGGCTGCATACAGTCGTGGGATCTAGGCTGCATACAGTCGTGGGACCTAGGCTGCATACAGTCGTGGACCTAGGCTGCATACAGTCGCGGGATCTAGGCTGCATACAGTCGTGGGATCTAGGCTGCATACAGTCGTGGGATCTAGGCTGCATACAGTCGTGCATGCAATCGTGAGACCTAAACTGCATATTGTCGTGGGACCCAAGCTGTACTCTCTAGTGGGAGTAGGTGGGTTGGCGTTGGGGCCAGTTCTACATGGGGTCGTTAAAAGCGCTCACAGTCAGAACAGTTTTACACGTTAGAAGAGAGATGTTGGAATGCGGTAAACGGTGCCGCAGCAGTGGAGACGACAGACTAGTGTTCTTGTGATACAGAATGCCATGATGTTGCAGAAAAGTAACGCCGCTCTTTTTGTCATGTGCCGATGCTGCTAATTCAAGGAAATTCACGAAGAAGACTGAACACACGCCACTGGAAATACACACTCAAGACTCAGACGCCTGAAGAAAACTTTGGCCCTGGAAGAAACGCAGAAAACCTGGTCTTACCACCCTCTAAAATATTGGACTGTCCTGTGACGTCATTTGTGGTAGTACTAAATAAAGATCTGAGACTGTTGGGGCCATTTAAATTCTTAACATGCTCCCGCTGCTAAAGATGGGTTTTTATAAGGAGTAGAAAATTATAGGGAAGAGAAAAAGTTGGTAAGAAACAACAATCAGTTTATGTTAGCTTTACAAAATCGATCACAATAAACAAACAAAGGACGTTGCGTCGATTAGCCTTCATCAGCACATAAAGGACAACACAGTACACATACACAAATAGGCTCTAACTATGAAGTGACTACATAGGACTCTAATGTATAAAATTAACGATACTAATCTAGTGTCCCTGGCGAAAAAACTTCGTTCAAATGAAACGACGGTCAGCCTATATACCTCCAACGTGCAGGTAGGGGCAAAAAGATGCTAAAGATGGGGGACGTAGCGCTTATGTTAAATTTCGAGAGCAACATTTACGAAACCAATCGGCGACAGCTCCTCCAACAATGCCAGCGCTGCGCATGCGCCGAGCTCCGGAAGTCAAGTCGAAGACAACAGGACAGAGGAAAGTTGCCGAGCTGAGATTTGTGATTTGTTTCAAGTTTGTTTCTCTAGATTACACCATGACCTCCCTCGGCATCATCGGAGGCGTATTTTTATTGCAATTTGTTGCAGGTAAGACAGATAGCGTGAGTCAGCACAGAGTCAAAATTTTCTGTCTGTAATTTATTATGATCGACAGTCACTTCCGCGTTGTGTTTGTTCTAAAATAAAGAAAACAAAGTACGAAAGCCTCAAAGTCAAAGCCAAGGAACAGACAGTGAACGAACGAACGACGAACAAACTTTATTTTCAAAGGGTTACAAATTGGACACGCAGGCCCGTGAGCAACATGAAGCAGCAGCAAACTGATTGTGGCACTGTACTGTTGCAGTTCTAATCTTAATGTGGGACACATTTTTAAATTTTAACATGGGCTATCCTCCGAATAACGGTCACAAATTATCAAGGCCGAAAAAATACCCTAACACTAACACCTCAGTCACATGTCAATTGTGGACCTCTTTCTGGTGACTACACAGCATACCGCCGCGGAAAAGTTTCAGCAGAGTTTAAGTCACAGCTGAGAGTATCTCCCGCGGAGCGGGTCTAAACTTGATGGCTGGGACTCACGAGCAGCAGCTATTGCATCTCCTGCAGCTTCCTTCATTTTATTTGCTTGTGAGTCCCAACCATCTAGTTTAGCTCCACTCCGCGCAGCAGCGGCGCGGGAGATTCTGTAGGCGGTGGCGGTACATTCGCCGGAAAGAGGTCCATAATTTTCATGTGACTGAGCCCTGTTAGGGTATATTTTCGACCTCGATAATTTAGGACCGTTATTCGGAGTATAACCAAATGATGCAATACTGCTACAACTATAAACAAATAATTGCCTTAGTTGTTAAATTTTAGTAAATAGACAGTATATTTGCATAAATTAGTAAAATTGTAAAATCAAATAATTGTTCCACATACCACTGTAGCACTCAAGGTAAACTCATTTAAAACATCCCAAATTAATCACAGATGAAAATAATGTGCACCAATTAGTAATGTATAAGTAAAATGTAAACTCAAGTTTTGTTCCAGAAAATCTTTTGAAGCATCATAACGGAGCACCATTACTTTGTAAAGAAAGCTGACTTCCCAAAACAATTCGTATCTTCACACAAAAGTTTATATAACATTGAATTGCCTGTAATTTTATAGCTATCTTCCTAAATAAATGTAATAAGAGGAATTGTTTACTAGAACTCACTGAAAAAAATGATCTCTTTACTTATAATACAGCGGAACCTTGCTTAATGAGCATAATTCGTTCCAGAACCATACTTGATACGTGTTAAGCAAAACACTCGTTATGCAAAACAATTTTCCTCATATAATTTTTCCTCTTCAAACAAGGAACAAACCCACCTGGAATGCGAATTCGATTTGCGGGAAAAAAAAAAGTCGAAAGAATTATGATAAATAGCTAATTATTGTTTTTTTAAACTAGACAGATGTCCAGAGACATTTGTTTTTGCCGACGCTTCGAAATTTGGAGAAAATGCGACACAGCATTATCATTAGCATCGGGCATAGCCACTTCCTTATTAGGGCGATGCTTCTTAATGTAAGATGCAATAGTTTGCCATGCTTTCAGCATTTCTTTAATTTGCCAGAAGATTGTTGCTTTTCTGTTACCTCCTCTTCCTCCTCTGACAAACTTTCCTCCAAAATTTCTTGCTGTGAAACACAATGCAGCCCCATAAGCTCTTTGGTGGTCAGCTCTTGGCTGTGCTCTTCCACAAGCTCTTCGATATCACTGTTATCCACCTACTGTCCAATGATAGTGGCCAAAGACACAATCTCGTTGACTACAGGTTCCACAGGTACCTTCTCGAACCCCTCAAAGTCACAAATCGACAACGCTATCTCGAAAAAACTTCTAACAAGAAGAAGTTACGGTTCTCTTGATAACCCCTTCCCCCTCCTTGTCGATCATCTTGATGCAGGCAACGATGTGGAGGTGATATTTCCAAAACTCTTTGAGAGTCAGGTTGGTCCCCTCAGTCACCTAAAAACAATGCTCGAAGAGTGCTTTAGTGTAGAGTTTCTTAAAAGTTAGAAATAACTTGCTGGTCCGTGGACTGGAGTAATGGCGTCAGTGATTTTGGGAGGCAGAAACTGGATCTTGATGAACTTAAATTCCTCAGAGAGGTCATCTTGTAGGCCTGGAGGATTCATCAACATATATCACAATATAACACAAGTTTCAGAAATGGTGTGATCACAAGCGACACTACGATGCTACTGGAACGAGGGCTAAACACAGACTGATGTAACATGTGCACAATCCTGGACCTCTCCTCGCCACTCGTTATGTAAAATGTCACTCGTTAAGCAAGTAATTCTTTTACAATTTCTTTTGAGTAGTGATATCTGAGAGGATGAGTAGTGATATCTGAGAGGATGAGTAGTTATATCTGAGAGGATGAGTAGTTATATCTGAGAGGATGAGTAGTGATATCTGAGAGGATGAGTAGTCATATCTGAGAGGATAAGTAGTCATATCTGAGAGGATGAGTAGTCATATCTGAGAGGACGAGTAGTCATATCTGAGAGGATGAGTAGTCAAATCTGAGAGGATGAGTAGTGATATCTGAGAGGATAAGTAGTCATATCTGAGAGGATGAGTAGTCATATCTGAGAGGATGAGTAGTCATATCTGAGAGGATGAGTAGTGATATCTGAGAGGATGAGTAGTCATTTCTGAGAGGATGAGTAGTCATATCTGAGAGGATAAGTAGTCATATCTGAGAGGATGAGTAGTCATATCTGAGAGGATGAGTAGTCATATCTGAGAGGATGAGTAGTGATATCTGAGAGGATGAGTAGTCATTTCTGAGAGGATGAGTAGTCATATCTGAGACGATGAGTAGTCATATCTGAGACGTCTATGTGTGTTTCAGTGTTTACTGATGACCCAAAAGTGAGGATCATTGCCACTGACCCTCCGCCGGACCCAGTCTCTGGCTTCATCATCCAGGAGAAGGACAAAGACGTACAGCTGACCTGTGTGGTGGAGAACAAGCCGCTGGATGTCAATGTAAGGTCCCTTCCTTGTCACTCCTCAATAGTTGTTTGTTGTCAGTGTTTGCTTGTTGTCAGTGTTTGCTTGTTGTCAGTGTTTGCTTGTTGTCAGTGTTTGCTTGTTGTCAGTGTTTGCTTGTTGTCAATGTTTGCTTGTACAGATGTTCTGTTCATATTGTCACAGTGTTTCTTTGTGACTGTCTGTGTGCTCTTGCAGTTTAATGAAAGTTAAAGTTTAATTTGGGTGAATCGACTTCATTGCGTTATAAATATAACTCAGTCTCCACAGTATGGCTAGCCTTTTCCGAAGTGTCACATAAAGCACAAGCTCTGCAGCTCTTGAGTCGATCCCAGGAATTTGTAAAAATTACGCTCAGCAAAAGAAACATTGCCAAGATCCTGAAACTCATTTTAATCAGGAATTTCAAAAATAAAAAAGTTGTCTTAAAAAAAAAAAACTAACCATGTTACACACCATCTGGAAAATTGAGGGGCAAAAAAATACTGAAAACAAACCCAAACAAATAATGGGAAATATTTATTAAAACAAATGCAGCATAGAATTAATTTGCTGATGCCCCTTTGAGCCTTAGATAGCATTTATAGGGAGACAGTTACTTGTCTCTGTGGCCTGATCACCCTGTCATCCTAGACTAACAAGAAAATATGACATCAGAATGTCTATAAATAAAGCTTTTTTTTTTTTTTTACAAAGAAACCCCTCTGAATATTATTTGCAGTAAATGTAATGGCCTGCTAAACTTTTGTGCAGGTGTAAACAGATTTGATTTTTATCTATGCTTCCCATAAACAAGCCACTAAAGTGAGCTGGGAACATGGCTCTTACAGGGAAAGGCACCAACACGAAGTGCTGGATTTGAGGCCGGCTGGGGTCAATGTTTAATTGCTGCGGCTGTGACCTGAAATTAGTGACATCATCACCTTGAGAAAAGGACCAGTAATGTACGTTTGGAACAGGCCACTTAATGTAGGGGTGCTAATAATTGATGTGTTTATTGTTTTGTTTGTTTGTCTTTTTAGATTGTTACTTCTGTGGTAATTTAGTCTGTTACTTTTTGTGAGTCAGCTGGAGATTTGTATATTTTAAATAATTTGTCTTGTTAGTCAGAACTAGCCTCTCTGCCTTTGATTGTTGGATATTAATCAAAATAGTAACTAAGTCAACAGATTATCCTCGCTGCTCATCGAATCATTCAGTCCATTTGTGCTCAGATTCGCCCTCAGTAAATCCCAAAGTGTTTGGCGGCTGAAAACATTAGTCCTGTATTGGTTTCTTATTCTTCTTTGGCCTCCTGCGAAGTGCTTTTGTCTGGCCACACCCCTTTAAACATGCTGTTCTTTTAGTCTGGCCATAGCTGCAGATTTACATTCATCAACTTGGTTCTCGTGAATGTTGAACTTCTTGCAGAGCATTCATTATATCAGCCTGGTCCATGACGGATTCACACTTTACAGTAGCTTTACCTGCAAGCTGATCAGCTTGCTCATTTCACTGCATGCCTGTGTGCCCTGACGTAAGTATGAAACTGATATTTGTCAGCCCTGTCTGCCTCAGAGACTCCAGCCAATGACTTCAGACCCAGCCCCTCTCCTCTATCTTCCCGAGCAAACTCATTGAGTCACTGAGAAGGACTGCATGGGAAAAGGTCATTGCCATGACCTGAATAGACTAGACTACTTGTAGACAAGATGAAAGCATCACAATCCTGCTTCACAGTTTAACCTGAGCTGTAAAAGCCAAAGAGCTTCTCTCGTCACCAGCCACAGACCCATATATGTAAATGATAGCACACCCCACTAGAGAATTATTTAAAATCTAGGCCTGCACTTTTGTCTCCACAGCAGCTGGACTTTATTGTCTACATTTCTGTCTAGTCAGATGCGAACAGGAAAGTTCTTATAGTTCTCTGTTGGCACTTGTACCTATTTCTCACCAGGTTCTATGTCCTCAAGAGAGCCCATCTGGAGAATGTCCTCTGCATGGCACATCCATGACTCCCCCTCACCCCCTTTAATAAAAAACCTGCTGCCCTTTTTCTTCTTTAATTTCACTGTGCAGCGGGTGTTGTTTTGACTCTGAGTTAGGCGCGTACCCAGCAAATTGGTCCTCTGTAGTTGGAAAATCGAGAAGGAAGTGCATCAGCCTACATTTTGTATCTCTTGTACACTCAAGTATAATATGCATAGCCTCGTTCTAGACCCTGTTCATCCTCTCCACCTGCTAATGGCTGAGAGTCAGGATCGGCATCACGTACTCAGAAACAAAGGACCAGCCCGTATATAAAAGACATAAGTGATGCTGCTCACAGTTTGCTGCAGCCATGGCTCACATCGCAGCCATCGCTCACATCACAGCCATCACTCACATCACAGCCATTGCTCACATCACAGCCATTGCTCACATCACAGCCATTGCTCACATCACAGCCATTGCTCACATCACAGCCATCACTCACATCACAGCCATTGCTCACATCACAGCCATTGCTCACATCACAGCCATCACTCACATCACAGCCATTGCTCACATCACAGCCATTGCTCACATCACAGCCATTGCTCACATCACAGCCATTGCTCACATCGCAGCCATCGCTCACATCACAGCCATCACTCACATCACAGCCATCACTCACATCACAGCCATCGCTCACATCACAGCCATCACTCACATCACAGCCATCAGCCATCACAGCCATTGCTCACATCACAGCCATCACTCACATCACAGCCATCACTCACATCACAGCCATCACTCACATCACAGCCATCGCTCACATCGCAGCCATCAGCCATGGCTCACATCACAGCCATCACTCACATCACAGCCATCACTCACATCACAGCCATCACTCACATCACAGCCATCACTCACATCACAGCCATCACTCACATCACAGCCATCACTCACATCACAGCCATCACTCACATCACAGCCATCACTCACATCACAGCCATCACTCACATCACAGCCATCACTCACATCACAGCCATCACTCACATCACAGCCATTGCTCACATCACAGCCATTGCTCACATCACAGCCATTGCTCACATCACAGCCATTGCTCACATCACAGCCATCACTCACATCACAGCCATTGCTCACATCACAGCCATCACTCACATCACAGCCATCTCACATCACAGCCATCTCACATCACAGCCATTGCTCACATCACAGCCATTGCTCACATCACAGCCATTGCTCACATCACAGCCATTGCTCACATCACAGCCATTGCTCACATCACAGCCATTGCTCACATCACAGCCATTGCTCACATCACAGCCATTGCTCACATCACAGCCATTGCTCACATCACAGCCATTGCTCACATCACAGCCATTGCTCACATCACAGCCATTGCTCACATCACAGCCATTGCTCACATCACAGCCATTGCTCACATCACAGCCATTGCTCACATCACAGCCATTGCTCACATCACAGCCATTGCTCACATCACAGCCATTGCTCACATCACAGCCATTCACATCACATCATCACATTGCTCACATCACAGCCATCACTCACATCACATCAATGGCTCACATCACAGCCATTGCTCACATCACAGCCATTGCTCACATCACAGCCATTGCTCACATCACAGCCATCACTCACATCACAGCCATCACTCACATCACAGCCATCACTCACATCACAGCCATTGCTCACATCACAGCCATCACTCACATCACAGCCATCACTCACATCACCATCACCATCACAGCCATCACATCACAGCCATCACAGCCATCACACATCACAGCCATCACTCACATCACAGCCATCACTCACATCACAGCCATCACTCACATCACAGCCATTGCTCACATCACAGCCATCACTCCACATCACAGCCATTGCTCACACACTCACAGCACAGCCATTCACTCACATCACAGCACATTGCCATCACAGCCATGCTCACATCACAGCCATCACTCACATCACAGCCATCACAGCTCACATCACAGCCATCACTCACATCACAGCCATTGCTCACATCACAGCCATCACTCACATCACAGCCATCACTCACATCACAGCCATCACTCACTCACATCACAGCCATCCATTGCTCACATCACAGCCATCACTCACATCACAGCCATCACTCACATCACAGCCATCACTCACATCACAGCCATCACTCACATCACAGCCATTGCTCACATCACAGCCATCACTCACATCACAGCCATCACTCACATCACAGCCATCACTCACATCACAGCCATCACAGCCATCTCACATCACATCACAGCCATCACTCACATCACAGCCATCACTCACATCACAGCCATCACTCACATCACAGCCATCACTCACATCACAGCCATCACTCACATCACAGCCATCACTCACATCACAGCCATCACTCACATCACAGCCATCACTCACATCACACATCACAGCCATCACTCACATCACAGCCATTGCTCACATCACAGCCATCACTCACATCACAGCCATCACTCACATCACAGCCATCACTCACATCACAGCCATTGCTCACATCACAGCCATTGCTCACATCACAGCCATCACTCACATCACAGCCATCACTCACATCACAGCCATTGCTCACATCACAGCCATCACTCACATCACAGCAGCTCATCACTCCATCATCACAGCCATTGCTCACCATCACAGCCATCACTCACATCACAGCCATCACTCATCACAGCCATTGCTCACATCACAGCCATCACAGCTCACACATCACAGCCATTGCTCACATCACAGCCATCACTCACATCACAGCCATCACTCACTCACATCACAGCCATCACTCACATCACAGCCATCACTCACATCACAGCCATCACTCACATCACAGCCATCACTCACATCACAGCCATTGCTCACATCACAGCCATCACTCACATCACAGCCATCACTCACATCACAGCCATCACTCACATCACAGCCATCACTCACATCACAGCCATTGCTCACATCACAGCCATCACTCACATCACATCATCACAGCCATCACTCACATCACAGCCATTGCTCACATCACAGCCATCACTCACATCACAGCACACATCACAGCCACATCACAGCCATTGCTCACATCACAGCCATTGCTCACATCACAGCCATCACTCACATCACAGCCATCACTCACATCACAGCCATTGCTCACATCACAGCCATCACTCACATCACAGCCATTGCTCACATCACAGCCATTGCTCACATCGCAGCCATCAGCCATGGCTCACATCACAGCCATTACTCACATCACAGCCATCACTCACATCACAGCCATCACTCACTCACAGCCATCACTCACATCACAGCCATCACTCACATCACAGCCATCACTCACATCACAGCCATTTCTCACATCACAGCCATCACTCACATCACAGCCATCACTCACATCACAGCCATCACTCACATCACAGCCATCACTCACATCACAGCCATCACTCACATCACAGCCATCACTCACATCACAGCCATCACACATCACATCCACAGCCATCACAGCCATCACTCACATCACAGCTCACATCACAGCCATCACTCACATCACAGCCATCACTCACATCACTCACATCACAGCCATCACTCACATCACAGCCTCATCACTCACACATCACATCGCCACATCACAGCCATCACTCACATCACAGCCATCACTCACATCACAGCCATCACTCACATCACAGCCATCACTCACATCACAGCCATCACATCACAGCCATTGCACATCACAGCCATCACTCACATCACAGCCATCACTCACATCACAGCCATCACTCACTCACATCACAGCCATCACATCACATCCATCACTCACATCACAGCCATCACTCACATCACAGCCATCACTCACATCACAGCCATCACTCACATCACAGCCATCACTCACATCACAGCCATTGCTCACATCACAGCCATCACTCACATCACAGCCATCACTCACATCACAGCCATCACTCACATCACAGCCATCACTCACATCACAGCCATCACTCACATCACAGCCATCACTCACATCACAGCCATCACTCACATCACAGCCATCACTCACATCACAGCCATTGCTCACATCACAGCCATCACTCACATCACAGCCATCACTCACATCACAGCCATCACTCACATCACAGCCATTGCTCACATCACAGCCATCACTCACATCACAGCCATCACTCACATCACAGCCATCACTCACATCACAGCCATCACTCACATCACAGCCATCACTCACATCACAGCCATCACTCACATCACCCATCACTCACATCACAGCCATTGCTCACATCACAGCCATCGCTCACATCACAGCCATCACTCACATCACAGCACATCACAGCCATCACTCACATCACAGCCATCACTCACATCACAGCCATCACTCACATCAGCCATTGCTCACATCACAGCCATCACTCACATCACAGCATCACTCACATCACAGCCATCACTCACATCATCATCACTCACATCACAGCCACATCACAGCCATCACTCACATCACAGCCATCACTCACATCACAGCCATCTCACTCACATCACAGCCATCACTCACATCACAGCCATTGCTCACATCACAGCCATCACTCACATCACAGCCATTGCACTCACACATCACAGCCATGCTCACATCACAGCCATTGCTCACATCACAGCCATCACTCACAGCCATCACTCACATCACAGCCATTGCTCACATCACACATCACAGCCATCACTCACATCACAGCCATTCACTCACATCACAGCCATTGCTCACATCACAGCCATCACTCACATCACTCATCACTCACATCACAGCCATCACATCACAGCCATTGCTCACATCACAGCCATCACTCACATCACAGCCATCACTCACATCACAGCCATTGCTCACATCACAGCCATTGCTCACATCACAGCCATTGCTCACATCACAGCCATTGCTCACATCACAGCCATTGCTCACATCACAGCCATTGCTCACATCACAGCCATTGCTCACATCACAGCCATTGCTCACATCACAGCCATTGCTCACATCACAGCCATTGCTCACATCGCAGCCATGGCTCACATCGCAGCCATGGCTCACATCACAGCCATTGCTCACATCACAGCCATTGCTCACATCACAGCCATTGCTCACATCGCAGCCATCAGCCATGGCTCACATCGCAGCCATGGCTCACATCGCAGCCATGGCTCACATCGCAGCCATGGCTCACATCGCAGCCATGGCTCACATCGCAGCCATCGCTCACATCACAGCCATTGCTCACATCGCAGCCATCAGCCATGGCTCACATCGCAGCCATGGCTCACATCGCAGCCATTGCTCACATCACAGCCATGGCTCACATCGCAGCCATGGCTCTCATCGCAAGGAAGCCCTGCCTGGCATTTATTATTACTTGGTCTGTGTGATCAGTGTAAATAAGGCTTCTGTCAAAACATATCCCTAAGTATTTCATTGCCTGCATTCTGTCCAGTCTCTGGGCATAGACTGACAGTTGGTGTTGGTTGGAGTATTGACAATTTGATTATCCAAAGAGAACAGCGTAACTGCTGCCATTAGATTGACCAGAGTACAAACTTCACCGCTCTAATTGCTTATGCAGTTGAATTCTGTTAGTCTTTACCCTGCCAATACACTAACTTATCATCACCATACAACAGTCTGTGATTCTCACTGTAAACATTGAACTTCATGGGAGAAAATGGTGATCCTCGTTGCAAGCCGGGATTTGGCATACATAGAAACAATAAACTCTTTATGTTTGTGCACAAAAAAATTAAAGGGAAACATTTCCAGCAAATGTTTAAGTCCTTTTCAAGTCAAAAAATCCTTCATTTCCTCTCTCTGACAGGTCATGTGGATGTATCAGACGAAGGCGGACTCCATGCCCATCCAGATATCCACAGCAACACGTTCCCTTGATGCCTATCGGTGGGCACTTGACAAACCATCCCCAACCGCCTGGCGACTGCGAATTCAGAATGTGCAAGTGACAGACGAAGGGTTGTATGTTTGTAAAGTTCAGGTTGTCAACCAGAACTATGTGCCTGACCAGCGTGAGCTGCGAGTTGTTCGTAAGTGATCAGTCTTGTCTCCAGCTGCTTGACAGAATATCATTATTGCTTGCTTATTGATTTATCTGTGATATAAAAACTGGGTGTTCTAAGAGGTTGGCATACAGAAACCTCAGCAGGACTGATCCAGATCCACAAGCATGTCATACAAGGCCTTTAATTGTTTTGCTAAAACTGGATGTGTTGAACAGAAAGGCACAGATATCACAGCCTAGCTATAAACCACAACTTTAAGGATAAGATCATGATTTATGAAGATTTAAATCTGTCTGAGTGAAACTGATCTTAAGAATTTCCTTTTGGACCTGTAGCAAAGTTTCAAGTCTGTCTGAGTGAGACTGGTCTAGGGACATCCCTGATGGACCTGTAGCTAAGTTCCATATCTGTTTGAGTGAGACTGGTCTAGAGATTGACCTGTAGCTAAGTTTCATGTCTGAGTGAGACTGGTCTAGAGATTGACCTGTAGCTAAGTTTCATGTCTGAGTGAGACCGGTCTAGAGATGTCCCTGATGGACCTGTAGCAAAGTTCCATATCTGTCTGAGTGAGACTGATCTAGGGACCTCCCTGATTGACCTGTAGTAAAGTTCCATATCGGTCTGAGTGGGACCGGTTTGATGTCAGTTTACAGTTAATATTATATGTTTGTTGTTGAGTTATAAAAGAATATTTATGATGTGTCTGTTATAAAGTATCATTTAAATATATGTTTTGTTATAAAGTAACAGTTAATATCTTTTCTTTGCTGTCAAGTCACAAGTTATTATTTTGCAACATAGAGCAGCCATAAATATAACCTATTTTTCTGTGCACATTTCTCTTTCCATTACAGCAGTCCTTACACTGATGATCTCCCTTTCTCT
Organism: Candidula unifasciata; assembly: GCA_905116865.2. Taxonomy (NCBI): domain Eukaryota; kingdom Metazoa; phylum Mollusca; class Gastropoda; order Stylommatophora; family Geomitridae; genus Candidula; species Candidula unifasciata. The sequence continues at coordinate 19,293 of CAJHNH020002882.1, read as the reverse complement.
GTTTCTCTTGTTCTTACTCCTGTCTGCCATACTCTTCTTGTTTTCTTTGTCGTCCTTCTGTTCTTATTGTTTAGTCTCTTTTCCCCTTTTCTTTCCCTTCCACCTTGACCTCCTTTTAAATATATCTGTGATATAAGCCTCTTTCTGGCGAAGACGTCTAATTTTAATTAATCTTTAACAAGTCACCTTGTACAGCATGCTCGTTAAGAGACAGTGAATCTGTTGTTCTTTCTTTTCATTGCAGTTTATTCTCTCTCTTTACTTACTCCCTCACCATCATTTCCTCCTCTTCATGGCCAACTCAATATTATTCATTATGCTCTTAAATTCTCCTGTGACGCCAATTGTCTCACTGAACATTTGTCCTGTAAACTCCAATGGCTGCTCCATCGTTTCACAGAAAAACCCCAGATCTCTGACCTTGACACCAGCAGTGACATGTCTAAGAATGCAGACGACCCGGCTCGCTTGGAGTGCTATGCCACTGGCAGGCCCACGCCCCTCATAAAATGGACCAGAATGGCTGGGGAACTTTTACCCAGTGGTGGAACAGAGTTCCAGGTTCTGAAACAGTCTTTGTTGTGTGTGAATGTGTCATGTTTGCAAGTGTGTTGTGTGAATGTGTCATGTTTGCAAGTGTGTTGTGTGAATGTCTCATGTTTGCAAGTGTGTTGTGTGGTACACCCTGCACTGATCAAAGAGCTGGCACACCCTGCACTGATCACTGGTACACCCTGCACTGATCAAAGAGCTGGCACACCCTGCGCTGATCAAAGAGCTGGCACACCCTGCACTGATCAAAGAGCTGGCACACCAGCTCTGAACATCGGCCATGAAAGGAAAGAAGTTTCAAGGAATTCAGCTCACAGGCAGAGGTTATAGAGTGTAGGTTTGGTAGACTGGTTTCTAGGTAAACATTGGTAGTTAGGCTTTGGGCACTACCTGTGTGAGTAAGCTAGGTTTCAGACCAATACTCACAACTGTAAGTACCCCCGCTAAATCATGCTCCAAGCAGAAAGCACATTAGAATTTTCAAAAAAGCAAATTGGAAATTGTTTAAGGAAACATCTATCTACCTCCTGGGAAGAATTGAAAACAGTTATTTGGAAACATTTAGTTGATAACTAACAGAAGCAGTCCTGAATGCCACATTAGAAACCATCCCAAGGGGCAGCCGGAAGACACCTTTCTGGAATAAAGAAGTTCAAAATACTATATCCAAAAGAAATAAAGCTAGAATATTACTCGCAACTGCTCGTTCACAAGAAGCAAATATCCAGTACAATAAATCGTGTTCCAGAGTCAAGCTTGTAGTTAATGAGGCTAAAAGAGATAAATGGACAGAAACTTGCTCCAACTTAGACCTTAGACAGAATGGAAATAAAGCATGGACTTTAAAAAAAAACTTTCCAGAGAAAGTAGAAGGGTGAACACAAAACCAGTGACAGATCGGAGTAAGACAATCGTTGAAGACAAGAAAAAAGCAGAACATTTCAATCATTATTTTGCCTCACGGATCGACACCGCCAACTTCTAAATGTTTATAAAATTCTGGGTAACTGTAGAAGTATCCTCAGACTATGTGTTGCTGTCGCCTACTGCAAGCAAGGACTGTTGGGCTCACAAAATCCCACAGGTTGAATTCCAGAAGCCAATGCCTCTTTGTACCCATCCCATTGCAATTGATGTGTCTATCGACACCTCACTACTTTGACAATGTCACACAAAATATGGGGAGGGAATCATTTATTGTGTCCACTGCTAGTATGGCTGCAGCTCAAGCAGGTCAGCACAACTTCACCATTGACATATTTTTTCTTTGGATCAAAGCGATATTTCTACCACCACTGATGCAGACTGAGTAGTTTTACTAAGTCTGTATCGCGTCACAGGTCACCGTCTACGTCCAGGACTTTGTTGCGTTGATTAGAACTCAAACATTTCATCCGTCCTAATATACACCTTATAGAAAACTTGGTATACAAACAAAGAATTAAGTACAAATGGGTTTTTAGTTTGCCAAAGTGTGGTGTTGATGTAACTGTTTGCCATGTAGGTTTCCGTGGTTTATCCAAACGCAGTTTATGATCTGAAGGTTTGCCAGTAAGTTTTTTCCTAATTCATTCACATAAGGTGTGGTTGATGGCATGAAAGTTTGCTAGGAAGTTTTCAGTGTTTTATTAAAGTGTGACTGATGATTAATGGTTTGCCAGCAAGTTTTCCATGCTTCATCTCCTGGAGATATTATTTTCCTGATGTCCCTGATTTTGGAGATTATTAAGTTTTTATAAAACAGGGACCAGGTATTTCTCAGAAAGGAAAATGATAGGGAATATATCTGCAGTCCAGGACATCTTGATTAAAGTCTTCGAGGGTGAATATTTTTGTGACTATGTGACTCTGATCTCATAAAATTGGCACCATTGTGTTTTGTGGATGGCAGGTAGTCCGTTGGGACACAGAAACTCACCCCACAAGTAGCCACTGTCAGTGGGACACAGAACATCACCCCACAAGTAGACATGGTCATTGGGACCCAGAACATCACCCCACAAGTAGACATGGTCATTGGGACACAGAACATCACCCCACAAGTAGACATGGTCATTGGGACCCAGAACATCACCCCACATGTAGCACATGGTCAGTGGGACACAGAACATCACCTCACAAGTAGACATGGTCATTGGGACCCAGAACATCACCCCACACGTGGCACATGGTCAGAACACCGGATCTGACATTGCAGCCTCAATGTGTCATGTTGACATGCAGACGGGTTTCTGTGCTTGTTTGTGAAGTCTGCATTTGTTATAGTTTGCTCAGCCTCAGATTTGAATTGTGTCTGTTTGAACTCGGCAGGGGAATGTTTTGGTCATCACTCGGGTCCAAGCCGATCATGCCGGCATCTACAAGTGTACGGCCGAGAACTCCGCTGGAGTAGATACCAGAGAAATCAGGCTCACCGTCAGTTGTAAGTGCTGTCTTTCTAAGTCTTCACAGAGTTACTGAACATGTCTGGTCCCTGGGGTCGACTGTTGGCCAGGGGGCACTTTCCTGTAGCTGATGTGTTGTTTGATGGTTTTAACTCTAGATAATTGTTGTTCATGTGTTTGATGGTTTCAACCCTAGATACATGTTGTTCATATTTTTTATGGTTTCAACCCTAGATAAATGTTGTTCATATGTTTTATGGTTTCAACCCTAGATAATTGTTGTTCATGTGTTTTATGGTTTCAACCCTAAATAATATTTGTTTTATTGTTTCAACCCTAGATAATTGTTGTTCATATGTTCAATGGTTTCAACACTTGGTAATTGTTGTTTATATGTTTTATGGTTTCAACCCCTGATAATTGTTATGTTTTATGGTTTCAACCCTAGATCAATGTTGTTTATGTTTTATGGTTTCAACCCTAGATAATTGTTGTTTATTTGTTTTATAGTTTCAACCCTAGATAATTGTTGTTCATATGTTTTATGGTTTCAACCCTAGATAATTGTTGTTCATATGTTTTATGGTTTCAACCCTAGATAATTGTTGTTCATATGTTTGATATTTTCAACCCTAGATAATTGTTGTTCATATGTTTGATGGTTTCAACCCCTGTTGATTGTTGTTATGTTTTATGGTTTCAACCCTAGATCAATGTTGTTTATGTTTTATGGTTTCAACCCTAGATAATTGTTGTTTATTTGTTTTATAGTTTCAACCCTAGATAATTGTTGTTCATATGTTTTATGGTTTCAACCCTAGATAATTGTTGTTCATATGTTTTATGGTTTCAACCCTAGATAATTGTTGTTCATATGTTTAATATTTTCAACCCTAGATAATTGTTGTTCATATGTTTGATGGTTTCAACCCCTGATGATTGTTGTTATGTTTTATGGTTTCAACCCTAGATCAATGTTGTTTATGTTTTATGGTTTCAACCCTAGATAATTGTTGTTTATTTGTTTTATGGTTTCAACCCTAGATAGTTTTTGTTCTTATGTTTTATGGTTTCAACCCTAGATAATTGTTGTTCATATGTTTGATGGTTTCAACCCTAAATAATTGTTGTTCATATGTTTGATGGTATGAAATATAGATAACTGTTTGCAGTATAGGTAATGGGTAGTGTTTGTTGTTTCTTCCCCTTCAGTTCGACCAGAAGTTGTGGCTAACAACCCGTTTGCCAACCAAGCTGTTGGGTACACCAAGAAACTGGTCTGTAACATTAAGGGCTACCCACCGCCGACACCCGAACAGATTTCTTGGACTAAAGAAGGCCAGCCTATCATCAGCGACTATAGGTGAGATTGATTTTACAACTCAGTGTACCCTGAACACTGCTACAAGTAGATCATGCTGATCCACACAAGTAGACCCCATCATGCTGATCCACACGAGTAGACCCTATCATGCTGATCCAAAGCAGTCACCTAATGCTGGTCAGCTCTCAAAATATGGCATTACAGAACATAGGCATTCCTTTCTGTCCAAGGAAGTTTTCATAAAGCCAGCAGACAGAGATAGGTAGTGCTGTCTGTGGTCATAAAGCCAGCAGACACAGATACGTAGTACTGTCTGTGGTCATAAAGCCAGCAGACAGAGATAGGTAGTGCTGTCTGTGGTCATAAAGCCAGCAGACACAGATACGTAGTACTGTCTGTGGTCATAAAGCCAGCAGACACAGATACCTGGTGCTGTCTGTGGTCATAAAGCCAGCAGACACAGATACGTAGTACTGTCTGTGGTCATAAAGCCAGCAGACACAGATACGTAGTACTGTCTGTGGTCATAAAGCCAGCAGACACAGATACGTAGTACTGTCTGTGGTCATAAAGCCAGCAGACACAGATACGTAGTGCTGTCTGTGGTCATAAAGCCAGCAGACACAGATACGTAGTACTGTCTGTGGTCATAAAGCCAGCAGACACAGATACATTGTGCTGTCTGTGGTCATAAAGCCAACAGACACAGATACATTGTGCTGTCTGTGGTCATAAAGCCAGCAGACACAGATAGGTAGTGCTGTCTGTGGTCATAAAGCCAGCAGACACAGATAGGTAGTGCTGTCTGTGGTCATAAAGCCAGCAGACAGAGATAGGTAGTGCTGTCTGTGGTCATAAAGCCAGCAGACAGAGATAGGTAGTGCTGTCTGTGGTCATAAAGCCAGCAGACAGAGATAGGTAGTGCTGTCTGTGGTCATAAAGCCAGCAGACAGAGATAGGTAGTGCTGTCTGTGGTCATAAAGCCAGCAGACAGAGATAGGTAGTACTGTCTGTGGTCATAAAGCCAGCAGACACAGATACATTGTGCTGTCTGTGGTCATAAAGCCAGCAGACACAGATACATTGTGCTGTCTGTGGTCATAAAGCCAGCAGACACAGATACATTGTGCTGTCTGTGGTCATAAAGCCAGCAGACACAGATACATTGTGCTGTCTGTGGTCATAAAGCCAGCAGACACAGATACCTGGTGCTGTCTGTGGTCATGAAGCCAGCAGACACAGATACGTTGTGCTGTCTGTGGTCATAAAGCCAGCAGACACAGATACGTTGTGCTGTCTGTGGTCATGAAGCCAGCAGACACAGATATGTGGTGCTGTGGTCATGAAGCCAGCAGACACAGATATGTGGTGCTGTCTGTGGTCATGAAACTAGCAGACACAGATACCTGGTGCTGTATGTGGTCTTGAAGCCAGCAAGCACAGATACGTGGTGCTGTGGTCGTAAAGCCAGCAGACACAGATACACAGTGCTGTGGTCATGCAGCCAGCAGACACAGATACAGATGTAATTTGTGTCTGCTGGCTCCATGAAAGCTTCCTTGGACAGTGAAGAATGCCCATGTTGTGTGCTGGCTTCCTTGGACAGTGAAGAATGCCCATGTTGTGTGCTGGCTTCCTTGGACAGTGAAGAATGCCCATGTTGTGTGCTGGCTTCCTTGGACAGTGAAGAATGCCCATGTTGTGTGCTGGCTTCCTTGGACAGTGAAGAATGCCCATGTTGTGTGCTGGCTTCCTTGGACAGTGAAGAATGCCCATGTTGTGTGCTGGCTTCCTTGGACAATGAAGAATGCCCATGTTGTCTGCTGGCTTCCTTGGACAGTGAGGAATGCCCATGTTGTGTGCTGGCTTCCTTGGACAATGAAGAATGCCCATGTTGTGTGCTGGCTTCCTTGGACAATGAAGAATGCCCATGTTGTGTGCTGGCTTCCTTGGACAGTGAAGAATGCCCATGTTGTCTGCTGGCTTCCTTGGACAGTGAGGAATGCCCATGTTGTGTGCTGGCTTCCTTGGACAATGAAGAATGCCCATGTTGTGTGCTGGCTTCCTTGGACAATGAAGAATGCCCATGTTGTGTGCTGGCTTCCTTGGACAGTGAAGAATGCCCATGTTGTGTGCTGGCTTCCTTGGACAGTGAGGAATGCCCATGTTGTCTGCTGGCTTCCTTGGACAGTTAGGAATGCCCATGTTGTCTGCTGGCTTCATGAAAGCTTCCTTGGACAGTGAAGAATGCCCATGTTGTGTGCTGGCTTCCTTGGACAATGAAGAATGCCCATGTTGTGTGCTGGCTTCCTTGGACAGTGAAGAATGCCCATGTTGTCTGCTGGCTTCATGAAAGCTTCCTTGGACAGTGAGGAATGCCCATGTTGTCTGCTGGCTTCATGAAAGCTTCCTTGGACAGTGAAGAATGCCCATGTTGTGTGCTGGCTTCCTTGGACAATGAAGAATGCCCATGTTGTGTGCTGGCTTCCTTGGACAGTGAAGAATGCCCATGTTGTCTGCTGGCTTCATGAAAGCTTCCTTGGACAGTGAGGAATGCCCATGTTGTGTGCTGGCTTCATGAAAGCTTCCTTGGACAGTGAAGAATGCCCATGTTGTGTGCTGGCTTCCTTGGACAATGAAGAATGCCCATGTTGTGTGCTGACTTCCTTGGACAATGAAGAATGCCCATGTTGTGTGCTGACTTCCTTGGACAGTGAAGAATGCCCATGTTGTGTGCTGACTTCCTTGGACAGTGAAGAATGCCCATGTTGTGTGCTGACTTCCTTGGACAGTGAGGAATGCCCATGTTGTCTGCTGACTTCCTTGGACAGTGAAGAATGCCCATGTTGTGTGCTGACTTCCTTGGACAGTGAGGAATGCCCATGTTGTGTGCTGGCTTCCTTGGACAATGAAGAATGCCCATGTTGTGTGCTGGCTTCCTTGGACAATGAAGAATGCCCATGTTGTGTGCTGGCTTCCTTGGACAGTGAAGAATGCCCATGTTGTCTGCTGGCTTCCTTGGACAGTGAGGAATGCCCATGTTGTGTGCTGGCTTCCTTCGACAATGAAGAATGCCCATGTTGTCTGCTGGCTTCCTTGGACAATGAAGAATGCCCATGTTGTCTGCTGGCTTCCTTGGACAATGAAGAATGCCCATGTTGTGTGCTGGCTTCCTTGGACAATGAAGAATGCCCATGTTGTGTGCTGGCTTCCTTGGACAATGAAGAATGCCCATGTTGTGTGCTGGCTTCCTTGGACAGTGAAGAATGCCCATGTTGTCTGCTGGCTTCCTTGGACAGTGAGGAATGCCCATGTTGTGTGCTGGCTTCCTTGGACAATGAAGAATGCCCATGTTGTGTGCTGGCTTCCTTGGACAATGAAGAATGCCCATGTTGTGTGCTGACTTCCTTGGACAGTGAAGAATGCCCATGTTGTGTGCTGGCTTCCTTGGACAGTGAGGAATGCCCATGTTGTCTGCTGGCTTCCTTGGACAGTGAAGAATGCCCATGTTGTCTGCTGGCTTCCTTGGACAGTGAGGAATGCCCATGTTGTCTGCTGGCTTCCTTGGACAATGAAGAATGCCCATGTTGTGTGCTGGCTTCCTTGGACAATGAAGAATGCCCATGTTGTCTGCTGGCTTCCTTGGACAATGAAGAATGCCCATGTTGTGTGCTGGCTTCCTTGGACAATGAAGAATGCCCATGTTGTGTGCTGGCTTCCTTGGACAGTGAGGAATGCCCATGTTGTGTGCTGGCTTCCTTGGACAGTGAGGAATGCCCATGTTGTCTGCTGGCTTCCTTGGACAGTTAGGAATGCCCATGTTGTCTGCTGGCTTCCTTGGACAGTGAAGAATGCCCATGTTGTGTGCTGGCTTCCTTGGACAATGAAGAATGCCCATGTTGTGTGCTGGCTTCCTTGGACAGTGAGGAATGCCCATGTTGTGTGCTGGCTTCCTTGGACAGTGAAGAATGCCCATGTTGTGTGCTGGCTTCCTTGGACAGTGAAGAATGCCCATGTTGTGTGCTGACTTCCTTGGACAGTGAAGAATGCCCATGTTGTCTGCTGGCTTCCTTGGACAGTGAGGAATGCCCATGTTGTCTGCTGGCTTCATGAAAGCTTCCTTGGACAGTGAAGAATGCCCATGTTGTGTGCTGGCTTCCTTGGACAATGAAGAATGCCCATGTTGTGTGCTGGCTTCCTTGGACAGTGAAGAATGCCCATGTTGTCTGCTGGCTTCATGAAAGCTTCCTTGGACAGTGAGGAATGCCCATGTTGTCTGCTGGCTTCATGAAAGCTTCCTTGGACAGTGAAGAATGCCCATGTTGTGTGCTGGCTTCCTTGGACAATGAAGAATGCCCATGTTGTGTGCTGGCTTCCTTGGACAGTGAGGAATGCCCATGTTGTGTGCTGGCTTCCTTGGACAGTGAAGAATGCCCATGTTGTGTGCTGGCTTCCTTGGACAGTGAAGAATGCCCATGTTGTGTGCTGACTTCCTTGGACAGTGAAGAATGCCCATGTTGTCTGCTGGCTTCCTTGGACAGTGAGGAATGCCCATGTTGTCTGCTGGCTTCATGAAAGCTTCCTTGGACAGTGAAGAATGCCCATGTTGTGTGCTGGCTTCCTTGGACAATGAAGAATGCCCATGTTGTGTGCTGGCTTCCTTGGACAGTGAAGAATGCCCATGTTGTCTGCTGGCTTCATGAAAGCTTCCTTGGACAGTGAGGAATGCCCATGTTGTCTGCTGGCTTCATGAAAGCTTCCTTGGACAGTGAAGAATGCCCATGTTGTGTGCTGGCTTCCTTGGACAATGAAGAATGCCCATGTTGTGTGCTGGCTTCCTTGGACAGTGAAGAATGCCCATGTTGTCTGCTGGCTTCATGAAAGCTTCCTTGGACAGTGAGGAATGCCCATGTTGTGTGCTGGCTTCATGAAAGCTTCCTTGGACAGTGAAGAATGCCCATGTTGTGTGCTGGCTTCCTTGGACAATGAAGAATGCCCATGTTGTGTGCTGACTTCCTTGGACAATGAAGAATGCCCATGTTGTGTGCTGACTTCCTTGGACAGTGAAGAATGCCCATGTTGTGTGCTGACTTCCTTGGACAGTGAAGAATGCCCATGTTGTGTGCTGACTTCCTTGGACAGTGAGGAATGCCCATGTTGTCTGCTGACTTCCTTGGACAGTGAAGAATGCCCATGTTGTGTGCTGACTTCCTTGGACAGTGAAGAATGCCCATGTTGTGTGCTGACTTCCTTGGACAGTGAGGAATGCCCATGTTGTCTGCTGGCTTCCTTGGACAGTGAAGAATGCCCATGTTGTGTGCTGGCTTCCTTGGACAGTGAGGAATGCCCATGTTGTCTGCTGGTATATTTTTCTAATGTCCACTGATTGTTGAGACAAGATGGTTTAAGACTGCTGTACTGGGTGATGTGCACATCAGTTCCTTTCTTTCCCTAAGAACACTGGTTCCCATCTCAGATGGTATGTTATAAGGATAACCCCGGGTTTGTGTGCAGTCACTGTCCAGAAGTCCTGGGACAAGACCAGTGTCCAGAAGTCCTGGGACAAGACCAGTGTCCAGAAGTCCTGGGACAAGACCAGTGTCCAGAAGTCCTGGGACAAGACCAGTGTCCAGAAGTCCTGGGACAAGACCAGTGTCCAGAAGTCCTGGGACAAGACCAGTGTCCAAAAGTCCTGGGACAAGACCAGTGTCCAGAAGTCCTGGGACAAGACCAGTGTCCAGAAGTCCTGGGACAAGACCAGTGTCCAGAAGTAGGTTAACAACCAGGACTTTCTGCCAGAGTTTACAGCTGGTAAAAGTCAAGAATGAAGTAAACAAATTGGTTAAGATGAGTTGCTTGGCCGGTTTTTACGTTTTCTTGGAGCCTGAGTGTTTAAACTTTTAATCTATGATTTACAATCAGTGAGGTTGTCATCATCTTCTTCTTTGCGTTCGTCGGCCAAAAACTCTGGCTGTTTGCCCCTTATGCAGTTTAATCTTGTTCTAGAACCTTTGTGATGCATGCACATCCATTTTACAGATCTAACACATTTGTATACAGATTGTTGTTTCCTAGCCTCTTAGGCAGATGTGCTCTGACTTGGAAGGAGACCCCCAATTAGTCGACTTTTACGACATGATTTTTTAGGAGGCAGTAGTACTGCTTTCCCCACAGTGGGACTCTGGAACCACAGGCAACTCAGGTCATCTGTGTCCTGACAAGATCTCTCTTCATTCAGCCTCGTGTTGAGGCTTGTGTTCTGATACTGCTAAAGTACAAAGTTTACAGTAACTGTTGCACAACTCTCTTTACCCTCTCCAACTGAGGGGTCAAAAAGGGGATCTTCACGGGCCAGAGGTTCTGGGTCCCAGCCTGGTGATGATACACGGGCCAGAGGTTCTGGGCTCCAGCCTGGTGATGATACACGGCCAGAGGTTCTGGGCTCCAGCCTGGTGATGATACACGGGCCAGAGGTTCTGGGCTCCAGCCTGGTGATGATACACGGGCCAGAGGTTCTGGGTCACAGCCTGGTGATGATACACGGGCCAGAGGTCCTGGGTCCCAGCCTGGTGATGATACACGGGCCAGAGGTCCTGGGTCCCAGCCTGGTGATGATACACGGGCCAGAGGTTCTGGGTCACAGCCTGGTGATGATACACGGGCCAGAGGTTCTGGGTCACAGCCTGGTGATGATACACGGGCCAGAGGTTCTGGGTCACAGCCTGGTGATGATACACGGGCCAGAGGTTCTGGGTCACAGCCTGGTGATGATACACGGGCCAGAGGTTCTGGGCTCCAGCCTGGTGATGATACACGGGCCAGAGGTTCTGGGTCCCAGCCTGGTGATGATACACGGGCCAGAGGTTCTGGGTCACAGCCTGGTGATGATACACGGGCCAGAGGTTCTGGGCTCCAGCCTGGTGATGATACACGGGCCAGAGGTTCTGGGTCACAGCCTGGTGATGATACACGGGCCAGAGGTTCTGGGCTCCAGCCTGGTGATGATACACGGGCCAGAGGTTCTGGGCTCCAGCCTGGTGATGATACACGGGCCAGAGGTTCTGGGTCACAGCCTGGTGATGATACACGGGCCAGAGGTCCTGGGTCCCAGCCTGGTGATGATACACGGGCCAGAGGTCCTGGGTCACAGCCTGGTGATGATACACGGGCCAGAGGTCCTGGGTCACAGCCTGGTGATGATACACGGGCCAGAGGTTCTGGGTCCCAGCCTGGTGATGATACACGGGCCAGAGGTTCTGGGCTCCAGCCTGGTGATGATACACGGGCCAGAGGTTCTGGGTCCCAGCCTGGTGATGATACACGGGCCAGAGGTTCTGGGCTCCAGCCTGGTGATGATACACGGGCCAGAGGTTCTGGGTCACAGCCTGGTGATGATACACGGGCCAGAGGTCCTGGGTCACAGCCTGGTGATGATACACGGGCCAGAGGTCCTGGGTCACAGCCTGGTGATGATACACGGGCCAGAGGTTCTGGGTCACAGCCTGGTGATGATACACGGGCCAGAGGTTCTGGGCCCCAGCCTGGTGATGATACACGGGCCAGAGGTTCTGGGTCACAGCCTGGTGATGATACACGGGCCAGAGGTCCTGGGCCCCAGCCTGGTGATGATACACGGGCCAGAGGTTCTGGGTCCCAGCCTGGTGATGATACACGGGCCAGAGGTTCTGGGTCCCAGCCTGGTGATGATACACGGGCCAGAGGTTCTGGGTCCCAGCCTGGTGATGATACACGGGCCAGAGGTCCTGGGCCCCAGCCTGGTGATGATACACGGGCCAGAGGTTCTGGGTCCCAGCCTGGTGATGATACACGGGCCAGAGGTCCTGGGCCCCAGCCTGGTGATGATATACGGGCCAGAGGTTCTGGGTCCCAGCCTGGTGATGATACACGGGCCAGAGGTTCTGGGTCCCAGCCTGGTGATGATACACGGGCCAGAGGTCCTGGGCCCCAGCCTGGTGATGATACACGGGCCAGAGGTTCTGGGTCCCAGCCTGGTGATGATACACGGGCCAGAGGTCCTGGGTCCCAGCCTGGTGATGATACACGGGCCAGAGGTTCTGGGTCACAGCCTGGTGATGATACACGGGCCAGAGGTCCTGGGTCCCAGCCTGGTGATGATACACGGGCCACTTGCTAGGCCCCCACAGGCCAGATTTGACTAGTGGACCTCCAGTTGAAGAGCTCTATCTTAGAACTATAGAGTGGGCTGTGAGCTAATCACTTTTAGAACAGCAAATATGTATGGGCTGGCTGAGATTAATTGCCTCGTGGTTTCTAATGTTTTCTTTGTGGGTATGTTTTATTTCATTGTTAGCATTAAAAACCCTACATAGAGGGACAGGTGGCAGGTTAAATATGATGATTTGTTGTTTCTGTTGTAGGAGGGAGGTACGTAACATCCCTGGCGCCTCCAACAAAATTACCAGCATTCTGTATATTAGAGAGGTCCTGCCTCAGGACTTTGGAGGCTATAGGTGTTCGGCTGTCAATGAAAAGGGCTCACTGTATGCGACCATCCAGTTCACAGGTGAATTCAGGTCTTTATGTCACAATTGTCGTTTAATCTTTGTGTTTCATCCATTCTTTATCCACAGACAAAGTAACAGACTAAACCAACAACTGACAAGGTCAGCTACGAATTGGCAAATTATAATAGGAAAAAATTTAGTTATTGTTAAAGAGCTGTGACAATCACAATGGCATTGAAATCTTTGTTGCTGCCATTAAATCTTGCTCAGGTTATTGAACAAGCCAGCTTTTCTAGAAAAATTGTCTTTTTTTCCCCAGCATTTCTATGTCCTGTTGGAATCAATTTTAATCATGCTTTATCTTTAAAAAAAAAGTACATAATTTATGAAGGAAAAAAATATCTCACATCTCTGCTTCCCATTTCTCCAATGAGCTGTCTTGTCATGGTTTATGTAGACATCTTTGTCTCTCCTCCAGTGAGCTGTCTTGTCATAGTTTATGTACACATCTTTGTCTGTCCTCCAATGAGCTGTTTATGTAGACATCTTTGTCTCTCCTCCAGTGAGCTGTCTTGTCATGGTTTATGTAGACATCTTTGTCTCTCCTCCAATGAGCTGTTTATGTAGACATCTTTGTCTCTGCTCCAATGAGCTGTCTTGTCATGGTTTGTGTACACATCTTTGTCTCTCCTCCAATGAGCTGTCTTGTCATGGTTTATGTACACATCTTTGTCTCTCCTCCAATGAGCTGTCTTGTCATGGTTTATGTACACATCTTTGTCTCTCCTCCAATGAGCTGTCTTGTCATGGTTTATGTACACATCTTTGTCTCTCCTCCAATGAGCTGTCTTGTCATGGTTTATGTAGACATCTTTGTCTCTCCTCCAATGAGCTGTCTTGTCATGGTTTATGTACACATCTTTGTCTCTCCTCCAATGAGCTGTCTTGTCATGGTTTGTGTACACATCTTTGTCTCTCCTCCAATGAGCTGTCTTGTCATGGTTTGTGTACACATCTTTGTCTCTCCTCCAATGAGCTGTCTTGTCATGGTTTGTGTACACATCTTTGTCTCTCCTCCAATGAGCTGTCTTGTCATGGTTTGTGTAGACATCTTTGTCTCTCCTCCAATGAGCTGTCTTGTCATGGTTTGTGTACACATCTTTGTCTCTCCTCCAATGAGCTGTCTTGTCATGGTTTATGTACACATCTTTGTCTCTCCTCCAATGAGCTGTCTTGTCATGGTTTGTGTACACATCTTTGTCTCTCCTCCAATGAGCTGTCTTGTCATGGTTTATGTACACATCTTTGTCTCTCCTCCAATGAGCTGTCCTGTCATGGTTTATGTAGACATCTTTGTCTCTCCTCCAATGAGCTGTCTTGTCATGGTTTATGTACACATCTTTGTCTCTCCTCCAATGAGCTGTCTTGTCATGGTTTGTGTACACATCTTTGTCTCTCCTCCAATGAGCTGTCTTGTCATGGTTTATGTAGACATCTTTGTCTCTCCTCCAATGAGCTGTCTTGTCATGGTTTGTGTAGACATCTTTGTCTCTCCTCCAATGAGCTGTCTTGTCATGGTTTGTGTACACATCTTTGTCTCTCCTCCAATGAGCTGTCCTGTCATGGTTTATGTAGACATCTTTGTCTCTCCTCCAATGAGCTGTCTTGTCATGGTTTGTGTTTAGGTTTATTTTGTAGTGAAAAACTAAGTACTACTAAAGTAGTACAGTGCTTTGTAGTGTAGTTAAACTAAGTACTACTAAAGTAGTATCATGTTTTGTAGGGAAGGTAAACCAAGAAAGGCCGAAGTAATGCAATGTTTTGCCGTGAAGTCACAGGGTGGACAGATAATAAATCCGATACTGCCAGTCCTGTGAGCAGGCTGGGATTAAATGTTACAGTTAATTTACTTTGAAGCAACCTTTATAACTGAGAGTGTCTGGCATCACTTGATAAGACCCAGTTCAAAGGTATATCATGGATTTTTTGTCAAGGATATTCACGTATGCTAGGTAACGAGCAGGCTGATAGATTAGCTGCTGCCACTCCACTGGGTAGTGAGCTACTGCATGATAAAGTGGATGTGGTGAAGGCTCTATGGGAGTAAATGGACTGTGCAACAAAAAAAAAAACGGATAGGGAATACATACACTGAAAGACTAATTCAACAGGTTGGGTTTGTGAAGGTTCTGGAAGAGATTCAATATTGAAGAGGGAAACAAAGGTGGGCTTTAATTCTGATTGCAACTGGTACTATTATAGCATGTCATCTTTGGCTACTGAAAAGGTGGACGGAGCACGTGTGGAATGTCCCGAGTGCAGAGTTGTCAATTCTTGATTCATCCACTCATGTATTTATTGATACAACTAAGCACAGTTATTGTAAGAAATCTCATGCTCATAAATTTGCTGTCATTCTCAGAGTCACGGAGCACATGTGGGAATTTTGATTCATCCACTCATGTATTTATTGATACAACTAAGCACAGTTATTGTAAGAAATCTCATGCTCATAAATTTGCTGTCATCCCCAGAGTCCACAATTCCATCAGGGCCAAGAGCTAGTGCTGCTATCTTGTCCTTCAACGTTGCCACTTGTATCATGCTGCTGTCTGTCTGTTTGCTGCAGAGGTTGTGATGTGTCTGGCTCCAGGCAGACCAGGAAACTGACGCTTGTCTATAAATGTCTGTGGTCTGATGTATAATATTTACTAGTATATTGTCTAACATTCCAATTGTTATCATAGCTGACAGAATTCATCATTTGTATACATGTGTCTGTCAGCAAGTGTGTCTTATTTACTGGTATTATGTCAACCATACACCCTTTTAACATTCCTGGCTAAACTCATCATTATAAGCACACTACATGAAGAACCCTTGACGTCTTGAAGTGCATCGGGCGTTGGTTATGTCCCCATATTGCAAAGACCAAATCAGTACCCACTAAGTTCTGAGGTCACCATTACCAGTGCCGCTTTTGCTTCTGAAACATTTCCCAGTACCTGTTTATAGACTGGGTTAACACTGCAGCCCAGATCAATATTGAAGAATCTGTTTTGATGAGAATTGAACCCTTGACTCCATATCACCAGGCGAGTAAACTTGCCTCTGTGCCACCAAAATCCCACCACAAGGCCTGGGTTGTCCTGTGTTTATTAATCAAGTCAAGAGGCATCCTGTTCAAAAGCAGCAAGCCCCCCTTCCCCTCTCCCAGCAGACTGATCGTTACTTCATTTAAAGGTAGTTTCCCCGATAGACGCGGTGTCCATGGCTTAGGTGTTGTGAGTCTGACTCATTATTCTAATGAACCGCGATCAAAACCCACCGCTGGCTGCATGGATTTTTATTATGGTATGGGGCGTCGCAGGTCGACCCAACCTAAAATGGATACTATGATGTATGTCCTGGGGAAGTAAAGGTGGCTGGTGTAATGCTGATCACATTACCCACATAGTGCCGATTGGTGTGTAAAAATATGGGTGCTCTTCTCATATGCCCAATGCACCTAAATGCGTGAAAAGGGATCATTACTTTACTTTTTCCTGATAGACAAGCCAAAATGGATTTAATTGGTGGCAGAGAATTTCTGCCTGTTCTTGTTAATAGACTAGTGATCACATACTGCTGTTCCCGTTGCACACTGTCTGATCCCTGCTCCCTGCATGTAGGCCTGCGGTCCTGCCATCATCATTTTTGTTCTCATCACCACCATCTTTGTTATTTTCCCCACCATCATGTTATTTTCTCATCATCACCTGTGTTTATATTTAGATGTTTGTGTACAGATGTTTATTGAGATGTTCATTGAGATGTTCATTGCAGCACTGTTGTATGATACATTCCAAACCTAAATATTTGTATATACATTTTTAAAGAATAAATGAGCAGCTGTTATTCTTTCATTCTTGTTGTGATGTGGAGCATGAGGTCCCTTGCCTCCATTCAGGTAGTTACATTTAGATAAACAGACATGATCCATTCAGGTAGTAACATGTAGATAAACAGACATGATCCATTCAGGTAGTAACATGTAGATAAACAGACATGACCCATTCAGGTAGTTACATGTAGATAAACAGACATGACCCATTCAGGTAGTTACATGTAGATAAACAGACATGATCCATTCAGGTAGTAACATGTAGATAAACAGACATGATCCATTCAGGTAGTTACATGTAGATAAACAGACATGATCCATTCAGGTAGTTACATGTAGATAAACAGACATGACCCATTCAGGTAGTTACATGTAGATAAACAGACATGACCCATTCAGGTAGTTACATGTAGATAAACAGACATGATCCATTCAGGTAGTTACATGTAGATAAACAGACATGATCCATTCAGGTAGTTACATGTAGATAAACAGACATGACCCATCCAGGTAGTTACATGTAGATAAACAGACATGACCCATCCAGGTAGTTACATGTAGATAAACAGACATGATCCATTCAGGTAGTTACATGTAGATAAACAGACATGATCCATTCAGGTAGTTACATGTAGATAAACAGACATGACCCATTCAGGTAGTTACATGTAGATAAACAGACATGACCAGCGGGTGAAGATATCTTGTGGTCACAGACATTTCTTTATTTTTATATTGGTTGTGTTTGTAAAGAATTACTATGGTGGCCTGCAGATCTTCTGGAGTCTGTTCTCAGAGATCACACAGCAGAACCCAACATTAGCGAGCATCCTGATGTTTTTATCAGAATCACTTTTGTACATAGGTTTTCTAGTTTGATCTGTACCCTTGGAGGGGGAGTTCTGCTATGTGCAGGGAGGGGTTATAGTTTGTGTTGTTTGAGAAGGCTTTACCCAGATTCCGTGTAGAGGGAGGGGTTTACCATGGGGCTGAGTGGTTGGTTGGTGAGATGTGGTAGGGCTGAGTGGTTGGCTGGTGAGGTGTGGTAGGGCTGAGTGGTTGGCTGGTGAGGTGTCGTAGGGCTGAGTGGTTGGCTGGTGAAATGTGGTGGGGCTGAGTGTCTGGTGAGATGTGGTGGGGCTGACATTCCTCAGCATGCTATGTAGTAATTGTGTTTCATGCCTGTAGCACGTGACTGCCTGGTTGATCCTAACATGGGAGAGACACACACTGGCACCAGTGAGCTTAGCAAGAAGTTGAAATAGAAGATTTAATAGACTGAGGAACACTTGAAAACTATAGACACATCTGAATGTGAACCTGCCATCTTCAAATGATACTAGAGTCTTATTTAAGGCAGGTTGAATGTGTTTACATTTACTAACTAGACACCTTGAGACAGGTGTCATCACAAGTAAGGTCTCTCTCCCTCCTGGACCCACAACTGGAATTTGGGCAGGACTGGTCATGTTTATAGTAACCTTGAAGGCATGAGATTGGCACTGTTTAACCTATGGATCTACTCATGCGCTTCCCGGGCCACTGATATTGCAATGGCTGCTAGAAAGAGTTCAATGGCTGGTTTGTGAGTGTTCTCATTGATGAGACTAGCCCAGAGTTGTGACTGTTAGTCAGCATCTTTGTTTGTTCAATCGGTGTTGTGTGCGTGTACACAAACAACTCCTGGCTTCTCAGTTATCTGCCTAACTGATCTGTGGATAGACTAGACTCCTGTGTTTGATTCTTGGAATATTTACACTGACATGTTTTTGTGAATTTGTAACAGGCAAACATATCTTATATTACATAAAAGTTTTGTTTCGTACAAAGATCTTCTTGTTGCTGTCTTCTAACATCCATCACCTGACCACTGGCTGTGTGCACTGGCAGCACTTGTGTTTTCTCGATGCTTGTCAAGCGACACTTCTACTGCACTCGGGAATTTTCAGTAAATCCCACCTGGATGCATTCAGAGTAACCTTCACTGTTCAGCTGAAACACTTCAGCTCATTGAGAGTATGTTTGCTGGGGACAGCCAATGTGACGACTTGGAGGCAACACGAGACAAGCATAGACCTGCTGTATTTCAAGTCTGTTTACGCATAAACCATAAGAAGACGGAGATACACTGCTGCTGACAGTTGCTCAAAAGTGGCAGACAGAAAACATTGAGATGGCACCGTGGCAATAAATAAGGTTTTGGTTCACCGTCTTCCCAGTTCGACATTTGTAGCATGCAGTGGAGCTGAGAGCACAAGGGTCTCTACAGAAACAACGGTGCTGTGTTTTGGGTTACCACAGGTGTCTGAATGAAGGTCTGTTATCCCAGAACACCAGAGCTAACATGTACTTGGAGCCTTTCTTTGCTACAAGACACTGCACCGTCTCACAAAGCACAAGTTGTGCAGCTTGCAACCATGGATTTGAACATGAAGAACCTCAAGAGCACCATTCTATTTTGTGACTCATGCAGCAATCGATGCGCTGCAACTGTTGAACAGTGAGGAGTATTAATGATTTCCAACAAACACCATTTCCTCTGTATTTTTCATAGTTGGTTCCATCTGTTTTGCGCTCAACTCTGAAATGAAATTATATTGACTGTCGTGAAGTCAACCTACAATGCGATGACTGAGTTTAAAAACCATAGTGTTCAGTTCTATA
>CAJHNH020002881.1:35000-90886 GCA_905116865.2 Candidula unifasciata | reverse complement strand
TTTGGTTTTTTCCCTTTCAGGCAGATACACTCTAAATTTGGGAAATGTCGATCCATCTGGGGGGCCAAGGTTTCCGGAAAGAAAAGACCAAGAGATCATGACTCTCCATGTCTGGCGGTTCGTTCCCACCTGTTTTAGGTCTTGGATGTTTGTTAGGTCTATGGTTGAGTCTTCCCTGATGATGGTTCTATAAAGGGTCTATCTTTGTCTCCCCTGTTTCCAGCACATTCGATTTTAGGAAATCTTTAATTAGATGTTTTTATAACAAGCTTGTTAAAGGTCTATTCTCAGCCCCTCCCTATCACTACCAGCACCAGAATAACTCTTCAGAGCCCATACAGGAGTTTTTAGTTACCTTTTCCCATTCCACCAGTTATAATTTTGCTATTAGATTACAGCTTTCCAAACAGTGTTATGAAAACATTTGCTTATGATTTTCTACACAGTGTAATGAAAACATTTTGATTATAGCTTGTTTAAATACGGTAATGAAAGCATTTGTTTGTAACTTTCTACACAGGGCAGTGAAAATATATGCTTATAACTTTTTAAATTAATCAATGTAAACATTTATTATAACACTCCAAAGAATGCAAAGGAAACTTTTGCTCATATTTCGACTGTCCGGTTTCTTTCATACGCAGCTTCAGATTGAAGGTCTGTATATATTTCTTTTATTTTATTATTAATTCAATCGTTTGGTTATTTTGAAAATCATGTCAGACTAAATATAGTTTTGTTATGTTCTTATGACTACCATCACTGAGTATTGTGAAAGTTTACATTGCATTGTTTTAGTTGAATTTTTCAGCATGTGTGTAGATAAATCTACTATCCACTGGAGGAATAGTTGTGAAGGTTTGTTCATTGTGTGTGTGTGTATGCATGCGTGCTTGCATGCAAGTGTGGAGTGGCTTG
This sequence comes from Candidula unifasciata, assembly GCA_905116865.2. Lineage (NCBI taxonomy): Eukaryota > Metazoa > Mollusca > Gastropoda > Stylommatophora > Geomitridae > Candidula > Candidula unifasciata. The sequence continues at coordinate 89,968 of CAJHNH020002881.1, read as the reverse complement.
CCTGTATGTATGTGTGTTCATTGTGTGTGTGTGTATGCATGCGTGCTTGCATGCAAGTGTGGAGTGGCTTGCCTGTATGTATGTGTGTTCATTGTGTGTGTGTGTATGCATGCGTGCTTGCATGCAAGTGTGGAGTGGCTTGCCTGTATGTATGTGTGTTCATTGTGTGTGTGTGTATGCATGCGTGCTTGCATGCAAGTGTGGAGTGGCTTGCCTGTATGTATGTGTGTTCATTGTGTGTGTGTGTATGCATGCGTGCTTGCATGCAAGTGTGGAGTGGCTTGCCTGTATGTATGTGTGTTCCTCAGTGCCCACCCATCAGTGTCTGTCAGTTCGTGTGTACGTTTGTGTGTCTTCTTATCGTGGTGTCAGTTCCGGACCTATTTTGGGTGAAGACAGAACAGACCTAATGTTCCTTAACAAATAGAAGTAGATAGCCATGTTATGCCAGTGACGCATATTTTTGCGTTATAAGGTAAATATCATGCCGGCCGCCTTCACTTCCCATTTCATAGTGCACATTTTAGGCTGAGCTTTATACCAGTTATATACCATTTTCACTTTAAACTACAGCTTTAAAACGAGAAGTGCCCTTTTTCAGCGACAGGGCAATTAAAACAACTGAGAGAAACTTAACTGCCGATATCCTACAGCGTTGCTAAGACACCCTTGAACGACATTCGGATAATACTTAGGTGCAGATGCAGCAGCGACAGAAGGACTTCCGGATTGACCTGGCCGTGTCCGCGATTGTCAGTGATCTCAGAAAGCTAAAGATCACACTGAAGAAATGCCACAACGAGCTTGACCGCGTTAACACCACAACAACTCTCTCACACAGGTACTGTGAAACAAAGATCAGTGCATATTCATTGATTTGAATGGGTTTAACCTTCAGTTGCGATGGACTGGACGCAAACAGCTTAAGAAGGGGGACGTTCTGAAACGTACTCCTCAGTGAAATGCAGCATTATGGCATAAATTGTAGCGATGATTCATTCAAACATTATCAGTGATCCCACTTGCTATAGCATACAGTTTTGCACATACGTCGAAAGGCTTCGCAGGGAAGATGAATGGTTCATGATCCACAAGCCAGACAACAATCTACCAAGGATCCTAGGCTCAGCCTATCATATAAAGTTCTGGTTCACTTACTCCACTGCTGAACCCTACAGAAGACGTTCATTGAGAGCTTTCTGGGCAGCTGGACATCCGATCAGACACTAGAGGCGTCATTGGAAAACCGTTGAAGTGGTGAAGCAACAGAACTGCACGGATTATGTCCTCTATATGATATTGTTTCCGTGCGATTTCCTAACCCTTATTTGGGGTGAGAAAAGATTCACTGTCCCCAACAAGCGTGTCATAGAGGACTAATTTTTTTTCCGAAATCGGGCTGTATCTACAAGAGAAGCGATGAACCAACAGTCTGCACACACATAAGCCAAATGGTGTCACGAATGTTCACACAAGACCCAGGCTCTGGAGAAGGAACAAAAAAACAAAAAAAAGACAAGTGCCTTTTCTGTAACTAACGAAGGATTACACATGGGAGGTCTAAATCTGTCTCTGTTATCACATTCGATCTGGTAATCCTAGTTTCAGCTTCAAAGCAAACAGGTCACCCCACATATGCTCCGCTCCTGTGCCAACGAAAAACAATCGCAGCTCACAGTGTCACGCCATGCACTCAACTCAGAGGCTGGGCGACGAAACTACATCCTTCCAGTCTACAAATGGAGCAAAAATGCAACGGCCACCGTCTGGCAAAAAAAAAAAAAATATTTGCCACGGCTTTAAAAAAAAAAGGTGGCCGTACCTAGCGTCCATTTTGACCGGAAGAATTAAATGAGGGTTAATAAACGGTCACCCCAGCAGTACCCTCCTTATTAGCTGGGGAAGGGACTTAGGACATTACATCCACCAGCAGGCGTCGCCCCTACAACGACCTGCCTGCCATCGTTAACACATTCGATGCACTCCACAATGCGCATACCCAGACGTGCCTTTGCGGCAGCCTGCGCATCTTCTTATATTCTAGGTTGTGTGGCGTTGATAGCCAGGCCTGTGCACAACCTGGTATTGTGGTCATGTCAATCGTCATGGTGGTCGAGAAAACGGCAACGGGGGATGCAGTTACCGGAAAAGAGACAAAGGCCTACCTCCACGGTTGTGGACATTAAAGATGTATTGACCATGAAAGCACACAGGGCTGGAGAATTAGCTAGAGAAAGAGATATTTTTGGGCGTGCCGCGAAGAGAGCCATGTTCTGTAAAGGGTCTGCTGATTGGATGTTCTTCCATGCCATGCTATCAGTCTAGAATCTGCTTTCAAGGTCCCCCACTCCTCTGTAACTCTCCCAGTGTCATGATTTAGCCCAGGTTTCTCCTACTGACCAAGCCACCAACGATTGTAGATTTATCCTTCTGATGTGAGTAACCAGTTCTCTTCGTGCGTTAATATATGTACCTCTCCATGGTGCTCTCATTATTCGTCTATAAAACGTCCTTCCATACATGAAGGCATTGACAATCGTTTCTTTATTGTTAACTGTCGGATAAATGCACATACTATCTACACTTTTATAAAATGCCTTGTTTATTTAGCTGGTGTGTTTTCCTTTTATGCATGAAACTAACAATAAGGAGTTAGGGGAAAAAAAGACAACATAACACATCAAACGCTCAACGCTTAGAATATTTGAATACCCATTTTTATATCAAGTTCACAAACAATGCAGACATTTTGCAAGAATGCTTTTAAAACCTGACCCATCCTTTACATTTACGAAACAATTTTATCCAAAAGCCATGAATCGGATATTGCATCGTAATGAGGCAAAGAAAATTGATGAGAAGTGAAGCATAAATTCTTGTCGCATGGGTCACTGGAGATGTCATGCTCCGATGACAACCGATATTTTGTTCTTTGATGTCAATATTTTCATACGCATTTTATATTTGAAAGTTCTTTTGTCATGTTATATTTATGAAGACATTGCCACTGGCCCCAGCAGCTTTACGGTTATCTCGCCTCATTAAACGCCCGCTTAGGGTGATTTTTGAAGGCAAGAAATGACTGCCAGACAAATAACAAACACACAGGCTTCCGTCCGCCATGATTTATTCAACTTTGCCGTGTGAGATATAATCTGCAGCTTCTGGAAACCAACGAGTGATTTATGTGTTCCATCCACAGTCATGCCAGAATGACTCCCCCCTCCCCTTTCCCTTAACAAGCACCATCAACCCCCCCCCCCCCCAATCCCATTGATGTATGATAATTTCTCACCGGGGACGTATCTCTTATTGTTCCGTTATCTCGACTCTTGCCCTGTCAGCGCCTCATGTGGTATCGGACACATCTTGACACTGAATACACCGTACGCCCCAAGCGCCGGCAGGAAGGTATCGATAATATCTGGCAGAAGCCTTTGATGTTCTGATGCATGTTGTCATTAGTCCTAGCGATTTGCCGGCGGAATGCCCATATCAAAGAGCTGCCTGTCTTATATTTAGCCGATACCTGTCATTCGTGACAGCAGAAAAACAACTGGGGCTGCCACTAACTCTCCCGGGAATAAATCTACAGGAAACATTTACTGAGACGATTTTTTTTGGGTCATGTCCGTGTAATTTCAAAAAGTTGTTTGTTGATCATTCACACAGGTGTGCTTTCTTAACTGCGAATGCAGGCTTTGAGCTGGAGGGCTTTTTGGTGTTTTTATTTTTCTGTAAATCTAGGGCTTGTCTGATTGGCCAGTTGAAAATAACAGGGGCCACAGTCGAACATGTCAAGAAGTAACTTGTAATAAACTACGACTAATCGTCTTCATCATCATCTTCATCGTCATTATCATCGTGTGCCCAGTCGATAGATGAAGGCGGTTTTGTTTTGCATTGCATGCGATCAACAGAATCTAAATTATGTTCTGTGAGCAGCAAGGACTAATAATAAAACGGAACGGACCCAGAACCACATAACAGGAACATGGACCAAATACAAGGAGACTCAACCGAACAGAAGCTAACACATTTATACCTACCACGATCAATACAAAGGAGTAACAAGGATAACAGCACCGCAGACAATAGTAGTAGGAGGTTTATGCGGCTAGGGACACAAAGCCATCAGCCAGGCACACGTAACACAGTCTCAGTCAATACACATCACATAAATAAACTAGATCATAAATATAACCATATGCTGTTGGCAGCTTCGCCGCTAGCAGCAGGCTGAACGTGGTGGACGTTTTTGTTTTGTTTTTTTGTTGTTGTTTTTTTTTTTTTTCCTACAATCGACATGGAGATCACCAGAATCAGGCTAGAGCCGTCGTCTATCCCCAACCATTCTATCTAAGTGCTGTTTTTACTAAACGCAGTCATCTCGGGCCCCACGATCAATAACAGTACTTTTAACTTGGCATCTCATGAACAGGAAACAGTAGAATGCCTATGTTGGTTACAGTGCAGAAACATTCAAATTGTATTGTTCCAAGCATCTGGGTATTTATCTCTGCTTTCCCATTGCTCCTTTCCCATAAGTCTTGACAGTCATCATAAGGTTCTGGCGTCCACCCCTTCTCATAACATCTCCGAATACTGTCCTCTATAAACGGCTCTCTAATCAGTTTAGAGTTTTCATGTCTCGATGAGCACTCCCTCTGTTTTTGTTCCACAATATTTATTTCAGAGCCGGAGTACAATTTATCAGAAATATTATACGTAGACGAGGAGCGGCAGGCTGAGCGGTTACAACGTGTTGCTGTCATACGGGAGACCCGGGGGCAAAATTAAACATCCTAACCTGAAAACCTGAACAGTCCGTGACGATAGCACTAGCCATGTGGCCCTAAATACTCAAGCTCACAACCGCCCTAAAAAGTGGTGTACACAGACAGTAGTGACTGTATCACTGAAAAGAGAACGAGCAAACAAACTTCATGTTCAAAGGGTTACACATTGGGCTCGCAGCCCGTCTAACATTTAGCTCTTCCAAACACTCTTTCATATCGCAGTTGCATGTTATCAAGAATACATGTTATTGTTTGCGTCATTGACGTAAAAAAGGAGCCATTTACTTACTTACTTACCTGGGCGACAAACTAACATGGTTATCCAGAAACTATGTTCAACCTCGAAATTTGATATAACTGGAGCCCTAGCAATTTGTTGATCACGAATTCATCCTTTTACTGTGTACAGCCATAAATCATTTTGCTAGACAGTATTGTGGTACAGTGTTGCCTGTGTAGACCTGTCTTCTCATAGAGTGAACCCAGAAGTCGTTGTTTTCGTGGTTCAGAGTGGCAGGAGCTATACACCCTTGACATTTGGTAGGATGCATAACCACACAAAGCCTCTAACAACGCAAATGTTGTGGGCGACTGTACCGTTCTTTGTAACTACCAAAAAAGATGATTCTAGAAGTTGAAGATGCATTCCTACCTATGATTACATCAATTTTTTGGGGTATAAATATCTTATCTCTGATAACATTTTACTAATATTTGGTGCATGTATCCTTATAAAAAATATCGTTGTTAGAAATGTCTAGGAACACGTTTGACCAGCGTTAACAATTACTGTTGTGTATGTGGTGACATTTCTATGTTCAGCCGTACATGTACAGCACACATATTTAACTGGCTGGTTGACTTTTTCAGTCCTAATGATCTGGAGAGAGCCCACTGATCATCTCAACAACTGCCATTTTTACATGACCCCTTCAAATGAGAATGGCATACCAAAGTAGAACAAATAGACTATAACTTCCAAACATCCATCTGCCGTACTCCTGGTACCATATGGCGATGACCTATTAGTTCCAAAAACGTCAGCATTATTTTCAGCGGCGTCCACTGTTAAAGAAGAAAAAAATATTGGTGGTTCTGAAACATCAACCAGAAACGACCCAGATTTTGAGCAACCTACTTCCGCTAAACCACATTTAATAACCCTGACTGAACTGAATTACCTTGTAAGAGATCTGAACTTACCAAAGAACAAGGCGGAGCTTTTTGGTACCAGATTGCAACAGTGGAATTTCCTGGCATGAGATGTAAGAATTTCTGCGTATAGGAACCGCCAGAAGCCGCTTGAAATATTTCCTTCCATAAAGGTTGTCCTTTTTCCGCGTCACTGCATTTGTGGTTTAAAAAGCAGCTCTCACAATCAATTACAAACAGGAATCGTTGAGGCTTTTCGATGATTCTTCCAAAACCCCTGGACTACCCAAGGGTTCTGCAATTTTACCTGTCCTCTTCAATTTGTATACAAGCAAGATTGCAAAACTTGAAACAGCAGGTGTTGGAATGATATTGGCATTTGCAGACAATGTTCTTGAATATAGATAGGCAGGGGAGTACTAGGCAACGAATAACCCTAGAGCTACAAGCAACTGTAGACACGGTGACTGGCTGGTGTGCTGAAGTTGCTGCTGTCATCAACTCAGAAAAGGCGGCTGTGTTGTTGTGCTCTCTGGACAATAGAATTCTCAAAGCTACTGTTCACAGCCTCACAGTTAATAACAGTAACAGCAAAAGAGAAATCAAACTGGGGTACCTGGGTATCTTTTTTAATAGACGCCTGTCCTTCAGAGATCATGTGGATGCAGTTGTGGTGAAATGCCAAAAAAAAAAAAAAAAAGACTTAAGTGCTCTCAAATTACGGCAGCGATGGGCATGAAACACAGAATGCTCTTCACAATGTTCCAGCATGTCATCGGTGATAGATTGTGGTATTGGAATGCTTACCATACCAAAGAGTCAGCCGATAAACTCGTACAGAATAAAGCTATGCGGGTGATTCTGGGACGCACAAGAGAAACCCCGTAGTATGTATGCGATATATACTTACACATTGTCTACTAATGCAGATATAGGCTCCTCAAAGTCATGCAAGCGATGTCATATGTCAGAGTGGCTTCCGACAAGATGCACTTCCTGTATGAAGCCGTGAGAAGAGCTAAAAGACAAAGGCTGAAAAAATGAAGGTCTTGGATGGTGCAAGCTGGAGACACAATTAGACTTGTCTCTGGCAGGCTTGATAAATTTGTGCGAGGAGAGAAGTGGGTCAAAGTGTCCGAGCAAGTTTCAAACTATTGGAGGGTCCTTAACACTTTGGGTTGTGAGTGCAGAGACTGGCCAGGTAGTGCTGCAGAATCAGAGTTTCAACAAATGATACTTGAAACGGGTGATGTGATTATATATATACAGCTGGCTCTGTATTGAGGGGCAGACGAAGTGCATGGTTGTTCATGGCAAAGATACATGGACGTCGCTTAGTGCAATAAAGTCTAGTTTTAGAATGGAGGTGGAGACCTTCCGCTGGCTTGAGAATCAGCTGTAAACACATGCTGTGATTGTAACTGACTCATAGAGCATGCAGAGAAAGGCGGAGACAGGCGTGCTCCGTGCAGAGTGGCAAGCATCACTTCAGAGGTTCCGGGTAGTTAGCGTCCTTTGGATATTTTTTTCAGGTCGTGCCGGTGTGTTAAGAAATGAACAGGCAGAAAGACTGGCCGGTTTTGCACCACGTGGTGGTGAATCGATGAATGACTAGCTAGATGTTGTAAGGGCCCTTTGGAAGCGAGTGAACAGTGCAGAGGGATAAATAGATCATAACGTGAATGGCGCTGCGGGAAGTTACCGAGGGATCTGGTCGACGCTCAACACTCGAGGGATAGAGGAAATGGATTTACAATCAGACTGCTTCTGCTACCATTGGAATTGGAACTCTTCGCCTGCTGCTAAAAATGGGAACGGAGCGCTTATGGGGGTGCCCCGAGTGCTGTGATGTCGATTCTTGCTTTTTGATTCAATATTCTTCCAAAAAGATTCTTAAAGCTGTTTTGTTGAAAAATGTAAACGTGTTACTGCCAAATCCGGTTGGTCTCGTACTACTATCATCATCAGTAGTTACTTTCATTGTGGTAAACAAAAGTGGTCGGGCTTTTGTTCAGATCCCAGAATGGATACATCAAGTACTTTTGCTTTCTTTGTGAGTGGGAAAGCCGTGCACGTGAAAAAAATAAGGAAAATCTGGAGGGTGCTTGAGACAGGGAATTGATAAGATTTCTTTTATAATAACAAGATCACAGAGGATTGTCTATAATTAATGAATGGGTCGTGCTGGGTACTGATAATTGTATAACTAGAAGGTGGTTTCTGTGGAGCCAGCAAAGCAAAACAATTAGAGGTAGAATTCGAAAAAGACATGAGTGATGTGTGTAATATAGAAAAGTCGTTAGCAAGATGTAGGGAGTTTTAGGCGACTAGAAAGGATAGGGCAAACTGGCTTTAGTTGACTGAACATCTGTGCGCTCAAAAACAGACTGGAAACAATTGAAAACGAGGAAATACGCATTATTCTTGGATGGGCTCTCCTCCGAACTTCAACCCGATATTATGGCGGCCATAAAATATCATTACGGGGCTCAGGCATATGTAAAATGCGGACTTTCTGCCAAGGAACAAATCGCGGCAAAACTAGGATTACTTTACAATTTCAAGAGACGCAATAGTGCAGACGATAGTAGCAGACGATAATAGCGACCGTTGACAATGTCGAGCGTTTCTGCAGACAATAGTAGCAGACGATAACAGTAGGCGCAAAACGCGATTAAACTCACTGCCGAAGGTATCCCACGCGCCGCTATGCGCGGCGCGGATTTGGGGCTAAACTAGGTGCCTGGGACTCACGAGCAAATTAACTGGAGGAAGTTGCAGGAGATGCGGGAGCTGCTGCTCGTGAGTACCAGCCATCTAATTTAGCTCCCATCCGCGCCGCGCGTAACGGCGCAGGGGATACCGTTGGCGGTGAGGCATAGTCACAGAAACAGGTCCGCAAGTAACATATCGCTGAGACCCTGTTAGAACATTTGTTTCGTTATATGGAGCCGCATATTTTTAATAGAACTGAGCACCGTTCGGATATTTTATGGCCGCCATAATATCGGGTTGAAGTTCGGAGGAAAGCCCTTGCATGCACTAGAGACACCTTCTGTAAATCCATGCGATACCTCTTGGATTTCCCCACAATGAAAAATAGAATCAAGCTATCCAGGGCTGTTGCTTTTCTCAAAGTGAAATCAGACAGTCGACACCCACTTTATGAGGAATTATTCAAGCAAAAAAAAAAAAAAAACGAGTAGACTCAAACGAGGGAAATCCTGGACGGGTCGGGCTGTGGATGCCATCGAACATGTTTGCCGCGTTTCTGACGTTAATTTTGGAAATGAATGGATAATTATGCCTCCCTCTCCAAACAATAATATAGTCCATATCACACTTGATGGAAGCTGTAGAGAGCAGATTTCTGGCATTGTTCATACTTTAATCAGAACACTGATTGACGAAAACACAGATGAAGGTGATGCTGTAATTTACACAGATGGGTCAGTAATTAGGAAGTGCATAGGCCTTCACAGTAAGCTCAAGGGGGAAAACTATCAAGGATATGAATGGCGCCTTTGCTGTTACAACTAGTAGCCTTACAATGGAAACTATTGCTGTAACAAAAGCTTTAGCATGGCTTGGTACTCAAAAGTTCACACATATATGCTTTCTTAGTGATTCGATGAATATGCTTAAAAAAATCCAAGTTGGATTTATCAGGCAAGAATGGATTGAAACATTAAGCACTTCACGAATATCTGCCTTAATCTTAATCTTTGTGCCTGGTTATGCGGGTGTTCAAAGAAACGAGGGTGCAGACTATCTTGCTGACACTGCAGTTGCTATGGCTGGCTCAGTACTGGACGGAAGTGATGTTATCAATGCTATGCGCTGCACTTACCATACCGAGGGCTACGCCAAAGGACATGATTCCATATTCCTGTCTAGACTGATGGACATGGGGGTGCAGCCTGGAGCTGCAAGAAATGAACATTTCACTAAGAGGACAAGACGTTTCATTAACCAACACAGAACAGGCGTCATCAGTCGTTTTACCCTTGTGGAGCTTTTGAGGAGGAGATCGGAGCACCTATGGATCTGTCAGGAGTGCTGTGATGATAATCCTTACTAATCACTAATCACTGTACGCTAACTTGTGTTGCTGGAAGGTCAAGAAAACAGAAGAATAAGAAATATTGAGAAATGGAAATTTTAAACAATAAATTCTGAGAGACAAAGAAGTGTTTACTAGAAGAAGAAAGAAGTATAAAAGCAGGAAGAAGAAGACCGGTGAAGTGCATATAGTTTCAGTTGTTCTGTATGAATTCAGCGCAAACACATATCAGGACAACATAACATTATTTACATTTACTAGTCTGGAGTGTGTCTATAATTTCCATTGCGGCTTGTCAGTGTCAAACCGTTCTTTCTTGCGGTGTTTGAAAAGTTGTGCAATAACTGCAGCTTATTTTTAATTGTTTCTACTAGCGCATGAAATGTGACGCTATAAGCGGCTAATGGTGTTTAATGATTTCGAAAATACTAGCTGTCAAATTGGATGTGGTGACGATCTGCCTTTCTCTGAGTCTTTAGTATCCAGCAAAATTACCAGCCCCCTTTTATCAAGCCTAAAATGTGTTCAGAAAGTTAGTTTCATGTCCTCTATAGAACCTCTTTGACACTAACCCCACCCGTTTTGTGGGATTTTACTAGGCAATTTTAAAGTGTAGGCCTTTTCTTTTACTCCACATCGGTACGACGCCCATACTGTTGTCGAAATCCATACCCAGCGATCAGCTGCTAATTTTGAACCCAGATAAGCCTAGATTCATATGACGACTTGGCGTGAATTGGTTAAGGGTCTATAGTCCATTTGTGGATAAAGGGTAGAAGAAGAAGAATGTCTGAATTGTGAAATTACGTTCACAACCTCCGAGGTCAAGGGCGACAACATGAATACCAGGAAATATTTTGAGACGTGCATGAGGTCGTATGATCACAGCTACTTTATCCATGAAAAGATGAAATCCGAGCGCTTACGGACTTGTGCAGTGTGCGATGGGAATGGTCGATCCATTAACTAACTAACTAACTAACTAACTAACTAACTAACTAACTAACTAACTAACTAACTAACTAACTAACTAACTAACTAACTAACTAACTAACTAACTAACTAACTAACTAACTAACTAACTAACTAACTAACTAACTAACTAACTAACTAACTAACTAACTAACTAACTAACTAACTAACTAACTAACTAACTAACTAACTAGTCAATCAATTAATTACCTAATCAAGTAATCGGTCGATTAACTAACTCACCAACCAATCAAGTGGCAAGAGTTTAACCAATATGAAGCTATCACCATGCGCCCAACAGCCTCAACTCAAGAAACAGAAGATTTTTACTCACCCACGGTAAGAGATGGGGTCGATCATAGGACAGTGTGCTGTTGAAAGGGCGTTACTACAACAATGGAAGTGAACTCACTTTTACATTCTAGCCGGTTTCTGCGGTGTTCCAAGGATTTACAACTCAAAAGTGAGAAAAAAGACGCTGGCTATTGATAGGACACACATCAAGATCATTTGATAATAGTACATCTAGAATGTTCCTTCAATAAAACCCACACGGGGAAAGTGGTCAGAGGAGACCCGTGGATGTGAGAGATAAATAATGCAGTATGGACACGGAGGCAGCTACAGCTACCATCATCCTCAAGCAAGTCCTTTGCAGAAGGTTACTTATATCCGGCAAAGAATGTGGCCAAAGATAGGCAGCTGAGCTACAACAGAGGATAAAGGAACTGATGAAGGCTTATTTCTACTGCCTTTACTGCCTGTATCTACTACTTGTATGGCGGTGTGTCTTCGCGTGATAGCCCAGGGTTCTATACATTCGGCCAGATGCTTCTCTTCTCGTATTTCTGTTACTCATTTCAAAACCTCTATAGCAGGGCTATTTAACTAAGTTGACTCGAGGGCCACAATTATCAAATTTTGATCATCTTGGCCCAAAGGTCTGAGCCTCAGCAAAGACAGATCATTAAATCGGCACAACTGTCAGTGATCCGAGTGTCACTTGCTAGGCCTCGGCGGGCCACATTTGGCACGCGAGCCGCCAGTTTATCCTCTCCATGTCGCTGTTGACACAATACATTCACAAATGATCTCGGTTACTGTCATCGGTCTTTTAACCTAAATTATCCCATGTCAGTTTGCATTTCTGTATTCCTCTTTCCACTGCCCTTCTCCAGGTTTTTGTTTTTAGGTCATCCCAGTGTAGATAAGTTCTACAGATGGCATAGAACCTCATTCTTATAACCGACTGTGACAATGGGGTACTCGTCACCAACGATGGAGACAGAACGCAAGATTGAAAAGTTTGAGAACTTTAGTTCTCTGTTATGATCTATAATTTTCTGAGTGGCAAATCAACTTTCTATCATTTTTCTACTCTTTTATTTGCATATAGTTTTTACCTTCGCCCGCACTGCCCTCGTCGTTACTTTCAGAGTCTCATTTGCCATGTTTTGAAAGTTCTTGTCGTTACTTTCAGTCTCCAGACCCTGTATTGATAGTTTTAGTCGCTACTTTCACTGTCTCAGTACTGAATGTTTGATAGCTCTGGTCGCTACCTTCAGTGTCTCAGTACTGAATGTTTGATAGCTCTGGTCGCTACCTTCAGTGTCTCAGTACTGAATGTTTGATAGCTCTGGTCGCTACCTTCAGTGTCTCAGTACTGAATGTTTCATAGCTCTGGTCATTACTTTCACTGTCTCAGTACTGAATGTTTAATGGCTCTGGTCGTTACTTTCAGTGTCTCAGTACGGAATGTTTGTGTCACATATCACTCCTGTCACGTGCCTGATTTAAGGATTTCTCCTTAAGAACCAACAGCACTCTGAAATAATTATGTTGAGTCGTTGGCTCGTATTGGTCTAAGGGATATCCCGTGGCCAATATACGCGCAACTTATTTCAGGAGTAGGGCAACTCAAGCTTTGGCACTACATAATGTATAATATTCCCAGGCACACTTGGCTGGACACCCTTCCCCCCCCCCCCACTTTAAAAAGGTAGCCCCCAGGTTATGATAGTATACTATAATAACCATGTTAACACAGATGAAGATTATTAATTGAACATATATGTATTTTAGACAGCTAAGAACAAGGAATGAGTGACACTCCAGTCAATAGTGAAACTTTAGAAATACTGTAATAAGTGCAACACATACATTATATAAGAATCAGCAAAGAACTTCAAGAACCCAGAGTGATATGAAGGACCAAAACTTTAAACTCGATCTGACTGAACGTGTATGAATGTTCCAAAGTCTGCCTAGATCATCCTTATGATGAGTGTGGACAATTAACAGTGAAGCCTGGCAATAAACCCATGATTGCCCACACTTATCTGAATTCCTGGTTTCTTGAACTGGCTGGATGTTCAGTCACTCTGTTGTTACGTTCAAGATAGTCCCACACTAGACACTCGAATACTGGAGATACACCAAAGCTCCTGAAGAGGGCCTCAGGTAACAAGTCAAACACTTGAGGCACAAACAAGCTGCCGCATAAATGATGGTGAAGGTACAACACCCATACTGTTGTCTGTATAGCAACTGGAGGATTTCATTAAATGATGACCAAAGGTTTGGTTTACAATCTGATGCCCACCACTGGCTTAGACATAGGTGACTTCCTTGCAGGTGGTTTTGTGGACTGCTGATTCACTGCCTGGCCTCCAAGGAGATATCATCCTGTATCAAGAAGGAACTCAGAATTAGCAGTCATCTCAGGGGTTACATGTCAAGCTCAGTTTATTAACATCCACATTAGTAATCGTTCAGAGGACAGCACTGAGGATAATGAGACAGTATTAGTCTCTACATATCATCTCTATTGTTCAGTCAGTAACAGTGACAGAAGATGAGTGCCAGAGTGGAGACAGATAGGCTATCAAATAGAGAACATCAACTCTCCTCGCCCACACGCACTTGTAGATATACACCCCGTCTCTCTCTCACATATATATATATTATACCATCCACCGTCTGTTCACCGCACACACTTTGTTGTGCTAAAAATAACCTTTGACTCAGAGCGCTGAGCTTGCTTTTGTCACAGCATCAAGCCGGCTAGAGATGACCCAGTTTACATGTGTCTATTAGTCGATACAAATTCTACGGTTGGTTATAGAATAATTAACTTGCAGGGTTTAATATCTTTACAAATGGTGTGGGTTATGTATAGCACAAACTATTTAGTCTGCACAGGGAAAGGTTTAATGTTCGGAGCCTGATCTCTGGACATCAAGAACGCCCAACTCTGTGCGATCACACAGCTGAATCTTCCCTCTCTGCAGCAGTGGCCAACTTTAAAAAGACATATATTATGGTACTCGTAAACTATAATCAACTTACCCAAGCTTAGAAATTCACCAATATAGAACTGGTACTTTGAATGCGCCAATTTTCTACATAGACTGTATACACGTCTTGACACTTAGGAAATAGGTGAGAGAATGCCGCTCAAATCCAAACTCGGCGTCTCTAGGAAAGAGGTCCCCTGTATTCATGCCCAAGGAGTAAACCGGCTTACAGGAATTTCTGAATTAAACACCAGAAATCTTCAACCTACAGTTGCAAGTTTGAAAATAAAGATTTATCAAAGCAACTAGATTGTCTAGAAATGAATATTTTACCAGATAAAGGTATATATCAATATAGGGGACTATATACCCCTCCGGACGGGCTTAAGTTTGAAATGTGACTGCCCGCTTAGGGAAGTCAGATTCACGACTCGTCCATCCTGTAGGGTTGGCTGTTCACTTCATGACAGTTTGATAGCTCTGGTCATTACTTTCACTGTCTCAGTACTGAATGTTTAATGGCTCTGGTCGTTACCTTCAGTGTCTCAGTACATTGTTTGATGGCTCTGGTCGTTACCCTCAGTGCCTCATTACTGAATGTTTGATAGCTCTGGTCGTTACCTTTAGTGTCTTAGTACTGAATGTTTGATAGCTCTGGTCGTTACCTTTAGTGTCTCAGTACTGAGTGTTAGATAGCTCTAGTCGTTACCTTCAGTGTCTCAGTACTGAATGTTTGATAGCTCTGGTCGTTACCTTCAGTGTCTCAGTACATTGTTAGATGGCTCTGGTCGTTACTCTCAGTGCCTCATTACTGAATGTTTGATAGCTCTGGTCGTTACCTTTAGTGTCTTAGTACTGAATGTTTGATAGCTCTGGTCGTTACCTTTAGTGTCTCAGTACTGAGTGTTAGATAGCTCTGGTCGTTACCTTCAGTGTCTCAGTACTGAATGTTTGATAGCTCTGGTCGTTACCTTTAGTGTCTCAGTACTGCATGTTTGATAGCTCTGGTCGTTACCTTCAGTGTCTCAGTACTGAATGTTTGATAGCTCTGGTCGTTACCTTCAGTGTCTCAGTACTGAATGTTTGATAGCTCTGGTCGTTACCTTTAGTGTCTCAGTACTGAGTGTTTGATAGCTCTGGTCGTTACCTTCAGTGTCTCAGTACTGAATGTTTGATGGCTCTGGTCGTTACCTTTAGTGTCTCAGTACTGAATGTTTGATAGCTCTAGTCGTTACCTTCAGTGTCTCAGTACTGAATGTTTGATGGCTCTAGTCAATATTTTCAATGTCTCAAAGCTAGGTTTTGCTTTTGACTCTTTGACTGTTTCTATCGTATTTTTCTCTGTTTGCTATTTTTAACGCTTCTATCCTTGATGCTTCTTTAAACTCTTTTTTTCCAGACACTCTTTACTTGAACCATTTGGCTATGAAGCTCTTTTTGTTGTTGAAATAACTATCCACAGAAAAATACTGAGATATGGCGCCTAGTACCGGTATCGTTATCAGAGCTTACGCGATAATGTCGGATTTGAAAGAGCTGAAATCTACCCCATACAGTTTACCATAATGAATCCATTTTCCTGCCCAGGTATCACAGCGCGGGATCCCTTCGCTACATTATTTTGTTTTTCACAACAGATGACAGATTTACGACGTCCTAAACAGAAATTACGGCGGCATTTTTTCATTCGTACGCAAATCTCCAAAGCGCGTGTCAAAAGATTATGGCTGTAAATTACGACTCAGAAAAGCCGAACAGGCACATTAACGGGTCGAGGATTTGATTCATAAATTATCAAATATCACACACATAAAGTGTAGTTAATAGTGGAAAGCGATTCTACTCGCTGAAAAACTTGAATGCGGCAATAAATAAATTCTGTTTGTCGGATATTATATCATTGTTGTCGGGTTTGTTGACAAAATCCTACTTACGGTCATTAAATTTCACACAGTAAATCTTGTTTTCAGCCATTGAAAAGCTTTATTTTTGTGTCGTGTAGCTAGTTTTTGCAAAGTATCATACAATCAGCGTGCTAGTTGAGTGTGGGTGGTCATTGTTCGCCACATCGTTCACATGAACAAGCTGTCTGGTTTTGTTTTTCTCCCTGTGGCTTTCGGCCAAGTCATTCAGGTGTTTTTGTGTTTTTAAACGCCTTCATGCGTGGGCACGTGGGCACTCGGTGGATGATGTGCTCTGCATCACGCCGGCAGCCTTTACTTCCCAGGACTGCACCTGGTACCCATTTAAGGCTGAGTCGATCTGGAAGCCAAAGTCATTTATAAAAAAAAAAAAAAAATAGAAATTGTGATACGAGAGACCAAATGTGCTGGACTGTATTCCGTCCATGATATCGAAAAAATTACACCCGATATAAGGAAATGGAGGAACAGACTGCGAGCCTTATACGACACGTAATGTCACAATAGGGTAATGCTGATGATGATGACAGCATAGAACGAAATGGAAGAATAAACTGCAAGCCCTTCGTAGTGTACAACGGCACCAAACGGCGGTCTTAGTGATGATGATGACGATGACTGACTATCCATATCAGAAGGAGGCAATACATTCTAGGCATGTTATGGAAAGGGGCAACTCGAGTAGCTCGTAACAACAAAGAGGGAGAAGAGAGCAAGAAAGGAACAAGGAGGGAGGATAGTGCTAAGTTTGACACCATACCAAGAAAGAATCTTTGCTTTATAGACACCGCAACCTGGGGGTTCAGGTTCATTGACACACATCCCCCCCCCCCCCAACTCTCACTTTTCTCGTCCCGTCAACAACAACAACAACAAAATTAGTCGGTTAGGGTGGCATATCTTGATATACAGAAACGAATCATAGACAGTTGGTAGATTTGAGAAACATTATTTGGAAGCTGCGGAGATATGGTTTTAAAGACGAATAATGAGAAAACCCTGGACAGATCAAAAGAGTAATAAGGACGTCTTGAAAGAAACTGACCCACGAAGAGAACTAACTGATTGCCCACATCAGAAATAGACAATCTACATTCTTTAGTCACGGTATGAGAAGGAGAAAACCGGAGTCAGTGTTGCCACTTTGGATGGGTACATCCAAATTTAGATGTTTTCCCTTGCAATTAGATGGCGTTTTCGACGTTTAGATGGTAGATGTATTTCTAGATGTTTTCCATTTGGAGTGAATCTATCAAATCTACCTAAGAAACAGGATGGAATTTGACCTCTTAAATGCTATTTTGACAATAGAATTAGGCCTGATAAGAGTAGGAAAAGGCTGTTCCACTTATCAGCTCCATGATTGGGTATTAAAAGACAATAGAACAGCTAAAGCATACTAGAGTCATTTTGGCTCTGAAGCTTCAACTTCATCATCCAAGCTAAATTTATCCTGTAGATCTTCTAAGGCAGACTTCAGTAAAGATGAGGACATGATTCTATAGGGTAAGTCATATCAATTGCTATGTAATTTGTGTCTCTTTCCATTTACATGTTTTTTCAGATATTTTTAGACTCCGCTTTGGGTGTTTTTTGTCAAAGAAAAGTTGCAACACTGACCGGAGTACATCGTGAAGGTTGGAAAGTTGGAGGGGAGGAGAAGCAGATGGAGACCGAGAGAAAAGATGCTGGACAGTCTGATATCGTGGCATGGATGATTATCTGTGTCAAAGTTCGTTGAAAGTACACGAGACAGAAAGTTGTGGATAGACATGACTACTAACGTCACATGCTATAGACTTGAAGAAGAAGAAGGGGGGTAGAGGTAGGGTGGCTGAAATGCAAATAATAATAATAATAATAATAATAATAATAGTAATAATAATAGTAATGTGCTTAATGGTAAATAAATGAAAAATACATTTGATAACGACCCCAGCTGCGGGCCATGCGCCTTGCGTTGGTTTAGACAGTGGTATCAAGAAAGCCGCCCGTCCAGAAAAAAAAAATGGCAAACTACTAGACGCAAATTAATTATGAAAACCATACAACAGCCAGGTTGGTTCTGCAACGTCCTGTAAAGGATACGCAACTAACCACCACATTTGCTAAAATATGAAATATTTAAAAAAATACTAAAAGAGGAGAACTTATATACATAATTGATTCTTTTCCTTCCTGCATCTCCTCTTCCTACTTCGCTTCCCCCCCCCCTCCCTCCTCCTCTTCTTCTTCTTCTTCTTCGTTCGTCTTTCTTTAAGGTTGGTTGTGTTGTTTCCCTTCGACCGATGACTCCGATTCCAGCAATTCCTTGATTTGTCGCTTTGTGCGTGTGGTTTCGGGTGGTGGAGGGAGGGGGGGGGGTGGGGTTAAAGAATAGATCCACAGCTCCTAACATGACGTAAAAGACGACTAATTAAAGGCATTTCCTTTGAAGTCAGAAGGCATCTACCTGAGGCAGACAAATAAGCCAGATCTGTACAATGAATGGGCACGCAGAAGCTCTGGAACAAGACCAAATTCCAAACTGGACGAACAACCAGAACTTGACTGCCGATGACAGCCTAGAAGAAGGTGACAACGATGATGATGATGAATGTCATGATGACAAACTGAGTTACGTATTCTGGCACCACTCACACCGGATGCCTTTGAAGCTGAAGGCCACTAGTAAACCGCGCAGTTTTACATCAATTTTGCCTTTGAAACTCATTCCCCTTGATTCAGGCTTATTCCCCCTTGACAGTCTTCAGCGCCTTCAACTCAGTGAAAATGGTCAACGCGCTGTCAACTATGCTATTTAAATGCCAGTTTTCGCCGCGGGAGAGCTCAGATAAACCCAATCATATAAAAGCGTTCCTGGACAGGAGTGACAGCCGTTTTCGTGTTATCGTAGCATCCGTTGCTTATCAGGGATGGATTGGAGCAATTTGTCTGTCACCCCTGGGGAAACAAAAGGGGGGAAGGTGGGATGTGATCTGGGTATGTAGCAGCGGGGCAGTTACAGAGAAATCATTGGGGATAGGGCCACTCAGCGCATTATTATCTTCTAGGTGAGGCCTGAAGTAGATTAAGCCTTGTTTAAGTGTACAGTAATATATATATATATATGTATGTATGTGTGTGTAGAATAGTATGAAACGTATATAGTTTTTAAGGACACGTCTGTCATGGTTGGAGGGTACTTAGTCATACTTTGCGAGGCTTGGCGCTTCCCTCCCCCACCTCCCAATGTGTTGGGAAGGGGACCAGACTTCGTCTAATATTTTGGGAGCCTGGACCGCCAAGTTCTGACGCTGCTGACTTGAAGACAAGACAAATACGCCATTTATATAAGGTGAATGTCTGCCAGAGAGACTGCTGAGGTCAGAGGAGGTGAATAAAGAGATGAAGAGCCTTGGTTAATAAACTCATGAATTTAATGTAGATCCTTGAAGTCACTCTTTTATTATCTGCAAAGTTCTAGGAATTCATCTTCCTCTTCTGACTTTCCAACCCCCAGTGGAGTATAGGCCCTCAACCAACTCACACCAAGTCGCTCTATCTATCCTTCAATGTCACTTGCAGCTCTCCCGATGGCCTTCTCATCTTTTTAAACTTCACTCTCCATCTCCCTTCTCCATATTTTTTGTGTGTGCTGTCTTCCTTTATTTCTATGCCCCTGTGGGTTTCTGTGCAAAGACATTCTGGTTGTAGTGTTTTCTGGTTTTCTCAATGTGTGTCCTATCCAACGCCAGCGTATTTTCTTTACCTTTTGGTCCACTGGAACTTGTTTAGTTCTCTCCCAAAGCTTTACATTAGTGATTCTATCGAACCATTTAATTCCCTATATTCTAAGCAGCACTGGTTAATGAATGTTTGTAGTTTATTTTTAATTGTCATATCTGTTCTCCGTGTTTCCGCTCCTTACAACAGTACAGATTTAACATTAGAATAACATTTTAAAGTTTAGCATTCGTTTTTAATTTTCTTTGACCTCCACAAATTCTCTAGTGCTATGAAAGCTCCTTTTGTATTCGCATGTTAACATCTCAACTATCCTCCGAATAGCGGTCCCAAATTATTGAGGCCGAAAATATACCCTAACAGGGCCTCAGTCACATGTAAATTGCGGACCTCTTTCCGGCGACTATACCGTCACCGCGGAGAGCATCTCTCAAGAGCAAATAAAATGGGGGAAGCTGCAGGAGATGCCGTAGCTGCTGCTCGTGAGTCCCAGTCATCTAGTTTAGTCCCGCTCTGCACCGCGCGTAGCGGCGCGTGGGAAAATCTCGGCAGTGACTTTAACTCAGCGGAAGCTTTTCCGCGTAATGCTGTGTAGTCGCCGGAAAGAGGTCCGCAATTTACAGGTGACTGAAGTCCTGTTAGGGTATTTTTTCGGCCTCGATAATTTGGGACCGTTTTTCGGAGAATATCCTAATATCTCTATTACTTCCTCTATCTTTATATCTTCATCACTGCCAAAAAAGGTATACGACTTCACGTCTGGGGATTCACTCATCGGTTATCCGGGGTAGAGTGCTAGGTTCATAGTCTTCTTCTTCCTAACGTTCCCCGGCTGTAAACTCTGGCAGAATGTTGTGCTTATGTACCGACTTCTGGACTTTGATCTTGTCCCAGAACTTGAGTTTTGCATGCACATCCGTTTTACAGGTCTGGCTGATTCGTAAACCGACTGTTGCGTCCTTGTCTCTCAGACAACATGGCCCCGGAACCCATTCATTGAAGTCTTTGATTCTGCTAAAGACCGCAACTAGATGCAAAATCTGCAATATAGATGACAAACGTTGACAAATAAAGATCACGATCAGCACAAAAGACACCGAACAATAAGAAGCACATTAAAGAAGAATCGCAAAATAAGAACGGAAATCCAGTTGTGTGCAGATTGAGAGTAAAAGTGCGCGAAATGAAGGCTAAAGCAGCGCAGACGATAGGTTTATAACAACGTGATCATCGATTACCAGCGCCAATATGGCGCCACCAGGGCGCCCGTTTGCTCCGGGTGAATGCACGCGCATCAAATATGTCGGCAATGCTTTTCTGCCAATGATGTTATACACATTGTGTTTATTTATGAGCGCCCCGCACCGTTTCGAATTTCTTTCTTGTCCGGCCATGCTTATTGTAAAGTATGAAATCGACCCAAGAGGAGTTACGCAATTACTGGACAATGCGTCCACTTTGTGCGGCGTTAATTTTCCTCGTTCATTTATCGCGCCAGAGCGCCTACCGCCATTATTGAGTGCAGATCTCTGTTTTTCTGACATCCACATCATGTTTGGACAACTGCATTGACCAGGCTTTGAAAATGTTTAGCTGTTTGCGGCATGTCGTTTGAAAGCGGTCTCGTACACACAACCAAGTCTCCAGTTTTGTAAGGTCTTTGATGTACAATTTGTCATTCTTTAAAAAAAAAAAAAAATGTACACCTAGTTCATCATCATCATCATCGCCTTGGCAGTTACTACTACCCTCATCACATCATCATCATTATCATCATGATCATTCAATTTATTATCGTTTTAATCATCGCAATTATCGTCTCCTCATGTGGGTTCCCGTGGGCCTTGCGTTGGTTTCGACTGTGGTATCAAGAAAGCCGACCGTCCAGGAAGCAATGGCAAACTATTGGACGTAAATTTGCCTAGACAAACCCCACAACAGCCGGGAGCGGTTGGGGTTGGTTCTGCGACGTCCTGTAAGGGATACGCAACTAACCATGTGGGTTCCGGAGGAGGAGGAGAAGAAAAAGAAGAAGATGATGACGAAGAAGAAGAAGAAGGTGAATAATAATAATTCTTATTATTACCAATCTGGTAATTATTATTATTATTCCGGCCACTCCCTGCCTGATCTGGACTTCAGGTTACATGCTAACCGTCTGGAGGCTCAATATCTTCTTTTTGCTCTTCTCTTTTACCAGCTCTAAACTCCACTGGAAAGATCTGGTTATTAGCCCACTTCTGGACTTTAGTCTTGTCCCAGAACTTGAGTTTCATTTGCACATCCGTTTTACAGATCTATCTTTTTTATAAGCAGTCTGTTAGTTCCTCGCCTTTCAGGTACAGTTTAAGAGGCACTCCAACTTCGAAGAAACATCCTGACGCTTGAATGGGCCTTACCAGGTAAAGGTAAAGTCGTGAGATGTGAACCAGCGTCATTGCACATGGTTATAAACCATAAGTGCTCTGCCACCAGTACGGACAGCAGACAAGAAACTGTCCGCCTTTGTCACTGTCCGCTCGTAACTCTGTGGCTACAGCGACGTTTCTCCATTTACCCCAGAGTGTCACTCTGGTACCCATTTCCTACAGGGTGGGTGAACCCCGGGAGCCGCTCGGTTTTGAACACCGGCCATGGCTGCAGCGAGTAGCAGCTGGATTTGAAAGTGAGCCTCGTATCGACTGCTATGTCGGTATCTTATCCTTGATGTATTAATCCCGAGGCCTGCAATCTCGGAGGGGACAAACTTCAAGTGCAGCAAGTGCTCCAGCATAACATTTAGGTACAGGCGTTCACCAGCACTAATACATGGAAAAGAAGAAGACGACGAAGAAGAAGAGAAAAAAAAGAAGAAGAAGAGGAAGAATAGGAATGAGGAGGAGAAGAAGAAAAGGTGCTTTATTAATATATAACCCCAAACAAGGAAAATCAACAGGTCACGGGACAGTCTAATATTTCAGGGGGTGGTAGATAGGCTTTATGCAGTCGTGAGACCTAGGCTGCGTGCAGTCGTGGGATCTAGGCTGCACTCTCTCGTGGGACGTAAGTGGTTGGGGTTAGGGCCAATTCTAGATGTTTTGGGGTCGTTAAAAGCACCAGAAAGCCGGGAAACCTAGTCTTACCACCCTCTAAAATGTTGGACTGTCCTGTGACGTCATCTGAGGGTAGAATAATAATAAAGTACCGAAGAAGAAGAAGGAAAAGGAGGAGGAGGAGAAAAAGAAGAAGGATAAGGATGAACAAGAGGGGTTTGACGTAGAAGGTATTACAAATCTAGTTCAGCATTGTCTTAGATCTAAACAAAATGTGCACTAATAAAAAGAATAACGTAGACACACACGAGATGAAAGCCACCAGGCTATAAACGACCGTGTATCCTGCGCTTTAATGTGCTTCTGGGGTAACGCATTAGCTGACGATGCACATGGAGGCTTTCTGGTGTGTACAGGCGGTTGTCATGTTGTGTACACAACTGCCAGTCAATCTTCTCTAGCGCTCATCACGTGTCCTTGAACTTCCCTCCAAGCCCGACCGACACATTGCCAGGTTTCACAGCAGTCCCGCGTAATGTAAATTGTTTGGCTGTACAGGCTGCGATAACTCCTGACACATGATGATAGTTTGATAGATAGCCCGGGCCGGCTATTTACCGTCTTACCTCCCCTTTCTGGCCTGTCATCTTAATATAGCTAGCTATCTGTCACGCGCACAGGCGCCGGAAACTTGGTGCTCAGGCACCTTGAGCTGCCACTAATTTTTCAGGCCGGCTGAGTCATCCCCCACTCCTGTTTATGCGCTTCAGTGATTTAATAAAAGCATATCCTTTTTCTTCGCGTTTATTACCTATAAACTCCAACTAAAGGTTATGTTTGTTGGTCCTTTTCTGAACGTTAGTCTTGTTAGAGAACTCGAGTCTTGCATGCACATCCGTTTTACAGATCTGGCGTGTGTGTGAGCAGCTGTTGGTTCTTGCCTCTCGGGCAGATACAATGCTGAGACAATGAAGCACTCCTGATTAGTCGACTTTTTCGACATGACTGTTAAAGGACAGTCGGTCTACCCCCCCACCCCCCCCCCCCCCTGTCCCGCATATAGGGCCCCGGAACCTGTTACACACTATTATATTTATTTTAAATTCGGCAAAAATAAAAAATAAAAATAATAGTAATAATAATTTGGGAGAAAGGCGAGAGGAAGACCAAGAAAGATATGGATAAATTGTGTAAATGAAACACCCAACAAGTTGAACAAATCCATTGCTCAAGCCACCAGAGAAGTGCAATACAAATACAGAAAACCACAACACAAGGTTACAACCTGGTAACAGTGAGACAACAAAAGAAGAGAAGAAGAAGAATTACTATTATTATATTACAATACATACAAATTCTTTGCAGATTACACCCCCGGAGACTCACAGCTATAAAATGATAAACCCCCCTCCCCCCCCGTGGTTTACTTGAGGCGGCGCCACTGATCATAGGCCAGGATGACCAGAAGATTTCGCTGCCGAAGCTGTAAGCAAGGGCAGGCCCGAGTGAGTTTTAAATATTTACAAATAATTATCAGTTATTATCAGCTACAGGTGGCTAACAAGCCTGCCAGCCTGCCTGCCTGGTTGTAATGTTCCCAACCGCTCCATAAAACGTCGATCTAAGAGAAACTGACCGACCCGAGGTTCAGTTTTGAAGAACACTGAACAGACTTACTGCTCCCTGCTCCTCTGACAAAGACATGTCGTAGGAGGCGACTAATTAGTGGTAGTTACCTCAAAGTCAAAGTGCATCGAAATGAGAGGATGGAATGCATATAAGCCAGATCTGTAAAACGGATGTGCACTCAAGCTATATAGTTGTAGACCCATTGCTTTTTAACACGCT
Organism: Candidula unifasciata; assembly: GCA_905116865.2. Lineage (NCBI taxonomy): Eukaryota > Metazoa > Mollusca > Gastropoda > Stylommatophora > Geomitridae > Candidula > Candidula unifasciata. Next base: position 65,158 of record CAJHNH020002881.1, on the reverse strand, counting down.
TGACGTAAATGGTGGTTAATTAAAGATTTAATAAAATTAATGGGCCAGATAGGCACAGGTATCGCAGTTTAGCTGTAAAACTTTTCAGCTAGAGCGATAAATGCTGCTAACAGGTTTTTTTTTTTTTTAATCGAAAATGCGTGTGGCTTACAACGTCCCACTCGCTATGCAGCAATGAAGTGCCGGAATCGGGTAGCCGATACATCATTAGACATACAATTTTAACGGGCAAGCCGGACTTTTCAACGGCCCACAGGGTCCGCCAATACTGGTTTGAAGAACACTGCTACACGTTTTATTTACTCAGGTCCAATGAATCAATCACGCGTCGTCTTTAATATGAAGGTTGGTGGCAATGGATCTCAAAAACGACGTGTCTCTCGCCCTGAATGTTCACTAATCAATCAGTTGATGTTATGTTCCCACTTCTATTGCTGTCTGCCCCTCGCTCGTTTGTCTTCTACTTTTACCTCCAATATTGATTATACAGGAGATAACTTTTTTTTTTTTTAAACATGGAAGAAGTATTTAATTTGACTGTTGTTTCATTTCCTCCTTTATCTGTTTTCATTCTTAATCTTTTCAGAACCTCTGTATTTGATTGTTGTTGTTGTTGTTGTTGTTGTTGTTGTTTTTATACCCAGAGAAGAGAAAACATTTTTTTAATGACCTTCGTTCTTGGGTCGACCCAGCCTTAAATGGGCACCAGTTTTTTTCCTGAACCAGGCAGATTCCTGAAAAGTAAAGGCAGCTGGTGTGACAGTGACCACATCACCCAACGAGTGCCCTCTGGTCTATAAATAAGAATAAGAAGAAACTCCACAGGGGAGCATTGCAGCAGGAGTCTACCAATCATCAGTAGAAGTAATCTCTCGTAAGTAATGTTTGGGCCCACGAGATCCTAGACATTTTCAGAGAGTGGGCCCACCTGAGTTCATGAGGCTCAGGGTTGGTTTCTCCTGCTGCACGTATTCCCGTATGTTATCGAATAGGGACAAGACGAATAGGTGACTTTGCAAAAGGTACTGTGAGATACGAAGTCGTTGTGGTAGCATAATTAAAGCAGTCTGCTTACCTGGAAGACCAAGTGGCAAGCTCAAGTTTGGTTTACCGGACACATGTTGGACTTTATTGGCAGGTGGCATAGGGTCACTGGCAGACAATTCGGACACGATGGACTTTAAAGGAGAAGACATTCCTTTCCGCTAGAGACCAGAATCAGCTCACCGAGGCCCGTCCCCCACGACGTTTGATTGTGACCAGAGCCAGCCCGAGGCCCTCTCAGCAACCTCGGATCTAACCTTATATGCCCAGCACACCCGAAGGCGCTGTAAAAGGTCCTTTTCACCTAAATACACAGGAGAATGTTTGTGGTGCAAAGGCAACAATTCGTTTAATCCGCAAATCGTTTAACTGCAAATTTCAGCAATTCCTATTTAATGACAGCCCAGTTTACAGCAAACGTGAAGGTGTCAGATAATGATATTTTGACACATGCTAGGAATCAGGATTAATCAGCTGCCTGCCACCAGCTTTCAACGTTTCCAGATAGGAGTTTCTGATAGAGATGTTTGGAGTGGGCACTGAGGGTAAACTACTGGGTAAATAATGAGTGCAATGGGGTCTGAGCTGGAGGAGGAGGAGGGGTAAATGAAGATGAGGAGACAGATCAAAATGAAAAAAAATGGGTTGCTAGAGGAGGAAAATGATGAAGGGAACAGAAGAAAGTAAAAGGAGGAGAAATAAGCGATGAAAACATGAACGAAAACAAACATTAAAGCAACACTAGCAAGAGGAAGAATGTAGGCGGAGAAGGACGAAATTCAGCAGGTGATGAAAGTCGAGATGGAGAAAAAAGCATTAGAGAAGATGAAGAAGACTGCAAAATCGAAGAAAACGGAACTCCTCACCCGCAAAATACTGCAGGTTGCACTGGGCTGGTGTAACTGTTACCGGGGTGCCGTAATTATAACTTCTCTAGAAGGTGTCCAATACCACAAACAGTGGACTATTATGAAAAGTATGGGGTTTCCTGCGCATTTAGTGCATTTAATTGAAAATTTTATCATGAACAACAAGCAGCCTTCAGAGCAGCAGGTGAAACATCTAAATGGTTCGAGGTGCAAAAGGCAGGGGTGCATTCTCTCACCATACCTATTCAATATATACGCAGAAAATATAATGCGAAATGTCAAAAACGACCAGACTTGTGACAGTCATGATCAGCTCAAAATTGGTGGCAACCCTATTCCGGAGCTCCGCTACGCAGATGACACATCCTCCTTTCGAACAGCGTAAAGGGAATAGAAAATTTAATATTGTCTGTCCAAAAGCACAGTAAAGATCAAAATCCGTTCTTGAGTTTAAAGAAAACGAAAATAATGTCCACAGATAAAACTGGCTGTCACCCAAAAATGACAATAAATGATGAAGAAATTGAAAATGTCACAAACTTTGAATATCTAGGCTCTATAAGAAACAAAAATGGAGAATGTTCGACAGAAATTAAAAGGAGGATGGCCATAACTAGGCAAAGATTGAACAGCCTTAAAAGTCTATGGTTAAGCACCATGAGATAAAAATTCGAATTTTGAGAGCAGGCATCTTCAATGTGGCTACATACGGATGCGAGTCGTGGACTATCTCTCAGTCCTTAAGAAAGAGAATAGAGGCTTTTGAGCTGAAATGCTATAGAAAGATTCTCATAATATCTTGGACAAAGAAGATGAGAAATATTGACATCTTAAAAGATCTGAATATCAAGGAAGATTGGCTAATAAACAGCATCCTTTCTCGAAAGCTGAAATAAGTTGGTCATATCAAGCGCCACGGCGGATTGGAAAAAATTATAGCAGAAGGCATGGTATCAGGAAGGAGGGGCATGGTCCGATCGACACAAAGACGGGCACACAATATAAGTGACTCCTTGAGTATGAAAGTGCATGAGGCGGGAGAACTGGCAAGAGACCGAGTTTCATTCAAGCAGACTGTGATGAGAGCGACGTTCTGCTAAGGACCTACTACATGATGATGAGAGGTTGAACACATCAAACGTCATGGTGGCTTGGAAAAGACGGTGATCGAGGGTGCAGTTTGTGGAAGGCAAAGCAGGGGTCGACCACCCCGAAGATAGACACAGAACATTAAAGAAGCATTGGCTTTGAAAACATATGGGGCCGGAGAGCTAGCTAGGTAAACGGATACTTCCAGGTGTGCCTTGAAGAGAGCGACGTTCTGTAAAGGACTTGCTGTCCCAAATTTGACCAACCGATCAAACGAACCTACAAAAGCACAAGCATAGGAGGAGTAAGAAGAAGAGAAAGGGATGAAAGAAAACCACCACCAACACCACGACTACTACCAGTACTACTACCGCTAGTAGTACTGATGCTGCTGCTGTTGCTGCTGCTGCTGCTGCTGCTGCTGCTCTACTACTACTAGTATTTGTAGAAGTAAAGTTAGAGTAGAAGAGGGAAACATGGCAGGAGAGAGAGAAAGATGAAGGGATGCAGACGAGGATGAAGTATGGTATTAGAAGTGTACAAAGAAAGAATTGATTCCAAAGCGTATAATAATAAAACATAGTTAACCAAACAACTGATGTATTCCATAAATGACATATTTTATGTTATCTGCGCCTTCTCGGGTGTGTTTATGTTGAGCGTGAGGTGGGAAAAATCCTTGTGTAAACGACGATAATAAAACAGATGCTAGAACTTCAGCGGCGTATCTTTTCGTTAGCTCGGGGTCAGATACACGGGAGGTCAGCAGGGTTGAGTGATCGGGGGAGGGAGAAGGTGGTGTCGTCCAGTGGCGACTGTATAGAGGCTTTCGACATTTATAATATCTTTTTGTCTGATATCTGTTTACCTGAAGGGACAAGGAGCAGGTGAATAGGGTAAGATAACGAAGAAATAAAGAAAAGAAAGAAGAAGTAGTCACGTAGTGGTGATGGTGGTAGTATTAGTAGTGGTTTCGGCGGTGGCGGTGGTGGTGGTAGTAGTAGTAGGAGTAGCATCAGCAGCGGCAGACGTAGTAGTCGTAGTAGTATTTGTAGTAGCAGTAGTAGTAATAGGTTTGTTGTTTTTTTGTAGGAGGAGGAGAGAAGGGCGTGGAAATGGAGAAGAGCCCCTCTATGATTATTTTGCAGAGAGATTCGAATCCCAGCATGGTCACTAAGTCGCCCAGGTTTATGTTGTCTAGCGTTTCCTCTATCCTCCATTTCCTTCCTCTACAGCCCTCTTCCTTTCCAGTCTACATCAATGAGTCTCCATCAAGGCATGCCTTCGCCATGCTATTTCGATGCTCGAAAGGTGATCTTCCAACAATTAACATTTGCGGACATCTGTCTGGCCGGCACTGGTGACCTCATCAGTTTCTGAAAACTTCACACCCCCTCCCCTCCCCAACTCTGCCTCCGTGTGCCCACTCTCTTTTTATATTGACATATAAGTAATTCTTCTTCTTCTTCTTCTTCTTCTTCTTCTTCTTCTTCTTCTTCTTCTTCTTCTTCTTCTTCTTCTTCTTCTTCTTCTTCTTCTTCTTCTTCTTCTTCTTCTTCTTCTTCTTCTTCTTCTTCTTCTTTTTTTTCTTCTTCTTCTTCTTCTTCTTCTTCTTCTTCTTCTTCTTCTTCTTTCTTCTTCTTCTTCTTCTTCTTCTTTCTTCTTCTTCTTTTCTTCTTCTTCTTCTTTTCTTCTTCTTCTTCTTCTTCTTTCTTTTTCTTCTTCTTCTTCTTCTTCTTCTTCTTCTTCTTCTTCTTCTTCTTCTTCTTCTTCTTCTTCTTCTTCTTCTTCTTCTTCTTCTTCTTCTTCTTCTTCTTCTTCTTCTTCTTCTTCTTCTTCTTCTTCTTCTTCTTCTTCTTCTTCTTCTTCTTCTTCTTCTTCTTCTTCTTCTTCTTCTTCTTCTTCTTCTTCTTCTTCTTCTTCTTCTTCTTCTTCTTCTTCTTCTTCTTCTTCTTCTTCTTCTTCTTCTTCAAAGGGCTGTTTGTATATTAAGTTATGATTTACAGCTAGGTTGCGATTTCTGTGATCCTAGACTCAGCACGTCCGATTTTTGCACATCTGTCATTAGTAGCCTTTTCTTCTCTTTCCAACCTCCTGCTCATTGGGAATCCACAACGGAGAGAGCCTGAATTCTAATATAACACGTTGACGTGTCTGTTTATTGCTAAAGATCAGAGGGCGCATACAGAAACTCATAATCTAGAAACACAGCCAACAACTTGATAGGTTGCAGACCTCATTTACAAGTTGCCTTGATAGACCGGGTTTTCTCTAGGACAGATGAAAAACAATGTAAGCCAGTTGTGTGTTTCGGAGTCCTCGTCTGCCGGCACACAGTTGGATATGCCAGAAATGAGGATTTCTTATAACAAGATGGGTGATAAATTCCTAAACTGAGTAGTGCCAGGGGACAAGAGTCACACCTGTTGACTAATCCTGTGATATGTCAGGGACTTAGATTTAAAAAAAAAAAAATAACAAAGTCGATAGATTCTTAAAATGCATAGAGCCGTGGAGCAAGGGTTACGCATGTGGACTAATCCTGGGATATGTCAGGAATGAGGATTTCTTAAAAGATGTGTGATAGCGTCTCAGACTTTAGAATTAGGGGTCGAGTCCTTGTCTGTAAAATTAATTGTTGTTACAACGTTCTTGATAGACAATGAAAGAAAATACCTGCAAATGAACACCTTAAAAATGTTTGTAGAGAGTACATAAATTACTCTTCTTCTTCTTCTTCTTCTGCTTCTTCTTCTTCTTCTTCTTCTTCTTCTTCTTCTTCTTCTTCTTCTTCTTCTTCTTCTTCTTCTTCTTCTTCTTCTTCTTCTTCTTCTTCTTCTTCTTCTTCTTCTTTTTCTTCTTCTTCTTCTTCTTCTTCTTCTTCTTCTTCTTCTTCTTCTTCTTCTTCTTCTTCTTCTTCTTCTTCTTCTTCTTCTTCTTCTTTGTTCACCGTCTGTAAGCTCCAGCGAAAAGTCCTAACTGTTCGTCCATTTGGACTTTCGCTTTGTGCGAGAGCCTGAGTTTTGCGTATAAATCCGTTTTATTGGCTTATTTGTGAGTAGTTAACTGCTCCTTGCCGCTCGAGCAAACACACTCCGACTTCAAAGGAAACCTCAGTTTGTTGGGGAGCCAGTCTATTCTTTTTTTCACCCACAATGGGACCATGGAACCCACACGGGGAGACACATAATACAAACAGTGTTCGGAATAAAACCAACGGGTTGTTTAGGTATGGAATGAGGTTAACAGAAAAAAGGGTACAGATGAGACAGGCAACAACTTTGTTTTTTGTTGTTGTTGTAGAGAAAGATGAAATTGGAATAAAAACAGATTAACCAACTTCAGATTTTTATGTTTTGTGCATTGGAATGTCGACGGTGGAGAGAGTGAATCAGGTCAACAGCAACTGGTGACCCAGTGAGATGCAGTGTTATGGGATGATGACGATGAAGATGATAATACAAGTATCTTTCTTGTATAGTTTCATCATCCCCATCGTCATCGTCGACCTCATTCATTGTTATATTGTGCCATTATAAGGCTCGCAGTCTATTGCTCTATTCTATCCGTAGCAATCCCTTCGAGATCATGGATGGAATCTAATGCGGCCTCTTTGGCCTTTCTCATTAAAGTTTTATGGTTTCTTTTGGGCGTCAGCGCTTACGCAATCTCCTTATTTTTTTTATTTTTGCGCCTGTTTGGTGATTCTCTGCTCATTTCTCCTCAGGGTGTGTCTAATATAGCGCCGTCTTCTTTGTATTTTAACTGCTGTTACCAATGGTTGTCCAGACATTCTCTTATTTCTAGTATAATTTGTGTGGCTAGAAGTTCCATTGTCCAGACATTCTCTTATTTCTAGTATAATTTGTGTGTCTAAAAGTTTCGTTGCCCAGACTTTTCTGTTATTTCTAGTATAATTTGTGTGGCTAGAAGTTCCGTTGTCCAAGCATTTTTCTTATTCTAGTATAATTTGTCCAAGCCGTTGTCGAGACATTCTCTTATTTCTAGTATAATTTGTGTGTGGTTCTTGTCCAACATTCTCTTCTAGTATAATTTGTGTGTCTAAAAGTTTCGTTGCCCAGACTTTTCTGTTATTTCTAGTATAATTTGTGTGGCTAGAAGTTCCGTTGTCCAAGCATTTTTCTTATTCTAGTATAATTTGTGTGGCTAAAAGTTCCGTTGTCCAGACATTTCTCTTATTTCTAGTATAATTTGTGTGGCTATAGGTTCCATTGTCCAGATATTTTTCTTATTTCTAGTATAATTTGTGTGGCTAAAAGTTCTGTAAACGCGACAATTGTTGCCAAAAGTAAGCTGCTAAAAACTGTTTAAGAGCTACGAGTCCGACAAGACCCTCGCAACTACAGTTATAAAACAGAAAGACAGTTAATTGTCTGGTTTTTTTTAAAAAACGGGAGATGGTAAACCTGCCCCTACATTTGAAGACTGTTTATAGTGCTACTAACCAATTTTACATGTCATAGTCAGCGACTAATGAGGCGTTTTCTTTCAAAGTTGGGGTGCATCTGCCTGACAGGCGAGAAAACAACAATGCACATGCAAATAAGCCAGGTCTGTAAAACGGACGTGCACACAAAATTTAAATTCTGAAACGAGACCAAAGTCCAGAAATAGACGAATAACAAGAACTAACCCCCCCCCCCCTTTCCCCCTCCCAGCGTTTACAGCGGGTGAACCATGAGAAGAAGAAGAAGACGAAGACATAAAGGCGAAAAAGAAAAAGGTGATAACATCGAAATCAGCGTAAAGTGGTCTGTTGTCGAATCAAATGCAGCGCTAAAGCCAACCTGGTATTTGTAACATTTGAAACCGTGTTCATAACTCCTAAGCCACAGACGTAGACTAATTATTTCCCCGTGTGGGTTCCGGGACCCTGTTATAGGAAAAACAAGAATAGACCCACTGCCTACCCAAAAGCATGTCGTAAGAGTAGACTAATTGGGAGCTTCCTTCAAAGTCGGAGTGCATTTGCCCGAGAGGCAAGGAACCATCAGTCTGCATACAAATGAGTCAGATCTGTAAAACGGATGCACACGCAAAACTCAGGTTCTGGAACGGGACTTAGTCCAAAAGTGGATGAACAACCAGAACTTTCCGTCAGAGTTTACAGCTGGTGAACGCGAAGAAGAAGAAGATTTACAAATTATTTTTAAAAAAGAAAGAATTGGCCAGAAACTGAGAGATAAATTCATTCCGAAGCAAAATGTTAAAAGATGCACGTTGTTAATACTGTTGGGTTGCATTTATACCTGTTCTGTGGTTAGCAGAAGCCTGGGCTGGAGGTAACACTGTTGCTAGGGGCGCTGACAAAAAAAAAAGGGAAACCATAAACGGGTGTGGGAGGAGGGGGAAAAAAAGGGGGGGGGGGTAAAAGAATTTTCCAGGGGCAGGTGCCTCAAATGGCATAAGTTTTGTTTTAAGTTTGCGATACTAATAAATAATAACGATAGTAATGATTAGAAAGCTTTGAAGGCTAACCAGGGAAACAAATGCCTGCAGATGTCGGATGGACCAATGAATGGCGCATATATCTCAGCAATGTTGTAAATGAGAACAACACATTTACCTCTTCCGATAAACACAGAAAAAGAAGATGATGGTAATAAGTTTTGGTTGATTCTTTATGCTGAATGATTATAATAGTGTATTTAACATGATAGGGATGTGTAAACATACTTTTACAAACGTCTATACACACAAGAGGGCTTGCAATTGTTACAAAGGTGCAGAGAGGCTCAGCGCAAACCTACATATTATTATCTGGCGTTGAGTATAATTCGTCCTCATGTGGGACGCAATGTTTCGCTATTTGAAGCCCCACCCTGGCCTTTGCCGTGGGCCCTGAGTAAATGATCCTCATCCGCGTGGTGGCACTTTGTGTCGCCGTGTGTTTATCGCTTGTGTGATGTCCTGGTGTGGTACAGAGAGAGAGAGAGAGAGAGAGAGAGAGAGAGAGAGAGAGAGAGAGAGAGAGAGAGAGAGAGAGAGAGCAAACCTACAAATTATTTATAGGGAATTCAAACACCCCCCCCCCCCCGACCAAAATAAATCCGGAGGTCGATTGTGGTGGTGGGGGGGGGGGGGGGGTTCTTAAGGTGAATCCAATGTTTCGGCTTTCTTGCATGGTTGGCACAGAATGAAGCAACGGTGTCAGTGAGGTCTCTGGAAATGCTTTCAAATATAATTATTCGGGGATCAAGTCGACTACAAGTTGACATGTTTATAGTAAACCGTGCTGGGTGGCTCATCAGATGATCTCTGTTGACGTAAAGCAAGATTGATGACGATCCTCTATTCTAACAAACCAGAATCTACGACCTTCTTGAGCAAAAGAAGACTTGAAGATTGAGTAAACCTGGCGGTTTGGAGTTTTAAACATCGCGTCTTTACGGCAATTTAATGACGATGCTGCTTTACGTGTCTGCTTTGTGAGGGCGTGTATTACAGATACTTTTGGTGTCTACTTTGTGAGGGCGTGTATTACAAATACTTTTGGTGTCTACTTTGTGAGGGCGTGTATTACAAATACTTTTGGTGTCTACTTTGTGAGGGAGTGTATTACAAATACTTTTAAAGTCTGCTTTGTGAGGGAGTGTATTACACATACTTTTGGTGTCTGCTTTGTGAGGGCGTGTATTACAAATACTTTTAGAGTCTGCTTTGTGAGGGTGTGTATTACAAATACTTTTGGTGTCTACTTTGTGAGGGCGTGTATTACAAATACTTTTGGTGTCTACTTTGTGAGGGCGTGTATTACAAATACTTTTGGTGTCTACATTGTGAGGGCATGTATTACAAATACTTTTGGTATCTGCTTTGTGAGGGCGTATATTACAAATACTTTTGGTGTCTACTTTGTGAGGGCGTGTATTACAAATACTTTTGGAGTCTACTTTGTGAGGGCGTGTATTACTTTTAGTGTCTGCTTTGTGAGTGCATGTATTACAAATACTTTTAGTGTCTACTTTGTGAGGGCATGTAATACCAATACTTTTGGAGTCTGCTTTGTTAGGAAGTGTATTACAAATACTTTTGGTGCCTACTTTGTGAGGGCGTGTATTACAAATACTTTTAGTGTCTACTTTGTGTACCCTTAACAAAAAGGTGGGATTTCTGGTGAGAGACCGAAATTTTAACCAGGCAGGCTATGATGACAGCGACGTTCTGCAAAGAACGTGCTACACAATGATGAACATTTTGTGAAAAAAAAAAAATTATACGTTTAAATGCATATTTTAAGAAGAGAGCTGGAGTAGAGTTGGAGGGCCCGGTTAGCCCACTAAGGTTGGGAAGGGGGGGGGGGAAATTGTGGGACGGGAGGGACACTCAGCGCTCCGCCCTTAATATTTCCTGAGGTTGTGGGCGGGGGGGGGGGGGGGGGGGGGGGGGAATAACAGAACTAATGAAACCCTAGGCTATATAAAGCCCTAAGACCACTAATGTTTAAAATTGCAGCAGCTAATCTCAAAACCTGTAAATATATACGTTGCAGAACCAACCAGGACGTAGCATTTTTTTTGGCTGTTGTGGTTTTTCTAGGCAAGTTTACGTCCAGTAGTTTGCCATTGCTTACTGAACGGTCGGCTCCTCGATATCACTGTCGAAAAATAACGCAAGGCGCAAGGTCCGCAGCTGGGATCGAACCCGGCACCCCGGCATTACAAAGCGTGTTCGTAACGCCTAAGCCACAAATGCTGACATATATATATATATATGTGTGTGTGTGTGTGTGTGTGTGTGTGTGTGTGTGTGAGCGTCTGTTGCTGTGCTTAGGTTTTGAGAACGTGCTTTGTAATGCCGAGGTGCCGGGTTCGATCCGAGCTGCGGAAAATTTGTCTTGCGTTGGTTTTGACAGTGTCACCGAGAGCTGAACGTTCAGTAGCAATGGCAAACTTCTGAACGTAACATTTGCCTAGAAAAACCACAGCAGCTAAAACGTGCTGGAGCTGGTTCTGCATCGTCATGTAAAGGATGCGCAACTAACTTAATGTTTAGCAAAGGAAATAATGGAGAATTTGTTTGAAAAATCCTAGAAAATATATTTCATAATCATCATCTAAAAGGCTCTATTAAAATAAAATTGCTATTAAAATATATTAACAGAAAACTGTATTTGTAGGAAAAGGAATTTGTTGAGGTAGATTGTGAGGACCTAAGATTAGCTTAGTTAGCTTATGCATAAATACAGCACTGGATAAGATTTATGTAGAGAGAACGGGAGAACAAGAAAGAGAGAGACACACTCACCATTGCCCTGGCCAGTGGGTTTAGTGCCGCCCCCCCCCCCCCTATAGCAAAGTGGCACACTATAGTTTGAACAGACATAAGGTGTTTAACACAACTGGATCTCTAGAAACAGACTTCAAAGCTCTATATTTTAAATAAACCATTGGATGAATTAGAATTCAGTTCTGGCATCATTTTTGTGAAATAAAGTTTACGAGATGTTCATTGATGTATCGTATCTCTCATGTTGTTTAAAAGAAGATTAGAAAATTAAGCTTTACTTAATAACACACAAGACAGTTTGGGAATCAGTGTTGTTAAAATGTGAAGGAAGATTTTGACTGGAGCCGAGAGGGATTCGCTTATTTCCTGGATTAGTATCTAAGCAGAGCAAAATGTAAATCTGCAGTCAACGGCGTCAGAATGCTGGCGTTAAAAAATACCGATGGCCGTCTTAATACGTCTGCCACATCAAGGAACTATCGTTACTGTCTGCGTTTATCACTGCTGTAGTGCAAGCAGGGATTCTTTTAGCCTGAGGATTTAGGGCCGCAAGGCTAGTGCTGTCGGTGCGGTCTGTGCAGGCAGCGTCTCCCGTATAAGAACCCAACGTTCTAAGATAGCGAACCCACGACCTTCTGATCCACAGGCGAGCGTCTAGCCGCTACGCCACGGTGACTTCCCTTAAACATTAAATACAAAATGTTTTACAATATGGCTGAGAACCATAGACAATTCGCAAATAAGACAAAATAAATTTTGCGCAACGAGAGAAGTACTTTTTCAGAAGAATACTGGAAATTCAGTGGACGGTCAAAATGAGCAGTCGACATATTTTAAAATGTCCAAGATTGGATGTCGCGCTTTTAGGTATGCCGCGGCCGTCTTATCGGTACTCAGAATCAGCCACTTGCCCCGTTTTACACAAATCAAGGAGTACGTTCAAGAATACAACATGCACTTATAGTTATATATGTAGACCTTAGTAGACTCCATTGTCTCAAGATACTTTTAATGTATGAAATGGCTTGATAAGAATTTTCATTTCTGCATGTTTTTCGGGCAGTTAAAGGGCATATTGTTTCATTTATGTCATTTCAGCAGTGGATAAGGTTTTAATACCATTGCCGAGCAAGTAATTAACCCTTTCAACCCGGTGACCTAGAAAATAAGGGGTGGAAGCAAAATGACTTGCCTGGGATATCCCGCTCTGAGCTCAAAATATTAGTAGGACCTTCTGTTTTTAGCTCTGAATAGTATTTTCATCCTAGCTCAAGGTTTTTAACATCCAGTGTCCAGTGTGCTACTGGAGCTGTCAAAATCTGCATCTTTAGACATTTGCTGACGGAACATCTATGGGTATGCCCGGTCGATGTCGAATCTCAGATCAGTAAATCAGAGCCAATTATTTGTATTTGTTGGTATATATCTCGCCGTCGGGGAACCATTTGCTTCAGAATTCGACTTTTCAATAAACAAACATTTCAGGTGCCAAAGCTTTTCAAGGGTCAGATCTTACAGGACCCAGATATTTCATGAGCTAAATCTTATACGAACCAAGACTTTCAAATTCAACTCTTCCAGTAACCAAATCTTTCATAAACAAAATCTTCCAAGAACCAAATTCTCCAGTAAAAAAATCTTTCATCAACCAAATCTTTCAAGAAAATAATTTTCTAGTAAGCAAATCTTTCCTGAACTAAATCTTCCAGGAACAACGTATTTCAGGAACCAAACCTTTCAGGAACGAATATTTCATGAAGCAAATCTTTAATGAGCCAAAACTTCCAGGAACAAAGACACATATTACCGGTGTTTCTGAATGTGGCCCGCAAGAGGAAACGGACAATACACAACAGCACTGCAAAGAAACTACCTTAAATTTCGGAATACAGTAAAAAAAAAAAAAACATACAGCATTGATTGAAAATCAATCACTAAGACAAGAGCAGCCGTATCTACCAGTCATATACTACCCAAAAGAGTAGGATAACTGAATAAGTAAGAAAATCACTAGCGACAGAGAAATTTATACGAGAGACAAAACTGCAGATATGGATGACTTATTTCATGAGAAAGAAAGAAGAAGAAGAAGAAGAAGAAGAAGAAGAAGAAGAAGAAGAAGAAGAAGAAAGAAGAAGAAGAAGAAGAAGAAGAAAAAGAAAAAGAAGAGGATTAAGAAGAAGAAATCGCGAGGACGCATTTCCCACACATACAGAATATGCCGAGGAGCGGATGGCAGAGCGGTTTTGGACGCTGAGCTATCAGGTGGAAGACCTAGGTTTAAATCAGATGCAAGATCGTAGATGTATTTTTCTGTCGAGGGCAAAAATACAACCTAACCTACATGGTGTGTGATGACAGCACTAACCATACAGCATCAAACCGTCAGGCTCAAACAAGCTCAAAAGAAGTAGTAAATATAGGCAGTAAGTAAAAAAGTAAAGGACTCTTTTCACGCCTATAGGCGTATAGGGCATATAGAGCTAGACCTATATTTTTATAGACCAAACGGAACAAGATGGGTGATGTGGTCAGTCAGCATCACACCGGCCGCCTCTATTTCCCGGGACTTCACCCGGTACCCACTCAAGGCTGGGTCGACCTGGGAGCCGATCCGCGGCGAGCGTCTAGCCGCTCCGCCATGGGGACTCCCATAGGCAGTAATGCATTTTTTAAAACGGATTGCTGAGTGACTGACTTTCTACCCCATTAGGACATCACACAAGCGATAAACACCCGGTGACACAAAGTGCCACTATGTGGATGAGGATCGCCGTGGAGAGGTCCCAGAAACCACGTTCAGAAAATTGGCCATATTTATGTCCTGCCTATATTGCGGCCCCTGGCAAAAGCCAGGGTGGGGTTTCAATTAACAAAAAATTTCGTCCTAAAAATGACAAAACTAAATTACTTTTACCCATTGCTGTGTGGTCGATCTCCAGTAAATCCACAGCTCTTCACTGACTGAAGATGAATAGCCCGTAATAAAACCCTCACGTGAAGCCGGAGAACAGACCCTAATAATTTCTTAACCGTGAGGATATAGGAGCCCAGGCCACAGAGCGTCTGTCATTGGAGAATTTACGACGGTTCTTGAGGAGACCTCGAGGGTTGTTCTTGTGGCTACATGCTTCTTTGTGAGAGTCATTGCTACATGCTACTCTAGAGTTGATACCTTCTCAATGTGACTACATCTTGTATAATAGCGTTTCTCGAACTTTTTTTAACCGCGGCACTCACGTTATGCCACGTACCCTTAAAACGGTTTGAATACTTAAGAACAACAAGAAGAAAAATAAAACCCAGTACAAGTTCAAAGATCAGTTACCTCTAATGCGATGAATAAGCAATGTTTGGATGCATTTTTTAAATATTTCCTTTATGTTTATGGGAAGTTTAGTTAATTGTACCCTCAAATCATTCGAAGGTTGCTCCTGTATCTGTTTTGTTGTTGTTATTGTTGTTGTAAGTGTACGATGAGTATGCACTGCTGCCTTGTCAATAACATTGTTTTCTAAATAAACCTGCAACCAGAACTCTTCTTGGCTTCCTTCATATTGTTTCTGTTTTTGAGCTGGTGTCCGCTGATCTCAGGTAGATTTTTTGTTAAATCTTGATTGTTGCCACTGTACCCAGTTTGAGAACCATTGTTGTAAATCGATGATTAGCAATCCCTGTGTGTGTGTGTGTGTGTGTGTGTGTTGTGCGTATGTGTGTGTATGTGTGTGTGTGCGTATGTGTGTGCGTATGCGTATGTGTGTGTGCGCGTATGTGTGTGCGTATGTGTGTGTGTGTGTGCGTATGTGCGTGTGTGTGCGCATGTGTGTGTGTGTGCGTATGTATGTATGTATGTATGTATGTATGTATGTATGTATGTATGTATGTATGTATGTATGTATGTATGTATGTATGTATGTATGTATGTATGTATGTATGTATGTATGTATGTATGTATGTATGTATGTATGTATGTATGTATGTACGTATGTACGTATGTACGTATGTACGTATGTACGTATGTACGTATGTACGTATGTACGTATGTATGTACGTATGTACGTATGTATGTATGTATGTATGTATGTATGTATGTATGTATGTATGTATGTATGTATGTATGTATGTATGTATGTATGTATGTATGTATGTATGTATGTATGTATGTATGTATGTATGTATGTATGTATGTATGTATGTATGTATGTATGTATGTATGTATGTATGTATGTATGTATGTATGTATGTATGTATGTATGTATGTATGTATGTATGTATGTATGTATGTATGTATGTATGTATGTATGTATGTATGTATGTATGTATGTATGTATGTATGTACGTATGTACGTATGTACGTATGTACGTATGTACGTATGTACGTATGTACGTATGTACGTATGTATGTACGTATGTACGTATGTATGTATGTATGTATGTATGTATGTATGTATGTATGTATGTATGTATGTATGTATGTATGTATGTATGTATGTATGTATGTATGTATGTATGTATGTATGTATGTATGTATGTATGTATGTATGTATGTATGTATGTATGTATGTATGTATGTATGTATGTATATGTATGTATGTATGTATGTATGTATGTATGTATGTATGTATGTATGTATGTATGTATGTATGTATGTATGTATGTATGTATGTATGTATGTATGTATGTATGTATGTATGTATGTATGTATGTATGTATGTATGTATGTATGTATGTATGTATGTATGTATTTATGTATTAATGTATGTATACCTGTCTGTCTGGTTTGTATGTATGTCAGGATACAACGATCAACAACCATATTTACGGGTCGTCTTGTCATATTTCACAAACCCATTAGCGAAAGTAATCGCTTTGTATATACTTTACTTGTTTCATGTATTCTCCCCGAATGTCTATAGAGTTTTACTATAAATCTTACTTTCCCGCCACCAGCACGCCCACCTTTTAGAGATTGGACTGTAAAAGCGGGGAAAAATTAGGCCTCCTTAAGCTCTGTAAGGTGAAATATATGTATGGTTCCAGCAGCGTTGTAAAGCATTCCCAAGTGCTGGCTGGGACAGATTTACAGCGGGAATGCCCGAGTGCAAACGACAAATACGGTGTTTTATGTAAATTTATTGATACTGCAAGAGTCGAAAAGTGCCAATAACGAAGCTAAGTTGCATTTATGTCAATCTTTGACTGAATCCAAGGCTCGACCAGAGAGGCATAAATGAGGCGCACGTGGAAGCCAAAGTATATTTATTACTTTGCCATTTCTTTATTCTGGGACTAATTTTTCATGCGTATACAGGAAATGGGAGAGTACTTTGTCTGTACTCTATCATTCTAGAAGTATTTATGGGCCTGTAAAATTCCCATTTTCTGAGTGATAAAACATGGGTTGGTTAAGTTGCAGATGTGGGCGATTTAAAAGAGACTTTATAGTAGCTTTCATGTCTTATTGTTGGAGGTTCGTTGTGAACTATGAACGTCTTGTTATAAAAACATGGTTGCAAATGTCTTGTTATTGAAGGTCTGTTGTAACTGTGAATGTATTGTTACTGAAGGTTTCAGTTCTTGCATAGTTGTAATGCATGTCAATGTTTTGTTATGAAATTAATTTTTTTAGCTGTCACATGTCGTGTTATAGGTTTGTAGTGAATGTACGGGTGTGGATTTTTTAAAAAGATGTTTGAAGGCTTGTTATAGGAACTTTTGCTGTCGCTCTAAATTTTTTATTTTAGAAGTTTTGCTTTAAGTGTAAATGCCATGTTAAAGCAGGTTTGTCGTGAATATAGTGTTATAGAAAGTTCTTAAAAATGGGAATAATTTGTTTTGCAAGGCTGTTATAAATGTGAAAGTCCTGTTATAAAAAGTTATTTATATATATGAATATACTGTTATGCACTAACACGATTGCATGATGTGGGAGTAAAGCATAGTGAGGCTCGTCTATGTTGCCTTCGTGTCTAAGAAAGGAGATATTATAACCAGCCCTCCCCGTGTCGGTATTGTGGACTGTTTCTTCTTCATCTTCTTCTTCTTTTCTTCTTCTTCTTCTTCTTCTTCTTCTTCTTCTTCATCATCATCATCATCATCATCATCATCATCATCATCATCATCTTTCTTCCTCTTCTGCTGAATTTACCCTTGAGCGGTCATTTGTTATGTCGTGTTATGGCTCAAAGCTCGGCTGCAATATATTGCAGTCTAACTCATATTTCGACAAAGCCCTAATTCGTCGCTTGTGAAGGAGCAGTGGGTCTTTTTTCCCTTGCTTCCCCCTCCCCCCCCCCCCCGGTCCCTCAACAAAAAGCCCTGAAAGGCACACAGGGTTTCAGGAGAAGCAAACCCCAGATATCTGCTACAAGAAGCAAGTAACCCAGCACTGTCAAGAAACCATCATCTGAACGTCCTCCAAACAGCCTGGTTAGAATCATACATGAAAGCCTGCACGTAGGCAATGGGCTGAAGAGCAAGTAACATGTTGCGATAAAACGCTGTCACAAACCCTCAGTACAAGAAACAACATGCTCGACTACACTCGCCAGTGTCAGTAATAAATGAACGAGAACTTTCGAGGGTTTTTATCTTGAAAGACTTGTTTTGTCCAGGAGATAAAAATTCACCAGCGCTTTTACCAGATGCGATAGGAGCTTTTAACCGTGTCTCAACACCAGGCAGGGAGATACCTGCCTGTCATTCATTGATGATTACAATACACTGTAAAGTCAACATCAAACAAAATGTTAATTGTTTGCCGCTATCTGGTCAACAGACATGCAGTGCTGGTATGCGGCGTGTTGTTAGGGAGCGTTTTATCTGCAGTTTTGACAGCTAGCGATGATGAATGGTCATTGAATGACA
This sequence comes from Candidula unifasciata, assembly GCA_905116865.2. Lineage (NCBI taxonomy): Eukaryota > Metazoa > Mollusca > Gastropoda > Stylommatophora > Geomitridae > Candidula > Candidula unifasciata. Next base: position 47,039 of record CAJHNH020002881.1, on the reverse strand, counting down.
CAGATACAACAATGTGGTATCGATGGGACGTTTGCTTTCAGGATAATGCAGATGTCGGGAGGGTTGTAGTGGATGCGATAGGAAACGAAAATAGATAATTAGTACTTCAGTTTGACTGGCCGATAACAGTACACCAGTTATGCTTTCTGATTAAAATAATGGCGTAGATCTATATACATTTTGTTAGGACTTGTCTGCGTTTAGTTTGATTTGTTTCGTATTGTAGATGATCAATTTTGTACAGCCTGGCTATCTAGGGGTACCGACACAAGCCGTGGGGGTGTGGTTGTGGGCGGGGGGGGGGGGGTAGGTAGGTGGGACCAGGGCCTTTGTGTAGGCGCACACAAATATAAAAAATGGTAGTAGTAATAATAATTAGTATTGGTACTATGTGCTAAATGGAAAGTGAATAGAAACTATTATTTGAAATAACATGAAGCATATTAAAAGAAACCTAAAAAAGAAAACCTGTATACATGGTTAGAGGGGCTCAGCAACCTTCGTCTCCCCTAAAGAGTTCTTTTTAAGACGTGGAGGCAGGCGTGGGTTCAGTCAAGTGCCTGAGTCTCAAGTATCGACGCCGCCGAAACGACACAGTAATTCCTATCCATACTAGACTATAGGTAACCGTGACGTACCCTCAAATAACTCTACACTTGAACATCGTCTCGTTATGTTCGTCCATCAGTATGCAATTCCGTAATGCAGTGGCTCTCAACCTTCCCAATGTCGTGACCCTTAATACAACTCCTCATGTTGTGGTGACCCTTTAATACAACTCCTCATGTTGTGGCGACCCTTTAATACAACTCCTCATGTTGTGGTGACCCTTTAATACAACTCCTCATGTTGTGGTGACCCTTTAATACAACTCCTCATGTTGTGGCGACCCTTTAATACAACTCCTCATGTTGTGGCGACCCTTTAATACAACTCCTCATGTTGTGGTGACCCTTTAATACAACTCCTCATGTTGTGGCGACCCTTTAATACAACTCCTCATGTTGTGGTGACCCTTTAATACAACTCCTCATGTTGTGGCGACCCTTTAATACAACTCCTCATGTTGTGGCGACCCCCAGTCATACAATTATATTCGTTGCTACTTCATAAGTTCAGTGAATATGTGTTTTCAGGTGGTCTTTGGCGACCCCGTGAAAAGGTCGTTCGACCCGCAGATTCAGAACCGCTACCGTAGGGGCAAACAATTCAATAATTTTGTTTCCAATAGTTAAGCAGGTGCCGTCTCCGCCAATGACGGTTGACTGCAATGGGCTTCCCTGGATGTGAAGACTCAGTTTCATCGACCAGTTTGTCCCCTCCAGACTGCTACTTAAGGGTTTATCAACCCACCCTGAGATTGAAAAATCCCCACTCTGGACCTGTATAGCCACACCAGCCGGCTATAACCCGCACTCCCATGCGGGTAAGGACCACAGACCCAGACTACTGTTAAGCCTATTTATGTATGTAATTTCCCCACCCCTTGCCACTTGTATTGCTGTATACATTACTACCGTACCGGGGATGGGGGAATGGCTCTGCAGGGGTGATCACGGAGGGGCTGGGAAAGTAGGGGGGGGGGGGGTAAGATCTCAAAATAGAAAAATAGGTATTTTTAGCATTAGCAAATGTGGGTGTTTGTATGTCTATGGGGTGATAGAAAACTGTCCGCACACAGTGCCACCTGACATTGCTACACCACTGAGTAGAAGAAAATGTCACAAAGAGAGGTAATGAGAAGGAGGCGGAGGTAGAAGAAGAAGAAGAAGAAGAAGAAGAAGAAGAAGAAGAAGAAGAAGAAGAAGAAGAAGAAGAAGAAGAAGAAAAAAAAGAAGAAGAAGAAGAAGAAGGAGAAAAAGAAGACCTCTTATCATGTTTTTTCCCCTCCTCTCTCTAGATAGCAAAGTGGCGGTACTCACCACAGAGTGTCTAACACAAGGTGCGGAGTCGCCACTCAGTGTCCATTAAAAACCGCTGCAAGAAAGGTTAGTTGCGTATACTTTACAGGACGTTGCAGAGCCAACCCCATCAGTCCCTGGCTGTTGTGAGGTTTTTCTAGGCAAATTTACGCCCAGTAGTTTGCCATTGCCTCTGTACGGTCGGCTTTTTTGATACCACTGTCGAAACCAACGCAAGGCGCATGGCCCGCAGCTGGGATCGAACCCGGCATCCAGGCATTACGAAGCGTTCGCATCGACTTAGCCACAAAGCCGACGCTGAAACAAAACGATGCCTAAAAATCGTGTGGGTACTGCGTACCGTCGGAACAAAAGCCGTGTCTCTCATATAATCGAACGGCGAGTACTTTTTCATTAATGCCTCACAATCTCTATAACGCCGGGCTCCATGGACGACGGGCCATGTAAGTGCAGATAAATAAAGCAAGAAATGGTAATAGCGTAGTTTTATCCCGCGTGCAACGTGCGTAATTTTTGCACTGGAACCGGCGGAAGCGGGACACTCCAGTTCTAAATCACCAGGATAATTACGGCGCGCCAAAGCGTCAAAGTTTAGAGTTTCCCTCTATGACACCACATTACGGTGTCACCTCGGTTATGCTATCCGGAACATAAAATGCACTGGGTGTCGTTTTGATCTGAGGAAACTAATTAGTTTTACAATTTATGACTAAAACTCAATGTTCACTGCTGCATATTCATTTTTCTCCTTTCAGGGAATGCAAGGACGGAATATGTCCTTGTGCTGTGGCTAGAGTCAGGGCTGACTCCAGCAGATGGCTAAGGGAGAGGGCGACAGTCCCTCTGGGGGTTACAGAATCTGATGTTTATGTTTATTCGACGGATCAACATCATGGCACACGGGTGTAACCCATAAGGGCCCCGTTCTACTTCTAACTCAAGCCTGAGTCTGAAGATCCTCAGCGCAGTGCACGAACTCCGTTTCACCGGCAAGGATCCTTAAATACTTTGAGTAGATTTGTAACTCCAAATGTTGCCCGGGCAGCGCCGTTAGGCTACTCTTATCGATTTCCAACTTCCAAGGGATTTATTTACGTGCACAAAAATACACACGAGCGTCCAATCTTACTACCCAGAGTAGTCCACGACAAAAAATCCCAACCTTCACCGGGGCTTGAACCGGGGACCTCTAACACTAGAGGCGGACACCAAACCTCGAGACTACTCAGGCCCCCCCCCCCCCCCTCATCCTCTCCAAAGAATCTGATGTTAGAGACGCGATCCGTGTTGTGAAGAGTTCTTGAGCGTATAAAAGCAACAAAACAAAAAAAAGTAAAGGACCCTTTTCCACGTCTTTAGGCGTATAGGGCATATAGTGCTAGACCTATATTTTTATACACCAATCGGCACAAGATGGATAATGTGGCCGGCGTCTTTACTTCACAGGACTGCACCCGGTACCCACTCAAGGCTGGGTCGACATGGGAGCCATGGTCATATTTTGAAAAAAGTCCGGCTCTGCTAGGGAGCAAACCCGCAACCTTCCGATCCGCGGCGAGCGTCTAGCCGCTCGGCCACGGTGACTTCCGCGTATTAAAGTGAAATATTTTAAATCACCCTGTCATGCGTATGGGCACAACGAGAACTGATAATGTCATACGTATGGGCACAACGAAAACTGATGATGTCATGCATGTGGGCACAACGAGAACTGATGATGTCATGCGTATGGGCACAAAGAGAACTGATGATGTCATGCGTATGACGATCATAGTCATGATCAGCTGGAAAGATAGGAGATCAAAATGCAATCTTTAGTCTTCTTATTTTCTATTAGTCTTTACAAGGGTGGTTGCCACTGTCGTGCAATGATAAGCTATTACACATCAGTCCTAAAGACTGGTAACTTGACTTACCTGTAATCGGCACAACATTCAAACTTGGACTCGTCCGGAAAGGTATATAGTCCCTTATATCGATATATGCCTTTATCGGACAAAACTATAATATCTACATCTTCTAGTTGCTTTGACTTAACGTCACTTTCAAATGTGCAACTATTAGATAAATATTACTGGAGTTATTTGAGGTTTCTTAGAAACCGATTTACTCCTTGCTCATGTATACAAGGAACTACTTCTTACCAAAGCTTAAATTGAAATCGAGCGGTATTATTCTGCCGGCTTTTCTGGAACTCAGATGTATCCATCGTCGCCTGTATAATTCATTTTAAAAAGGCGGTCTGTGACGCCTAAGACTTTTCCTATGCTTGGGTAAGTTAATTATAGTTTACGAGTACCTAAAACAATGTCTGTTAGAGTGGTCACGGCTGTAGAGAGATCAGTGTCGGTTGTGGGATCACACAGAGTTCGACCGTTCTTGATCGCTAGAGAAGCGGATTCGAACTTAGACCTTCCCCTGTACAGACTAAATAGCCTATGCCCTAAATAACCCACACATACTGGTAAAACTAATAACCTTACAAGTGTGTACTATTTAAACTAACAACAGAAGTTGTGCATACGAATGGGGACAGAATTTAGGTCAGGACTTGGTCAGGAGTGAGTGAGTATGTTTGACCCAGATCAATGAATGTGTAGGGAATAGAGGTACTGACGGTAAATATTGGTGTCTGTGTGCAGATAGGAGGGGGGAGAGAGATTGATATATGTGTTAGAGTGTCTATCTATATCCACTATATATCTGACTTTTCATCTCTTGCACTAAACAGACAGATGAATGATAGGAGACAAGTGTCTCCTGGTCTTGAGAGTGCACTCTGAGGAATGAGACAGGGGAGCAGAGGTGGAGTAGGCTGATGTGGGATGGTGACTGATACTTATTCTGTCTTTCCTGTCAAGATGTTACCCTCTTGGTGATGACTAATTCCGAGTTACTTCTTGGCAGGATGAAACCTTTGTGAAGAGCGGGCAGAAGAATCACAGTCCAACCAACACCCACCAACCAACCATCAATCAATCAACCTATTACCTACCAATTATCACCCAACTACCAGTTGTGAAGACTGACGCCAGTTTGGGGTGCCATATACCCCAAACAGTCTAACAGTACCAGAGCTTGGTGTAGCTGAGGGACAGTATGGTGAACTAAATGGTGGGAGAAATTTGCTGAGTGCCTATCCAGTGGCTGTGTCCTCTATGGTGAGGTACTTCCCCACCATCTGATCCAGTTGAAGCAGAATTTCCAAAGACAGTCGAATCATCAGGAGCTGAGGGAAGCATCAACGATAGAAAGAGGATAAGTTACAGTTTAACCATATAACATGCTATATTCCCCACAGCTCCACTGGGGTCGAATGATGAAGATGTGCTTCCTCCAGGACTTTCTGACTGTTTAACTTTGGTTGATTCTAGTCATTGTATTCTGAAATCCATCCACTGAGATCTGGCATCTGTTTCACTATTATATCTATTTTATATATGTATCTGTTGTATTGATTACATGCATTCATTTTCATGGCTGACTTAGGTGTCTCTATTTCACCTTTTTAAGTGTTAAGCAGTTATGTGTGTATGAATCTTAACTATATGTGTTAACATGGTTATGATAATGAATTATCATAACCTGGGGGCTTTCTTTAGTAAGTAGTGGGGGTGTCCAGCCAAGTGTGCCTAGGAATATTGTAATCATATACAGATATATTTTGTAGTGCCAATACCTGAGTTGCTCTACTCCAGAAATAAGTTGAGCGTATATTGGCCACGGGGAATCCCTTAGACCAATACGAGCCAAACGACTCAACATAATTATTTCTGAGTGCTGTTGGTTTTGAAGGAGAAATCCTTATATCAGGCACGTGACAGGAGTGATATGTGACAGCCACGTTGTCTTCTATTTTACAGTTAGGCTGCGATATCTGTGCCATTTGACCTAGCGACCCGATTTCAGCAAGGAACTCTTCAGTCTAAGATGTAGCTGTGACGGCAGGAAATATCATCTGTAGACTAAAATCTTGTAGAAAGATACAACATCCAAAAAAAAAAAAAATATGGAATCTCTAGTCTAAAATGTGGAAAATACATGTAACAACAAATTAAAAACATGGAATCTCTATTCAGAAGGTGGGAGATACACGTAATGGCAGGAAGTCACAACATGAAGTCTCTAGTCTAAACTGTAGGATGTACCTGAAACTTCAAGAAATCAAAACATGGTAGAAGTGAAATAAAATATGAGACACGAGACGAAATTAGAATAAAACGTGCAATACGCGGACTGCGAAATGGCTGGCGTCTGTCGAAGGCAGCTCAAAACATGCAAATGCAATCACTATTCCAAAAAAAGATCTTCAAAAAGAAATGCAAAACTAGCGGAAGAGGAAAGATAGAACATGGTCGGAACAATAGAAAGTATAAGTCAACATTACAAAACCACTTACAATTAACAAACAGAGGGTGTTGCGACGGTTAGCCATCATTAACAGAACAACGAAAACAACCGCACCACACACACACGCACGCACACACACACACAAAAACGAACTGACTGAAATAACTACATGACAGCATTTAAATATTATGTTAACGATATGTTAGTTGTGTATCCTTTACAGGACGTTGCAGAACCAATCCGAACAGCCCATGGCTGTTGTGTGGTTTTTCTAGGCAAATTTACGTCCAGTAGTTTGCCATTATGTTAACATATAACGCGCAAAAAAAAAAAGGAAGAAGAAGAAGAAAAAAGAAGATGAAAAAGAAAGAGGAGCAGATAAAGGAGAAGAATAAGAAGGTTGCTGTCTGTAGTTTTTCATATATGATGTCTTAAAACCGTATTTTTCCCTCTGAATCTCAAGCCAATTATAATGACACAAGGTTAGTTGCGTATCCTTGACAGGACGTTGCAGAACCAACCCTAACAGTCCCTGGCTGTTGTGTGGTTTCTCTAGGCAAATTTACGTCCAGTAGTTTGCTATTAATGACACAACTTGTAAGTTTAAAAAAAAAAAATTAAGCCTTAAATAACTAGGTCAGCTTACAGGTTACTAAATATTTTTATTTGCTTTTGAAATCTTTTAAACCGCAACGTTTATTTTAACCTGTTATGATGGTTTTGCTGAAAGCTTTCTACAGTTTTTACGTCTCTTTCTTCAGTTCTTCAAATACCCTGTTTTGTCAGTTGATCCCTGACGGCTTTACCGACCGCTGTCTTATCGCTTCCGGATGATTGCTGGACTGGGGGTGCTCCGACTGTAATGTTTGTAAACTAGCTATTAACGGCTGATTTATCGACGAGTCCATGAAAGCTGCAACCCCGTGGCTGCGGCCGATTCGTCTCCGCCCGTGTGTCTGTTTTATTGTAGAGAACCTAACGACAACTCTGGGGCGTGTGGATTTGGTCGTCTGAGGGGATGTTTCAGGGCATTCTGCCCTTCCTGAGCTGACATTAAGAGGACAGTGCAAAACTGCCTATTTCTAAATGAAGATTAAAGATGGTCGTCTTTCTTGCTTTCATTCTTTGTTTATGTGTGTGGTCAGTGCTTCTTTCTTTCTTTCTTTCTTTCTTTCTTTCTTTCTTTCTTTTCTTCTTTCTCTTTTTTCTCTTTCTTTCTTTCTTTCTTTCTTTCTTTCTTTCTTCTTTCTTTCTTTCTTTCTTTCTTCTTTCTTTCTTTCTTTTCTGTCCTCCTGTCTGTCTGTCTGTCTGTCTGCTGTCCGTCCGTCGCGTCCGTCCCGTCCGTCCGTTTCTTTCTGTTCCTTCTTCGTTTCTTTCTTCTGGTCGTCTTTCTTGCTTTCATTCTTTGTTTATGTGTGTGGTCAGTGCTTCTTTCTTTCTTTCTTTCTTTCTTTCTTTCTTTCTTTCTTTCTTTCTTTCTTTTCTTTCTTTCTTTCTTTCTTTCTTTTCTTTCTTTCTTTCTTTCTTCTTTTTTCTTTCTTTCTTTCTTTTCTTTCTTTCTTTCTTTCTTTCTTTCTTTCTTTCTCTCTTTCTTTCTTTCTTTCTTTCTTTCTTTCTTTCTTCTTTCTTTCTTTCTTTCTTTCTTTCTTTCTGTCTGTCTGTCTTTCTGTCTCGTCCGTCTCGTTCCTCATTCGTCCGTTCCGTCCGTCCGTCCCGTCCGTCCGTCTGCTGTCTGTCTGTAGTGAGGGCTTTCTTTCTTCTCGTTCTTTCTTTCTTCTTTCTTTCTTTCTTTCTTTCTTTCTTTCTTTCTTTCTTTCTTTCTTTCTTTCTTTCTTTCTTTCTTTCTTTCTTTCAACTCTGAATCTGCCTTTCTGTTCAGCCGCAGGGCAAAATGTTCACGTGTAATACACAACTATCTAACCTGACAAGATACCGATATTTTACTAACGTACCAAAAGTGAACCCCTAAAACAGTCAAGTTTATCACAAGAACTTGTCTGTCAATATAAATCAGAAAGCGAACATAGGATGAAGGGAAAAAAGACACCAGGCAATAAATCATACAGCCAAGTTCTTACTTGTCCTTTATAAGAATTTTAAAAAAATGGGGAGGGAGGGGGCTGCTAATAGTTGTAGAGTCTACTGCATTAGCCCAGTGGCCAGCGTCCTGCCTGCCGACTCAACAGTCGTTGGTTTAAGCCTGCATCTACTTATCTGAAACATAGAGGTAGACATAGACAGACTGAAAGGCAGAAAACCAGTAGATGGTAAAGCGGATAACACAGAACGTAATGTGTAGATAGATAGACTGACAGATAAAGATACATACACAGACAAAAGACACATGTTTAGGTAAGGCAAGAAACAATTAACCAGACATATCAAAAAAAAAAAAATTTTAATTGCACTTAACATCTGTCACCTGGATCTACAAAACTGGTCATGCTGGCATAAAGGGTAATGAGCGAACGGACCAACTGGCAAGCAATGCACCAACCCATACAGGAAGAAGCATGGACAGAGCAGATATCCTCAACAATGTACGGACTGAATAATGACAAATCTCTGATACTAACACGGTTTCGTAATATAGGAGGCAGTACAGCATGGTAAAGCATGACTATGCCGCCTTTAAAGCCGAGATAGGAGACATTATAACCAATCTCTCACGGGAGCAAGCTGCATTGAAGGACTGAGCACGCATGGGAATGCCCAGTGTGCAGTGACGTCGATTGTGATAATCTAACAAATACAGAAATAAACAGAATGCACGAACGAACGAATGAGCATTACACAGACAGACAGACAGACAGACAGACCGACGGACAGACAGACCGACGGACAGACAGACAGACCGACGGACAGACAGACCGACGGACAGACAGACCGACAGACCGACGGACAGACAGACAGACCGACGGACAGACAGACGGACGGACGGCCAGCCAGCCAGCCAGCCAGCCAGCCAGCCAGCCAGACAGACAGACAGATTGTTTTTTTTAGTTTCCAGAAACCATGAGTTGTTAACCCTTTGGCTCGGTACTATGGATATCGCAACCCTTCGGCCTTGATTCCATGATAGATACCGTAAATCTGGGAGAAATATGGCTTTTCTGCTTACTCACGGGTGTGAACCCGGCCCACAAGGAGTTCGTCACCCGGTCACCGCGCAGTCCCGTTTAGCCAACTGCACTAGACAGCCAAACAGACAGATAGATAGATAGATAGATAGATAGATAGATAGATAGATAGATAGATAGATAGATAGATAGATAGATGCCCTTATCCAGAGATGAAAACGTCACTCTATGTTTACTTTATTCCACAGTTACCTCCCCTTTATCACTACAGAATCTATAGCTCCTTTCTATCCCCTCTTCCAACACTGTAGTTTGAATCCAAGTGCAAAGACAGAACTTGCCTGGTCGCATATGCATCTGTATATGGTCATCATCATCCTGTACCCTATTGAATGGCGTAGTATTCCTTTGCCATCCAACACGATCACCAGAATCCCGAAGCAGGCCCTGCTCACATTGACAAACAATCTGGGTTCCGTAGACTGGCGGTCCTAGAAAGGGATTACAAATAAACTCTAGAGGAACCACTTGGTACCGAATGAGTGCAGACATTGTACACAAACCGGAAGCGAAATAAAAAACAAGAGGACCTAAGTCACCTGGATACTTATCTCCGCTCTAGAACTAACCGCTAATCTTCTTCTTCTTCTTCGCGTTCACCAGCTGTACACTCTGGCGTAAAGTTCTGGTTGTTCGTCCACTTCTGGACTGCAGTCATGCTCCAGAACCTGAGTGTTGCATGTGCATCAGTTTTACAGATCTGATTCAATTGAATGCAGACTGCTGGTTCCTTGCCTCTCAGGCAGATGCACTCCGACTTCAAAGGAAGCTCCCCAGTTAGTCGACTCTTACGACATGCTTTTGGGGAGGCAGTGGGTCTATTCTTGTTTTCCCCACAATAGGGCCCCATAACCCACACGGGGGACCGCTAATCTATAATTGTTAGAATGAGTGCAACAGTTCACAATCAACTCTGTATCTTCTTACCTTTTTTATGTTTTTAAATATGATTGTTTGCGCTCGTTTATTTAAGTTGTGTGTGTGTTTTGTGTGTGTTTGTGTTATGTGTATTTGTGTGTAGTTACTCCTTGTTTAAGATATGTGGGAAATAAAATGTTACATGTGTTTGCTTGAATTAGGAGTCAAGCCTATATCCAAAATGAAGGGGCATTTGAAAGAAAGAGTGATGTGCTGAAGAAAATGTCCAAGAAGAAGAGATAGAAAAGGAAAAAAAAAAGAAGATAAAAAAGAAGAGGAATAATATAAATTATAATAAGTAGGAGGGGAGGAGGAGGAGGAGGATAATAATAATAATACAAATAATAATAATAATAATAATAATAATAATAATAATTATTATTATTATTATTATCTATAAATAACAAATGAATGTAGCAATAAGTTTGAATCAATTTAAAATGACTAAGCAAATACTTTTGAGAAAACCTGAGAACAATATAACTAGAATGTCTTTGCGCTGGAACCCATAGGGGCATAAAAATAAAGATAGACAAAAAGAATCGAGAGCTTGGCGTGAGTTCGTTGAGGGCCTATGCTCCACTGGGGGTTAGAAATGCAGAAGAGTAAGAAGAAGTATATACTTGAAAAGAGAGCTATAACTTCTACACACGGGTTCTATGTAAACAGGAATAAAGTGGGATGCATACTTAAGTATGTTTTTCAAGATTGTATGGGATGTTTACATAGTTGATGTACACGCAGGTCGGACAGTTTGACTCTGTTAACCTGTTTAGTCCCAACACCGTAAAAATAATACATTGATTAGGGCAGCACAATAAAATTAATGTCTCTTGTCGCTACATACATCTACTCCACCATAAACAAATGCTCAAACAACAAACAGTCTTCTTTCCTGTCACCATCATCAGCCGTCATCCGTCATCGCAGCACTTCTCAACCTTTATTTTCCTTCTCATCCCCAAAGAATGTGACAGCCAAGGGAGGAAATCTATACCGGTGTAGTGTCAGATAATGCAATTAGTCTCTTGCATAACGAAGAAACTTGGGATGCAGGAAATTAGCTCCCTTGGCCCAACATGGCGCGGCCCTGTTTGAAACCGGAAATTGAATGTGCAGACCAGATTTAGGACCCGGATGAAATGTCGGAAGACGTGTTTCTTAACGTCAACCCCTTGCTGTTCTAGCAGTGAGGATTCTGATTTCTCAGATGTTTCAAACAAAATGTTCTCTTGTCATTACATTTTTTATGTTTGCTTTAGAATATTCAAAAGACGCATCTAACTTTGATTGATTATTTATCTTTCGTTTTTCATTTAACCTCGTTCTGAGAGTTTCAACTTTTGGTACACACATCAAGCGTTCATGTTCTTTAAGAGGACAATCGAGATTTTTGTCTCGATGGCAAAATGGTCGAGCCGTTTATCTCGCATTCTGAATGTCGTGGGCTCGTTTCACGGACTCTGTCGTTCGTTTGAGGGGTGTAGTTTTTACGGAGATCGCTGTCGGTGCTTTGAACGACGCTGTGGGTAGGCTAATTGGGAGCTTCCTTTATCTGTCTGAGGCAAGGAACCAAAATTCTGTGTGCAAATTAGTCAGATCCATTAAACAGATGTGCACGCAACGCTGTTTCTGGAACATGACTAGAGTCCAGAAGTGGATGAACAACCAGAACATTCCACTGGAGTTTACAGCTAGTGAACGCGAAG
>CAJHNH020002881.1:15000-30000 GCA_905116865.2 Candidula unifasciata | reverse complement strand
TGCAAAACGAAGACCCTTCATTTCCTCAAAAATAATTTTACTGAAACATTTCCTGCTGTTCTCTGCCGGCTGGCTCCAGCACCGCGCCTGTCTGGCTACATCAAGCTAGGCGTGTGCTACTGATCTCCCCATCCCAGCTTTGTCGGGGATCTGAAAGAAAGAATGTTCGTTCTGGGAGATTCATCGTTAGGTATAGATGGACAGTGGTTCTCAGACCAAGGTAAACAGTCACTCAAGCACAAGCACGCACAGTCAGACACAGGGCTACCAATGCTGGGTCCCCCCCCCCCCAGATCTGGGTTTTTATTTGACGCCTGGGGGGAAATCTGGATTTTTTTTAAAATATATTTTTATATAAAAGTGGTAAATTTTCGTTTCGTAAAATATAAATTTTGTACATTTTAACAATCTGGTTTTTTTTTTTTTCTATTTATTGCTTGGGTTTTTGTTCAGCTAAGCTGGGTTTTAAAAAAAATCCCATTGGCATCCCTGATCAGACACGTGTACCTTTACTAAGAAAAATATACATATTGTACACCCAGACTTTCAAGCAAGAAGACAAGGTGGGGGTGGGGGAAGGGGAATAGGGGGGGGGGGGGATTGCATGGCTAAGAGATTATGTATCGCCGATTGTCTCATACTCTTAAAGTTGTAGGTTCATTCCACAGACTGCTGGTTTGGTTCAGTTTGGTAAGGTTATTACGGAGATCCTTCCTTGGAAATCGTCGTTGAAGCTACGGAGTTTATGCTCTATATGACGCTTTCGGTAGGCAGCTAGCTGTTTTGCGGAAATAAGCCCAGTTATACGGAGTATTACCCGGCGCAATGAAGTCGAACTCAGTTTGAATTTTATACAGAAGCACGCTGACACACACACACACACACACACACACACACACACACACACACACACACACACTCACACGCACACAGGATCCAGCACCATGTTGCCTAGTATATATAAAGTTTCCTCACTTATGGCCGTTGTGGTCGTTCTGTCAAGAAATAACCTTTAACTTCAACCCCAGATACACAGAACAAAGGGGAAGTGTCAAGACACATCACCTACACGTAGAGCTGAGATAAAACTAGGAACACCCCCATAACGGATCAATTTAACAAAAATGACTTGCATGTGTTGGGAAAAATAGACAAATTAAATGCACTGCCGCTATCACGAAATTGACTGCGCTACGAATGTATTTTGCTAATTTGTTTCAGGCGAATTGTTTAGTTTCGGTAAAAGTGCGTTAAACATTTACATTCACGTTGTGTTTTACATTATCAGTGGTTTTTTACTGCAGACAACCGAGGGATAAACCGGATATTAAACACACGGATAGACCAGTGTTATGTGAACTATAAACTACAAGATGGTCGTATATCCAGTCAATCTTTCTGTCAGTTTTCCCAAAAAATACCCAAACACCCTGCAGCAATCATCCAAAGGACGCTAACAACCCTGGACCTTTGAAGCGATGCTTGCCAATCTGCATGGAGCAGATGTCTCCTGTGGTTTTAACAACACTGTACACAATTATATGATTACACATACACAACAAACTATATGTCACTATAGGTTCTACAGTTATTAGGTGAAACATACTTCGCACAACTATATAGATAGTAGTATTACTCAAAATAATGTCTTGTACTCGGACCTCATCTTCAAAGACAAATCTTACCCGAAACACACACACATACACACACACACACACACACATACACACACACGCACACAAACATGTCTGGCTTTATATTTCCGTCAGGCAAACGTCATTAGAGAAGACTTAACAGAGAAAACAGAGTTTCTCCATGATATAGAAGAAGCAACAATAAAGTATAAATACAGGATGTCATCAAGAAGCCAACAGCGCAGAAATCTATTCTCCAGCTAGACATGCTTTATTTATGAAACAATGCAGCTCACTTTAAAAAGGCAGTAACGCATGCCTGACAACACTCATATATTTTCTCCTGGTTTTAAAATACACGCCAAACAAAACAAAAAATTCTTGAAAACACAATGACAACTTGGCAAACTGAAGAATGAATTTTGGCAGAGTGAAACCTGTGGACGAAGGTACCTGGCTAACCTCTTGACAACTTGTCCGTTCTTGTCGCTACTATGTCGGCTTGAATAAAGGGGTGGGGTATGAGGGGGAGTGGGTGGGGGTGGGGTGGGGGGGGGGGTAGTTTTCAAAGTCTGAATGAGGGGAGCCAGCGCACGGACGCACTAGAGCGCACTCCAAGGAAAGATAAATGCTGCTACATGAAGGTTTGATCCCTTTGAGAGTACAAAAAAATCTCAATTTAGATGGCAAACTAACACCATCATCACACATACCCCGTACAGCCTCAAAATAACTTACAACTAGGGCAGCCGTAACTCCTACCCCAGCCTGGTGTAACTTCCGCCCTGAGCGGATGTGGAGCAAATAAGCTGTACTACTACAATGAAACGAGACGTGGTGTAGAGGCTTGACGCTAGCCTGAGAATCTAAAGCTCGTAGGTTCAGGTCCTGACGGAGCCGAACTAAAAAAAAAAAATGAGCATGGCCTCCAGGTCGATCCAGCTTTAAATGGGGACCAGGCGGAAGTAAAGACGGCCGGAATGATGCTGACCCCATCATACACCCAGTGTAGACTGATCTATTCCGTATAGGTCTAGGCCAATGTGCCTAATAAGAAAAAATGCGTAAAAACAAAATCCTTCACCTTTTAGTTTGCTTAATACGCTCAGACTTTCCATAGGACTTATATGTGCTGCGTGTTTCTGAGCAATCAAACATTTAATATTAACATGTATTGCAGAGGTCCTTAAACTGGGTGCAACGGCACTCAGGGGTGCCGAGAGTGTATGTCAGGACTGACGAGGAAATAATCAAGAAATTTTCAAAATTTGCTAGAGATCAGCGAAACAGCAGTTTCAAATGGAAACAACGTGAAGGAAGCCAACAGGAGTTCTGGATGCAGGTGAATTGAGAAAAACAATACTATTGGCAAGGCTGTAGTGCATTCTCAACGTACGCTTACATGAAAACAAAAACAACAACCAGATACAGGACCACACTTCCTTAAGTCACGCAATTTGAATGTAAAATTAACTACTTCTTCTTCTTCTTCTTCACTTCCTCTTTTACCGCTGTGGGTGTCGATGGAGATATAAGGTTCTGTCTCTAGCTCTTCTGGCCGCCTCGACCATAGGCACATCGTGCTGTTGTAGAGTTTCTCTGATGTTATCCTTCCATCTTGTTCTTGCTCTACCTCGTGCTCTACGTCCTTCTTCCCTTTCCATGTATGCTTTGTATGGTATGGTGTCACAAGGCATTCTCTCTAAGTGGGAAAACCATTTCACCTGCTGTCTTCGTATGTAATTTAGAATTGGTTCTGTGCCAACTTTTTCTCTTATGATCTCATTCCTGATCTTATCTCTTATGGTCACTCCTGCAGCCCTTCTCAGACATCTCATCTCCATGGTTACTAATTTTCTTTTATGGTTCGTTGTGAGTGACCATGTCTGGCACTGGTTTCACAGAGTTGGAATAAATATGCTTTGAATTAGATGTCTCTGTGCTGATTGGGATTGTTTTATGCTGTAAGAGGGGGGCTAGCTGTCCCAATACTTGGTTTGCTTTACTGCATCTAATGTCAGTTAACTACACTTTCCATAAACAAAAAGGAAATGAAAAATTCATAAAAACAGTTTCATTCATCGCGGTAAAGTGCACATTAAATGTGCACTGTTTTCCTTCTTTTTCTAAGAATAGTTGTTCCTGACAAGATTGCCACGGCGAAACAAGTTTGAAAACCACTGGATACAACACCTACGAACAACTTACAGAAACATACAACGCCACCATAAACAACTCACAGAAACCTAAAATCCCACAATAAACATCACAGAAACCCACAACCCCACAGTGAACATCTCACAAAAACCCGCAACCCCACAATTAGCAACTCCCACAAACCTACAATCCAACAATGATCAATTCAAGGAAAGCAGTAACAACATTAAATTCTCAAGCAAACAACACAACTCAACAGCAACAATTTCACCGCATTTCTTCAGCAAAGTTAACTCCCCTTGCCTAACAGACATTCTCTCCCCATTTTGCCTGCAGGTGAACCTATTCCCCTGCTGTTTATCTGTTTTCTGTGGAGTCGTTCGCATAATCAGATGGCACATTTATCTTCTGGCAGGCGACATTATCTAGCAGGTCCTGGGTAAATACGCTTGAAATTGTGACAAACGATTGAGGATTAAGCAGATTGCGCTTAATGAAACCACCTGGGCATGCCATTTCATAGACCAGGTTGACCTGGGCAGACATAAAGCTAGTCAATCATGGAGGGGGGGGGGGGGGGGGGGGGGGGGGGGGGAAAGGAGATTTGGGGGGGGGGGGGGGGCTGGTGGCGTTTAACCCTGAAAACATTTCAGGTCCGGTCTTTCTGAATGTGTGTATTGCAGAGCTGGTGATGCAGTAAATGTTGAGAGGGAGCGTGTGTGTTGTTAGACGGGAGCTTGGGTAAATGATAGGGGAAAAGACATGGGAGAGAGAGGAACAGCAAGAAGAGAAAGACAAGGAGGAAGACCAAATGGGGGAGGAGGGGGAAGAAAGAAGAGACGCGTAGACGAAGAGATCGAAATAGTCATAAAGCCATCTAGCTAAATAAACACACAGATAGATAAAAGGAAGGACAGAAAAATGGACAGAACTATTAGAAATTTACTTTGAGAAAGATTTGTATTACGATACATGTAGTACAAAACAGGTGCGCCAAAATCTTATGCTCTTTGAGGCCCTCTCTTCCTTCTAAACAAATCTGTAAGGGGAGGACTATTTTCCTCTCCCCAACCATGTAAGGAAATTGAACGCATTCACTTATGTTTAGAAGCTGATTGCCTCCCCCAACCATTTATTGAAGCTGATTGCCTCCACAAACCATGTATTGATACTGAGTGCCTCCGAAAACAATGTATTGAAGCTGAGTACTTCCACAAACCATGTATTGAAGCTGAGTGCTTCCACAAACCATGTATTGATACTAGAGTGCCTCCACAAACTATGTATTGAAGCTGAGTGCTTCCACAAACCAAGTATTGAAGATGAGTGCTTCCACAAACCATGCATTGATACTGAGTGCCTCCACAAACCATGCATTGATGATGAGTGCCTCCACAAACCACATATTGAAGCTGAGTGCTTCCACAAACCATGCATTGATACTGAGTGCCTCCACAAACCATGTATTGAAGCTGAGTGCTTCCACAAACCATGTATTGAAGCTGTGTGCCTCCACAAACCATGTATTGAAGCTGAGTGCTTCCACAAACCATGTATTGAAGCTGTGTGCCTCCACAAACTATGTATTGAAGCTGTGTGCCTCCACAAACCATGTATTGAAGCTGTGTGCTTCCACAAACCATGTATTGAAGCTGTGTGCCTCCACAAACCATGTATTGAAGCTGTGTGCTTCCACAAACCATGTATTGAAGCTGAGTGCCTTCCCAGATCATGTGTGGAAGCTGAGTACATGTCCAGATCATGTGTGGAAGCTGAGTACATGCCCAGATCAAATGTGGATGCTGAGTACCTCCCCAAACCAAGTGTGGAAGCTGAGTACATCACCAGACCAGGTGTGGAAGCTGAGTACCTTCCTAGACCAAGTGGGGAAGCTCGAGTGCCTCCCTATACCAAGGGAAGCTCGAGTACCTCCCTAGACCAAGTGTGAAAGCCTGAGTACCTCCCTAGACCAAGTGTGAAAGCCTGAGTACCTCCCTAGATGAAGCGTGGAAGCTTAGTACCTCCCTAGACCAAGTGTGAAAGCCTGAGTACCTCCCTAGATGAAGCGTGGAAGCTTAGTACCTCCCTAGACCAAGTGTGAAAGCCTGAGTACCTCCCTAGACCAAGTGTGAAAGCCTGAGTACCTCCCTAGACCAAGTGTGAAAGCCTGAGTACCTCCCTAGACCAAGTGTGAAAGCCTGAGTACCTCCCTAGACCAAGTGTGAAAGCTTGAGTACCTCCCTAGACCAAGTGTGAAAGCCTGAGTACCTCCCTAGACCAAGTGTGAAAGCCTGAGTACCTCCCTAGACCAAGTGTGAAAGCCTGAGTACCTCCCTAGACCAAGTGTGAAAGCCTGAGTACCTCCCTAGATCAAGCGTGGAAGCTTAGTACCTCCCTGGACCAAGTGTGAAAGCCTGAGTACCTCCCTAGACCAAGTGTGAAAGCCTAAGTACCTCCCTAGACCAAGTGTGAAAGCCTGAGTACTTCCCTAGACCAAATGTGAAAGCCTGAGTACCTCCCTAGACCAAGTGTGAAAGCCTGAGTACCTCCCTAGACCAAGTGTGAAAGCCTGAGTACCTCCCTAGATCAAGTGTGGAAGCTTAGTACCCCCCTAGATCAAGTGTGGAAGCTTAGTACCCCCCTAGATCAAGTGTGGAAGCTTAGTACCCCCCTAGACCAAGTGTGGAAATTACTACTAATGTCATGTGCTAAATCTCAAAAAAAAAAATAAAAAAAAAAATATGTGAAAGAATATTAGAAATCCTCGAAAGAAAAAAAAAAGGTTTGTATATTAAGGTAGTGGAGAGAGAGAGAGAGAGAGAGAGAGAGAGAGAGAGAGAGAGAGAGAGAGAGAGAGAGAGAGAGAGAGAGGAGAGAGAGAGAGAGAGAGAGAGAGAGAGAAAGGGGGGGGGGGGTAAATGTGCCTAAGTTGTCAGGTTTCAGTTCCTATTGTTAGGAAACAAGCACTAAGACCGATGTACTGTGCAACAATCTACTGAGACACTGGGATGTCACTTGCACTAAGACCGATGTACTATACCACAATACCAACATACAATACCAATTCCAAGGTGTGCACTAAGAAACTTAAAAAAAACAACACACACACAAAAGAGTTAAGGACATCACTCGAAAACATCCTTGTGTAACTGTGTCAAAACTGTCAAGCGAAATCAAAAGTCGGTTAAACCAAGCACAGACACGGAAACAGTACATTTCCTAGTGGAAATATAGGAGAAGTGAACATCAATGGTGAAGTCAGTATATCGAAATGAGCTGTCATTTCATCAAGAAAAAATGATGGATATGATTCTACAGCGGTGGCATTCATGATTCCCAGAAAAGTCAAAAAGTTATCCAATGTCATTTAAAAGACTGTCATAGCTTTTAAAGAGGGTTATCGGCACTCTCTCGCTGCTGTTTGATTCTTCGTCCTGTCAACGTTTCCTCCAACATTCTGCCCAGCATTCTTCCCCAAGAGACGCTGTCGCACCTGGCGGACATCCCCGGGCTGTCTCAGCTCAAACGTGCAAGATCCCAACCAGTCCTATAACCTATCGCCCAACGATATCTTCACGTCATCACTTCGTGCGTATCCGTCATCGCCCGTCAAAGCCGCGTTGAAATCCCCCAGTCACTGGGTGCGCATGTTTTTTTCATCAACGCAAGATGGAATCCTTTTCCTGTTTTTCTCTTTCACCCTGCCAGTTTTTCTCCCCCTTTCTCCTACTTTAACGTGGATGCGAAACATTTTTCTTGGCTATTTCCAACTTGTTCGCTGCCAGAAACAGGGAATGTTGAAAGGCACCGTTGATGTATGTTTAATTTATAGCGTCAATCCATCTGTCAGCACGGGTTCCGAACATCTCACGAGCTGTCGACATTTTGCGCGGAAAAAAGAAGAGTGGAAGAGCCTTCTGCGGTTCTTATGTTGATGTTTATTGTAGAAGAAGCTCTTTCATCTGCGTTTCCAGCATCCAAACACCATTACAGAGGTCGTGATGAGCCTGGAAATATCAGACAAGATGTGCTTCATCATAAGAGAAGCAGGTATTTTTTGTCATGTCGGGGAAAAAGAAGCCAAATTAGACAGCTGTCTGTCTATACACATAATTATCAGGCAAGCTGTATTTTAGCTGCGGGTCTGTTTTTCTGGCAATGTGTGGCCGACTCAGGAAAAAAAAAGGTCTGGCTTTATCGGCTGGGGAGCAAAGGCTGCCGAAGTATTATCTACTGGTGCCAACATTAATTTAGGAATTATAAAGTTTAGTTTATGGTTGTAATGATGTTCTTCTATAAGGTGCTAACGAGCATAGGAGATCACGCATGTCTTATCGAACATTTAAGCACTGTGCATTCCATACATACATGTATGTGTGTGTGTGTTGTGTGTGTATGTGTGTGGGTGTGTGTGTGTGTGTGTGTGTGGGTGGGTGGGTAGATAGGTACGGGTAAATTGTTGTTAAATGTTATTTGTTTTTAGTTTTTTTTACCTTGCCTTCCTCCTCCTTCCCCTCTTCATCTTCATTTTTGTCTCAGTCTCCTTTTCCTTTTCATAGTCATCTTCTTTTTATCGCCATCTTCGTCATAAAACATGTCGTTATCATCAACATATTTATCTTCGTCACCATCGTCGTTTCCCCCCACATTATCATCGCGATAACTGATAACCACCCAGTCCCCTTCTCCTCCTTATGAAAAGAACAATGTCTTCTACATCAGTCAGCGTCTGTGGCTTAGGAGTTGTCAATGCACTTCTTTACGTGAGGGTGCCGGGTTCGATCACAGCTGCGGGCGATTCACATCACAACATCCTGCGTTGGTTTCGACAGTGGTACAGAGAGGTGATGTTTAGAAGGAATGGCAAACTACTGAACTTAAAATGCGTCTTAGAAAAAACACCAGCGCCCCCCCCCCCCCCCCAAAATGCAGGAGTTGGTTCTGCAACGTCATGTGAATGATACGCACAAACTTACATATCTCAGCTATATTGATACGGACGACTCGCGAACATTCGGTCTGTTGAGGCCTGAGTTCTATAAGTACTCACCTCCTGAGATGTATATTCCGGTCCTGACGGAGGGGGATTTTTTCAAATATGACCTTGGCTTCCAGGTCACCCAGCCTTGGGTGGGTACCAGCTGTTGTCCTGGAAAGTAAAGGCGGTCTGCGTAATTTTAATTATAATCACCTACCGAGTGCCGATTGGTCTCTAAAATAAAAGTCTAGCCCTATATGCCCAACACACCTGAAGGTGTGGAGAAGAGTCCTTGATAGATGACTGCTTCATCCTCTTAGCCCTCATCGAAGCAGTCTCTCTGAAGTTAGGTACATCGTTTTGAAACCTTCTGAATATTTTTCTTGTCAACTAGGGATGCACCCTGCTGCACCTCTTGGTCTTCCATCACTTCGCTTTGTGTCCCTATTTCCACAATATCGTTGTCAGATATTTTTCGTTTATCGTTTGCCACCCATTCTGTTATGTCCTCTACATTGACAAAGTCAGAGCCCAGGACTTTATCAGAAACACCCTGGCAAAATCAAGTATTCTTTACTTTATTGGGGAGAATTATTGTTTAGACTAGGTCGTATAGTACAAGACCTGACAGTCGCGAGCCGTTTGGAATCTACAGTATATATATATATATATATATATATATATATATATATATATATATATATATATATATATATATATATATATATATATATATATAGACAGGATTATTCAAAATGATTTTTACACTTTTATTCATGTGCAATTTCTTGAATATGCTTTACATTTTAAGAATATACATATAAGAGAGGAAGGGAGTTTAAAGTGTATACCGTTACATTAGACGTATAGATGTTCAATATGGCTGCCGTCTGCTGCTCGGCAAACAGGTAAGTCAATGTTTCCCAAAGTGGGGCCCACGCCCCATAGGGACCAACTTGTTTGTTAAGGGGGAGGGGCAGCTTGATTGTTAAAGGGCGCAATTCGAAATCTGACCCGGCTAGAGTTCAACTTACATATTGGGCATACGAATTTTAGAAAGGCTTAGGCGAGGCATGGCACAAAACAGGTTGAGAAACACTGATCTAAGCGGCAGCTGAACTCATTCCACCACACTAAGAAGCGTCTTTGTTTTCATGGTAGGTCCCGGTGTGTATACGTCATTGGGGGGGGGGGGTGCCTAGGTGACCATGTTCTTAGTGCACTTGTATCCATGGCGAGGCGTACACCCCATCTGAAGGTGACAGGTTACATTCCCGGGACGGTAACTATGGCTTTCGATTTTTATGTTGTCTAGTGTGTTTTTCTATCTTTCTACTTCTTTCTATGAGTGTCGTACCGGTCAGCCTCCGCTCAACAGCGGAAAGACCTCTAATGAAAGGTCTGGTGAAGAAAGAGAAAAAAAAAAAAAATGCGATAACAGGAAAGGTGCATATTTCGCAGGAAGCTGAAAAGCACAATACATTGTTCTAACCACCTCTAAAGACAGAACACAGAAGCAGCACCAGCAGTAGCGAAAGCATATGAATAATAACATTACATGATAATAAGAAACAGACTAAGATATAAACCTTAACATGCAGGTAATTCTCTTTGATGTGCAGTTGTTTCCAGGTAACTGACAAAAATAATAAACCAACATATCCATAGATAGCCGCGATACTGCAAACAATTTGTGTCCTTCTGGGATGAATAGCACAATGTATTAGTAATCCCTCGCAGTTCTGGTTAAAACTATTGCTCATCTTTATTCTTTACATCTTTTACTGTTCTTATTAATTTTATGTTTGAGCCATAGATCTGTTACATTACATTTCATATATATTATTTCCTATTTTCATAACGAATGCTAAATCTTTCTGACAAGTTGCCCTTTCTTCTGTGCTCTACATGCTTCGAGTCATTACATAATTCATCGACTTTGCCATCAACTACAGTTTTCATCCTTTGATCCAACTCACACCAGCTGAAGCATATTTTTTTTTCTTCCTAGATTGTTTATGAGTGTTACTAAATAAATGTCTTCATTTCATGTGTGGCTTTTATTGTCCAGGAGTTCTGCAATTTGTACTTATTTACGCAGCTTGGATTAGATTGTGTACCCAATGCATGGCTGCGGTATGGTTTGATAGATAATTTATGTTGTTTTTTAAAATCCGAACTTCTAAAGTTAAATTTTTTCTATATATTTTCTGGCTCAAACCCAAGTTTTTTTTTTTTTTTTTGGTTGTTTCTTTAAATTACTTTTTTTTTTTTAAATCCCCCCAAGCAGTAATATTTTCCTATCAAAATAAGATTTTTTTGTTCGAAATAGAAACAGATTTAAGCGTTTTAACCTTTCAGTACCAAACAATTATTTTTCTTAGCTTTCGCCGGCGGTAAAACTCCTGCAGAAAGTTTTGGTTGTTCATCCACTTCTTAACTTTAGTCCTGTTCCTGGGACAAAACACAACGGATCTAGAGGAGACAACCTCGTTAAAAATACCCAGATCTACGTGCTGAGAGGCTGAATGGCTGGGGGATAGGCATTTGTGAACGTTGACGTCTGGTCAGCGGGAGAGGCAGCGCCAGGCGTATGGACTCCATAAGAACGTTTATTGCCTCTTTATTGCCCCCCTAGCAGAGGAGACTTTCCTGAAGAGGTTAATTTCACAGACAGACCATAATGATGGAGATAACAGAGACAGAGTTAGAAGATATGGCAGCTATCTTTAAGAATAAATATTATGAAGACATCATACAGGTGGAAGATGTAAAACGTGTTCTGAAAAGGGCGAAAGACAATGCACCCGGGCCCGACGGGGTTAGATATTCCCCCATGAAAGAGATGAGTGATGCAAACCTGTTGGAGATGACTGCTTGCTTCATCCAGAGCACTAGAACAGCTTCAGTCCAAGAAGAGTGGATGCACAGCTTCCTGATTCCACTTCCCAAGCCTGGCATGAATCATTCAACACTCAGTGGCTTTAGGAACATAACCCTTCAAAACATCTTTGGTAAAGTGCTTGAGAAGATAGTTTCGGGTAAGCTACACGATTTTTTGGAACAGAGAAATCTCCTTCCAGGAGGATTGGGATGTTACCGGCCAGGGATAGACACATGGTCAAATTCAGCAACTTTTGCCTTTGATACCTTCGAAGGTTTCTAGAACAGACAGGAAACGGTGGCAGCTGCACTCGATTTATTAGACGCTTACAGCAGAGTCAAATACAGCATCTTGATGAAAGCGCTTATGGAAAAGGGAGTATGTCCTGGGTTGGTGAATTGGATAGCAGCCGTTTTGTATTCTCCCTGGGTAGCTCTCCGCCTGGGTTGATGGACTTCTGAACCCTGTATAATAGCTCCAGAACTACCACAAACATCTGCAATTTAACCTGTACTGTTCAATGTTTTTACCATCAAGACTGCCTACCTGGAAACGCCTGGATGTGGCAGAATATTGACATTTACAGATGCTGTTCTTGTATATAGAAAGGGAAGAAATCAGAATCAAATAGTTGAAGAGTTACATGCGACAGTAGATAAGGTGATCGATTGGTGTACAGAGATGAGTGCTGTAATCAATCCAGAAAAGACAACCGTCCTGATGTGTTCTTTGGACAACAGGATTGTTAGAGCTGATGTTCGCTGACTCAAAATAAATGGCAGGTACATCAAAAGAGACAGCAGGCTGCGGCACCTGTAAATTATCATCAGTTCTCGTTATGCCTAGTGGCACATGAGGCTTCACATAGGACTTTCCATGCTTTACTGTCCTGTGCAATCTTCAGTGCAGTTTTCCATGTCAAAGATGCCGCATTCAGGTCACTTTCCATCGTTCGTCTCCATATTGTTTTTGGGCGCCCTTGTGTTCTCTTTCCCTCTGGTGTCCATGTGAGAGCTGTTTTGGCGGGTATATCAGGCTTCATTCTCATAACGTGACCAAGCCATTTCCATCTTCTCTTGGTTATCATACTGTCTAAAGTTTCTTGGTTTGTGACTTGAAGTAGTTTAGTGTTTGAGATTGTATCTGGCCAAAAAATTTTGGTAATTCTACGTAGACATGTGTGGTGGAAGGTGGACAGCTTGTGTGCATCCTTTTTGGTCATTCTCCAGCATTCCGCTCCATAAAGAAGAACTGGCAAAATGATGCTCTTATAGAGTCGGAGTTTCGTTCCTCTGCAGTAATTGTTGGATTTCCAGATTTGCCTCATCCTTCCAAAAGCAGCTCTAGCTTTGTTCAAACGTGACTGTATGTCTTCGGTCCCTCCCGACAGGGACACCACGCTGCCAAGATATGTGAAATGTTCTACATTTTCAAGAGTTTGGTTATTTATGGTCATTGGTTGTTGGTTTGGAGTGCTCGTCATGATCTTAGTTTCTCCACCATTTCTGCTGTGCTGTGTAGTCTGTGTTACTTTTTTTCTTGAACATGTTCATGTTTATGTGATAGGAGTGCTATATCATATGCAAAATCAAGGTCCTCAAGCATGGTGAATGGAGTCCATCGTATGCCTCTTAATGTCCTGTCTATTGTGTTCTTTAGTATCCAATAAATCACAAGGTTGAAGAGGACAGATGACCTAACACATCCCTGTCTTTACTGGGAAAGATGTATTGTAATTTTTTTATACTGCAGGAAATGTCTTTATAGAAGTAGAGCAATTATGTTGACTATTTTTTCTGGAATTCCATAATGTCGTAAAATTTTCCATAGACTGTCTCTATGGACGCTGTCAAAAGATTTCTCAAAGTCCACTTTGAGGATGCCTACAATAGAGTCATATTGATGTCTGCGCTCAAAAAAAAAAAAAAAGGTTTTCCTCCGCCGGGGAACAAGGACATCAGACTCATGAAAGATCGCCTGTGGACATTACAGGGGTCTGCAGCTTCAAAAGTGCTATTCATTATGTACACTAGCAAGATTGGACAACCTAAAGCCTGAGGGGATTTGACATATATTGACATATGCAGATGATGCTCTTTTGCATACAAGCAGGTCAAGCAAGAGCTACAGGCAACTGTAGACAAAGTTAGTCTGCAAAGATATCTGCTGTTATCAAACAAGAAAAGGGCTCACATTCGCCCCTGAAAAGCTCAGATAATCTGCTCTGTCCGCTCGACCTCTTATGGACACACAGCCCTAACCACCCCTAAGCAGCAACTGACCACTAACTACCTCATCTGTGCCGCAACTGACCTCAAGCCACAGCAGCCGCTACACAACTCCATCTCCTACTCGGGAGGTGGAAATCGTTTTTCCCCTCTATATTCCTTCTGCGCTGAAAATAGTGATTCTTAAAAAAAAAGGAAAATCACAATAATTTGAATTTTGCTCCACGTCATTTATGGCAAGTATTGCTTCAGTTAGCTGGTAATCAGCGTCCTTTGGAGACATCCAGAACCTGAGTGTTACAATTGCTCTTCCTAAACACCCATCTTTTACCCAACAGTTTAAATGTATCAATAAAGCATGTTATGTTCAAATAACAGTAGACATCAAGAAAACAAAATACACTGAGGCATAGATGGTGAAATACACACTCTCACGTCCACCCACTCTCACACACACACGCACTCACATTTACATAGATGCATAATACATACATACATAAGTATATACACACACATACATACACACATACATATACACATACACATCATATATACATACATACATGCATGCACTCACACACACACATACATAAAACATACATAATAAATACATACATACACACATAGACACATACATACATACATACATACATACATACATACATACATACATACATACATACATACATACATACATACATACATACATACATACATACATACATACATACATACATACATACATACATACATACATACATACATACATACATACATACATACATACATACATACATACATACATACATACATACATACATACATACATACATACATACATACATACATACATACATACATACATACACACCCATATATACACACATAATACACACATACATACTATGAGAGAAAAAAAAACAGCGGCAATGAGAGAGAAGGCAGAAGAGACCGATAGACAGAAATACTGAGAGTGGCATATGAGTAAGACTGAAACAGAAAGTATGAAAGAAACAGGTGTATAAAGATATCTATAAAAACGAACGGAAGAAAGAACCACATAGGGAAGAACGACAGAAATAATCCACTTTACACGGCGAGGGAAGGGAATTAATTCTT
>CAJHNH020002881.1:0-10000 GCA_905116865.2 Candidula unifasciata | reverse complement strand
CGATACCATTCAACTTGTTGGGCAAATGTAAACTGTCACCTCTCCTTCCTGTGCACTTACCATCATCATGTGCCCTGCCAACTGGCGTAGGCGCTCCTGCGTCTCCACAGATCACGATCCCTGGTTGCTGGAACAACTCTCTTGATGATATCCCTCCATGCCATTGTTTCAGCCCATCCAGCATCATCTCTCTTGGTCTGCCTCTACCCCTTTTTTCCACTGATCTTTCCAGTTGTCACGATGTTCTCAAATTTCTCTCTTCTCATTATGTGGCCAAAGAACAGTGTTTGTCTCTTTCTTATTGTGTTGTATATAGAGATCTACTTTCATTAGCTTCACTAAACTGTTATGGGTCGCAATCGGAAATTTCATTTAACCCCCATCGTCTCTATCTAGAAACCTGTCTATTTCCGAATTTAATGTAATGAACGAACGGATCAACTGGCAAGTATTACACAGCACTGTATGTGGAAAGATGCACGGAGAGCGCTGACTTGGCTTGCGGGTAACCATGAAACTCTCATGCTAACACAGTTACGTGACCTGAGAGTGAAGCCTGGTGAACTTTGAAGTCAAGATCTACGGTATTCTAACTAACATGTCAAGGGGACAGTCAGTATAGCCAGCCGGGGGTAGCTGCTGCATCGAAGGATCGATCTCTTATGAGAATATCCAGTATGTGAAGTCGATTGTGATAACATAACATGCAAGTGTTTTGTCGAATAAACTTGCAAAAAGTGCATAATATGGCGTACCCCATCCCCCTATCACAGCTTTTATCATCTATAAATTCCTTCAACGTCAAAGCGCATTGCCCTTTATACAGATTTACTCAAAGCTGTAATTGAATTTTGCCGTCGCTACAATTTTTGCCGTCTTCTGGGTCCGCACTGGCCAAGTCTAAGGTAACCAGTTTACTGAGGGTGAGTGCCTGGCGCTGGCCCGAGGGCCTTCTCATTTGATCTAAAACTGTGCGACAAATTGGCACAGACAGGCTGGTTTCAGAGCGAGTTCACTGGGCACAACTTCCACCCAAAGCTGAGTGGCACTGGGTGAGAGGGAGGCAAAGAATATAGATACATATAGGATGGGGAGTAACGGAGGAGTAGAAAATAGAAACAGAAAGAGCAAGGAGAGGATAACAAAGTGGGAGGATTCAGTGATTGAAAGAACAGATGTGGGCGATAATGAAACGTCACAACTGTTGGACTGTGTCGAGTCTGAAGACAATAAATGAGATTTGTAGATAGAGGGGCTAAATGGGGTGGATCTTAAGAGCGTTAGTCAAAGGGAAATAAATTGTTAGAGATAGACAGATGGACACACGGACACACTGTGGGCATGTGTGGGTTTGGGGGAAGAGAGAATTTATACATAAAGAGACAGAAATACAGATAAACAACCAGACAGACAGAGGGACAGATTAATCGGGTGAAACAGAGATAGATTTTTGATATCCAGAAACCATGAGTTGTTAACCCTTTGGCTTGGTACTATGGATATCGCAACCCTTTAGCCTTGATTCCATGATAGGTACCGTAAATCTGGGAGAAATATGTCTTTTCTGCCTACCCCCGGGAGTAAACCCGGACCACAAGGAGTTCGTCACGTGGTCACCGCGATGTCAGGTTTGACCGACTACGCTAGAGAGCCGGGCAAACAGAGATAGATAAAAAGTTGGATTCATAGATAGATACATGCACGCACTGATGGGAAAATAGAGAAACAACATGTGTAGAGATCCCTCCCCCTCCACCCTTCCACCCCCCCCCCCCCCCCCTAAAAAATAGTCACATAAGAAATAAAATCTAATGGAAAAATCCGTTGTAATTGTTGCTGTGAAAACACCCTGTAACATCCATGGGCGTATTGGGTATAAAGTTCTAGACCTATATTTCAATGACCGCTTGACTCTGTGGGTGATGTGCTAGACATCCCAACGGCCAACTTCAATTTCCATGATTACCTGGTAGCTATCATAAACTGGGTGGAGTTGGGAGCCAATGTTATTTTTGAAGAAATAGATACGAGAGCCGCCGTGTAGTAGCGGCTATACCCACTGTCTTCGTGCCTGCAGGTGAAGCCCCCGTGTAGTAGCGGCTTAACCCACGGTCTTCGTGCCTGCAGGCGAGAGCCGCCGTGTAGTAGCGGCTAGACCCTCGCCTGCGGGTACGTAGACCATGGGTTCAAATGCGCATAAAGGATGCGGTATTGAGTATATATGCGCGCTATTTTTTAGACAGAACAGCACAAGCTGAGTGACACAGATATGAGGCTGGCTTAACCTGAATGCAACAACAATAACGTATCAATCGATAAGAAACTAGTCGCTTTCGAGAATAGTTGCCTCCGAAAGCTATTGAATGTTCACTGGTCGGACTTTAGGTCCAATACATCTATAAGACAGGAAACAAAACAAAAATATGTGTCTGATTTTATTAGAATGCGTCGCTGGAATTACATCGGTCACGTACTCAGAATGGACATACAGAGACTTCCTCACCAAGCCTTCATATGGTCACCAGAGGGTAAAAGAAAACAGGGAAGACCAAAAGAAACTCTCCGTAGAACCATCACAAGGGAGAGCTCAACCATAGGTCTCAGTCGCACTCAAGACCTACATCAAGTGGCAAAGAACCGACAGACGTGGAAAGCTATGACCTCTGCCCTATGCGCCATCTTTGGCACAAGAGGAATAACTAACTAACTAACTAACTAACTAACAACAATAACAACAAAAAAATCGGTAAATCCACTTTAAACGACACGTTCAATTGTCCGTGCACGATGTGCTACATCAAATGGACGCTGTCTATTATGAGGACACACAATACAAACACAAGTTTGACACAAGAATCGGCAGGAAATGTGTAGACTCCACTACAGCTCACAAAAATGTAAGTCATACCTAGGGACTTGTAGCCTGCTGTGACAGTCATTGAACCTTCAAAGATGTAAAGTACACTAATTTGTTTAGGTACATGGGAATGCCCATAAGCAGTAAAGTTGACTGTGATAACATGAAGCAACATGATGTGGAAGTCAAGCACATTTCAGTCATTTCAAATGTAAGTAGTGCTTTGATGTGAATTCTACCGAATTACCGAATTCATGTCAAAGCATTACGTACATTTGAAATGTGCTTGACTTCCACATCAGGTTGCTTCATGTTATCACATTCCACTTTACTGCATATTGGGCATTTCCATGCGTGCTCAGTCCTGAGATGCAACTACCCCAAGGAGATCCCTCTACTGATTGTTTCCACAAAATGTTGGTTATGATGCCTTTAATCTTGCCCCCCAGGGACGGGGTTCACCAGGTTTTACGCTCAGGTCATGGAATCTGATTAGCAAATGCTGTTGCCCGCCAGCAATCGAATCCGTACAGCATTTAGCCATATCTTCATCTTCTGCGCTCGACATCTGTCATGCTAAACATTGAGTCCCGTCTGGGTCACAAAAAGGATTGTGCGTTTAAGGTCGCCACCGGTCTCCCATAGCTTCTCTTGCAATGTGGCTCCCTTGGGTCAGATCCAGTCTTTGCTGGGAGAGGTAAGGGCAGTACTGCAGTATATGCTCAGGGGTCTGTCTTTCTGCTCCACAATCACAGGCAGCAGATTCTTTTATGCCTATCCTGTACAGGTGTGCTCGCAGACCACAGTGTCCAGTCCGAAGTCTAAAAATTGATGTTTGTTCTTTCCTGTTGAGTTTGTTTATGCTGTCACTCTCTGGTCTGTAATCTCCATTCTGCCTTCTCCACTCCCGTGTTTTCGAGATATTTGTGGAAGTGTAACAGCATGAGTTTTGAAACGCACCATAGTGCCGTCTGCCATTCAGAGCGGAGGCTGCCTTTTGGGATTTTCTTAAGCATGTTCATAGAGTAATCACCGCCAGGGTAGCTGCTGGTTCTGCTGCTCGTGAGACCGCTCTCGGGGCGACGGTTATGTCCATGGTCGTGTAGGTGTCATGGGAAAGCGATGATGACTGTTTTTGTAACATTGTTTTTTTTTCTTTCTTGTGTCTATTTCTCCTACTCGTCTTCTTCGTCTTTCTACCTCGAAATGCCATAAACCAACAAACCCATCCTGAGCAGCTCCACCGTCACTAGTCTTTTTCTTTAACTGACCGCACAATGTTTTTTTTTTTTTTTTTAAATTCCGTTTGCATTGTTCTGTCCAGAGAAAACACTTTCTAGTCATACTGTTAATTTATTTCCAAAAAGTATGGCATTAACAGCACTAGTAAGTTCTCCTGTTCTCTTTTTGATTCTCTGGAGTGTGTATGGTTCTTTCTGTAAACTTCGATGTCTCTTGTGCATCCTAGATTCACCGCATGACTTAATTTTTTATGATGGTACAGTCAACAGAATTTTTTTGCTTATCCATTGCTGCTCTCAATTTCAGAGCATGTAGCCTCTTTTAGCTTTTGTTGCAGCTGCTTCCACATGATCATTGAATGACAACCTTCTATCGAAAGTGATTTCTAACTACCTCAGTTTTTTAAAATGTTTGTATCGTAAATTGTGAGACTTGGAGAGCTTCAGCGCCAATAAAGAAAGCATCATACAACAGCTGCCTTTCTTTGTTGACGACATCACACATCTCCGTACATCAGTCACTTTGTCTACTATTGTCTGTAGCTCTTGGGTTGTCTTTTCCAAAACTCTATCTATCGGCAGGAACATCGTATACAAATGTCAATATGTACCCGATCCCAGGTGCTTCGAGTTCAGCAATCCTGCTCGTGAACACACTGAAAAACATGGTGAAACTGCAGATCACTATAGCGACATTGCATGGCAGATGTCCACACACATAAGATGAACATACGGGAGTACACGACACCTGCTATCCAGTTAACTAGCCAGAGACAAAATGGACGCTACGACGTCACATTTTCCACATCTGACTACTGTAGGATTCTTAAGATCAAATGCTCCCACTACCGTCTCCTGCCTTTTCTGGGAACCCTCATAAACAATAAAAGAAAACGTGGCCACATTTTATTCAAAATACCTTTGTAATCAAGTCTATTGTGAGTAAAAATAGGAATCCCTGTCGCACACGTTTTTTTTTAAAATTTTTATTAAAAACAAATTTGTATGCTTTCCCTCATAAAGAACTCCACTTTTAATGTCTTTATATAAGGCATTTACTAAGTTAAATATTTTCTGTTGGATTCCATACTGCTCCATTACATTCCAGAGAGATTATATATCAATGCTGTCTAAAGCTTTTTCGTAATACATGAATCCAATGTAAAGTGGTGAATTAAATTCATTGCTTTGTTTTATTATGAAACATAATGTGGCTATCTGGTCAATACAGGATCTATTTGACCGAAAACCTGTCTGTTCATCTCTTAGCCTTTTATTAGTACCATATTTTAGTCTTTCCAAAATAATGCGACATAATATTTTTCCAGGAACTGACAGCAACT
Organism: Candidula unifasciata; assembly: GCA_905116865.2. Classification (NCBI taxonomy): domain Eukaryota; kingdom Metazoa; phylum Mollusca; class Gastropoda; order Stylommatophora; family Geomitridae; genus Candidula; species Candidula unifasciata. Next base: position 4,559 of record CAJHNH020002881.1, on the reverse strand, counting down.
TAATTCCTTTATAGTTTTCACACTTCCGCAGATCACCTTTTTCTGGCCAGTTCCACCAGTCTGCTGGTATTTCTTCGGTCTCCCAGACTTTACTAAATATTCTGTGTAGCACTTTTGTTGATGTTCATAACTTCTGCTGCCCTACACTTAGACCTGCAGCCTTTCCTTCGTTTAGAAAATTTATAGTTTCTCTAATGTTCTCTTCAGATGGTATCTCACTGTTTAATCCAGTTCCATTTCTAAAGGCTGAATATCTGGGAGAACCTATGGGGTTGATCGATTAAACCGGATTGCGCGGAAACCGGGTGACGAACTCCTTGTGGTCTGGGTTCACTCCCGGGGGTAGGCAGGAAAGCCACATTTTCCCCCCAGATTTACTGTATTTACAATGGAATCACGGCCGAAAGGTTGCGATATCCATAATACCGAGCCTAAGGGTTAACAACTCATGGCTTCTGGATACTTAAAAAAAATAAATCTTCTCATAAGTATTTCAAAATATCCAACCCGTCTGTCCATTTGAATTTTAGTGGTGAGTACATTTCCTGACTATTTTTTAATGATCCAGCTGGCAGACAATATTTATCTACTAATTTCCTAATGTTTTTGTATAGACCGCAGAAGTTTCATTTTGCTGCTGCTGTCTCCACTTCTTGCGCTAGGTGATCTGAATGTTTCCTTTTATCTGCCCCTATTCGCCTCCTAATTTCCTTATCAGCTTCTGTGTATTTCTCCAGAGCTCTGGCTTTAGCAGCTCTAGTTTTGCCATTGTTTAAATCTGCCTTTTTCTTTGTTTCGATCAATTTAATGGTTTCTGGCGTTGTCCAAATTTTATGCTTTTGTTCTTTCTTACCAATGACTTCTACACAAGCTTCAATCAAAATGTCCTTGATCGAATCCTAGCAGTTTCAGTGCTCACACCGTCAGCTAATTGCTGCAACATCATGTATTTATTTGAGACTGTATGCTTACCGTTCTTTCTTACCCATGACTTCTACACAGGATTCATTTAAATTTTGTCTTTTAAAGAAGCAAGTTTGGCAAAAATTGCACAAGACTGTGTTAGGACCACATCATTCCCATTTTTTCATTTACCTCATCGAGCAACTCGCGAAAAAGAGGTAAGCTACGATCCCGAGACCTGAGTTCAAGCCCGCCACGACCGCACAAAGAGGGATAAACACTATGTGACACAACGAGGGATAAACACCATGTAACACAAAGTGCCACTATTCGGATCAGGATCATCCGGGCATAAGTCCCCGAAGCCCCGTTCAACCGCTAGGTAATATTAGGACCCCCGACATCAGCTCGAATGGGTCTTTGAGATAACAAAAAAATTGCGCCCCACATTGGCGCGGAACTGATTCCATCACAAGACCTGCTCAAGGCTGAACTGTAATCACAGACTTAAATACCAGCTTCATGCAGGACTTGATGGAAGCAGTGTTGCCATTTTGGATCTTTTATATCCAAATTTAGATCTTTTTCATTGCATTTAGATACTGTTTTTGACGTTTAGATTTTATATTTTTCTAGATTCTTTTCATATGGAGTTAGATATTTTATAAATTTTTTTTCTTTCATTGTCAATTTAATAATTACTGTGTAAAATATTTACTACAATATTTTTGTTTTGGTCTGGCACGTACATTGTGACAACTGCCATTATTTGAACTTTGAACTCTCACTGAGGTCAAGGCACAAATATCTGGCAGCCCCGAAACTGATCAATAAAAACGCGCTTAAATCATACTAACTTTGTTTCAACCGTATCCTCACTGTGCTGACTTTGTGTTTCTTTTTCATGTGATTTAAAAAAAAATAATTGCTCACCTTCTTTTGTGGCTTTCACTTTGAAAAAACCTTTCAACATGCCAAAAGTAAAGTATGAGCAAACAAATTTGGAAATAGTGGTTGCATGATGACAAAATTAAAAAAATTTGGATATGACCAAAGCTTGTTGTAAGTACTGCAAGTGTGAAGTTGAAGAGAAAATACAAAACTCAAAAGAGTCATGCAGAGACTATAAAAGCATAAAACTGCAGTTTCATTTAAAGTTATTACACCGCTGACATCTGTTTTCATAACTATACTGATAAATGAATCATCAAAAGTTGAAGTATCAGTCGCAATGTTTTTAATTTGTCACTGCGCAATTTCAAACTGTGACCATTTGATCGATTTGTAAAAAATCTTGGACTAGTTCGATTTAAAAAGTGTGATGTAGAAAGTATAGTTTAGGAACTGAAGGACCTTTTAATCAGCAAACAGTTAGGCTTGAAGAATTTGGCTGTAATTGGTACAGATAATGCCTCAGTGATGGTTGGTATAAACAATGGCGTTTATGCCAAGTTGAAGGAAGCTAACCCATCGTTAATACTTATAAAATGTATGCGTCATTCATTGCAGCTAGCATTATTACATGCTTCATCTAAATATTTACCAAGGAATTTGGAATACCTTATTGCTGAAACACTTTACTGGTTTTCCAAATCATTTGTCAGACAACAGCAATACAATACATTATATACAGCCTTGAATGATGGTTCCACACCACCGAAAATTCTGTCGGATTGCAAAACTAGATGGTTATCAATTTAACCAGCTGTTGAAAGAATTATGAAGCAATGGTTGAAGTTGAAGACACACTTTGAAATAGCAAAACAAAGTGAAAAGTGCTACACAGCTGAAATACTATATGGAATGTACAGTGATGAAACAAACAAAACAGAAACTAAAGCGTTTTGGAGTGAAGTGAGACAATTTAAAGATGCCTCATCAAACAGTCCATTCTGTAAGCTCTTTAAAGTGTCAGGTCTGCCATGATACTACCACTCAAATGTTGACGTAGAGAGAGTTTTCAGTGCTAGGAATTATATCAAATCTAACCTAAAAAACAGGATGAAATTTGACCTCTTAAATGCTATCGTGCCATTAAAATTCGGCCTGATGAGACTAGGGAAATAAGCCTACTGTTCCACTTATAAAGAAATTTGAACAGCTAAAACATACCAGGGTCATTTTGGATCTGAAGCTTCAACTTCATTATCCAAGCTAAGTTTATACTGTGGATCTTGTGGGACAGACATCAGTGAAGGTGAGGACATGATTATGTAGGGTAAGTCATAACAAAAGCTATGTAATTTTTGACTTTTTCAATTTGGATGTTTTTTCTAGATCTTTTCCACGGAGATTCAGATCTTTTTAGATATTTTTTGACACCGTTTTGGATATTTTTTGTCAAAGAAAAGTGGCAACACTGGATGGAAGAGAGATGTCCAATGTACAGGGACCGCTAACATCCCATCACGTGTTTCTGCAGGATACCAGATGGTGAAAATTAGGCGACTGAGCAGTGACCTTGAGGACAGAAGTTCTGCAAAGGGTGACTACTCCTGGAATAATTCGGTGTATCAAATTTCCACTGACCGCGTCCGACGGCGGACCACCATTCGTAAATTCACTGGGGTGAGTTGTGGCAGACAGGCAGGTAGGTTCTTTTTCTACGTTTGCCATTAAACGGGTGTTTGACACTTTGTGTTGTTGGTAAGCTAGATTGGGATGTTTGCGCCTTTTGGCCCAGCACATGCTATTTCAGCTTACCCTTAATTATTCGGTTTTGTTTACTATAAGCTTAAGGGGGAATCTGTAAACCCTTTTTTTAACCTACTCCAAAACCAAACATACAGTAAGGCAGATGAACAGAAAACCTAAAAAAAAAAAAAAAAAAAAATACCGGCAGGCTAACAGTAAAGCAGACAGGCATACTACATACAGGCTGACAGACAGACAGGTGGACTACGTAGAGGCTGACTGTCAGACAGGTGGACTACATACAGGCCCACAGACAGTCAGGCAGACAGGTGGACAACATTCAGGCTGACAGTCAGTCAGGCAGACAGGTGGACAACATACAGGCTGACAGTCAGTCAGTCAGACAAGCGGACTACATACTGGCCGACAGACAGTCAGGCAGACAGTTGGACTACATACAGGCCGACAGACAGTCAGGCAGACAGTTGGACTAAATACAGGCCGACAGACAGTCAGGCAGACAGTCGGACTACATACAGGCCGACAGACAGTCAGGCAGACAGTCGGACTACATACAGGCCGACAGACAGTCAGGCAGACATGTGGACTACGTACAAGCCAACAGACAGTCAGGCAGACATGTGGACTTCATACAGGCCGACAGAGAGTCAGGCAGACAGTTGGACTACATACAGGCCGACAGACAGTCAGGCAGACATGTGGACTACGTACAAGCCAACAGACAGTCAGGCAGACATGTGGACTTCATACAGGCCGACAGACAGTCAGGCAGACAGTTGGACTACATACAGGCCGACAGACAGTCAGGCAGACATTTGGACCACGTACAAGCCAACAGACAGTCAGGCAGACAGTCGGACTACGCACAAGCCAACAGACAGTCAGGCAGACAGTCGGAGTACATACAGGCCGACAGACAGTCAGGCAGACATGTGGACCTCATACGGACTGACAGTCAGTCAGTCAGACACGCGGACAACATACAGGCCGACAGACAGTCA
>CAJHNH020002880.1:25000-90895 GCA_905116865.2 Candidula unifasciata | reverse complement strand
GACTCTGTAATGCTGACCATATCACCCACCATGTGCCGTTTGGTCTATAAATACAGATGCTTAGTACGCGTCCTTTACTTTACTATGAAGTATTTGAAAGCCGTGTTAGCGCAGTCGATAGGAGACTCTCTTTTAAATCCATATAAATACTAAATAAATAAATAAATAAAAAAATAAATACACATAAAGTGTTTGGAAAAGACAAAATTAAGAACTGCCTGGCTGTTCAGTTTTTGACCTTTCAAAAATTAGTTTTTGCGTGCATTCGCTGTTTTTATTTTTTTTTTTTTTTCATAAAAATTTTTTTATTTAGGCCAACATTAAGCCACGGGACAGCCTTTTTGAGGTCGGCCAATTTTCTGCAGTCAGCGCATAATTCAGATATTTTGGGTCCCCGGTGGGATTTTGATATATTTCTCCTTTCCCAAAAGGTAAAGGTAAAAGGATCGACTTCTTGGGGGGTTTTATCCCAGTTTTAGTCTTTTATGTGAAAACACTAGTGCCTCCCCGGAGGCGCCCGGGGAAAGGGGGCAAGACCTCCTTAGCTGCGCTGCAATTAGAGATCCCCGTAGGGGTTTTTTTGGTTGTGTTTTATACCAGAGGCTGAGTTTTTAACCCTAGGCTGGTATTTGGATAAGCAATTTTGGGCTTTTGACCCATTGTAAAACCGTACATCGGGGAGAAAAATGGGTTTTTTTGCCTACCCCGGAGAAAACCCCGGGACCACAAGGAGTGCCCCCCGGTCTCCACGCAATCGGTTTACCCAATACGTAGAGACCCAGGGACTCTGATAAATGAACCAAAGCTAAACAGCAGCGCGTAAAACAAACCCCACGACCCTCAGGTCCCCGGCACACGGCTTGCCCATTTTGCCACAGAGACACCCCCCCCCCCCCTATCTCAGTTGGCGCCATTGAAGTTTGAGTGTCAACCATTTCCCCTAACACTCCCGCTGAGCTGTCAATCCTAAGGTTTATGATCTTTTTACTCTCCATACTTGCTTCGGAGGGCTTGAATAACAAAACACCCTACACCACAACAACTACACACACAAAAAACAACACAAAACCACACAACAACACCACACAACACCACACACAACCCACACACAAACACACAAACCACACACACCACACCTACCACACCAACCCCCCCCCCCCCACCACACCACCCACACACACACATATACTCACACACACACATACTCACACACACACACATACTCACACACACACACATACTCACACACACACATACTCACACACACATATACTCACACACACATATACTCACACACACATATACTCACACACACATATACTCACACACACATATACTCACACACACATACACTACTCACACACACACATATACTCACACACACATACTCACACACACATACTCACACACACATACTCACACACACATACACACACACATACACACACACACACACACACACATACACACACACATACACACACATACACACATACACTCACACATACACTCACACACACATACACACACACATACACACACACATACACACACACACATACACACACACAAATGCACGAACAAGATCGTATACACACACATGCACCCCACACACATGCACCACACACATGCACCACACACACACACACACACACACACACACACAACCATACGCGCGCGCACACACACACACACACTTCTGCCTGCAGAGACATACGCACCACACACACACACAACCATACGCACACACAGACACACATACGCACACACAGACACACATACGCACACACAGACACACATACGCCTGCCTGCAGAGACATACGCACCACACACACACACTGCATACACGCACTCGACGCACACCACACACATGCCACACACACACCACACACACTAAATATACAACGAACACCACATACACAACACACACCCCACATACACGCACTCCACACACACGCACACCACACACACTACACATATACCCACCACACATACACACCACACACACCACACACACACACTCCACATACACACACATACATACACACACACATACTCACACACAAATACAAACACACATACACACACACATATACACGAACAAGATCGTATACACACACATGCACCACACACACACACAACCATACGCGCGCACACACTCCTGCCTGCAGAGACATACACACCACACACACACACACACACAACCATACGCACACACAGACACACATACGCCTGCCTGAGTCATACGCACCACACACACACACTGCATACACGCACTCGACGCACACCACACACACGCCACACACACACCACACACACTAAATATACAACGAACAGCACATACACAACACACACCCCACATACACGCACTCCACACACACGCACACCACACACACGCACACCACACACACTACACATATACCCACCACACATACACACCACACACACACCACACACACACACTCCACACACACACGCACCCCCACACACCACGCCCCCCCCCCCCCCCACACACACACACACAGACACATACACAACACACACGACAAACTACGCACATATATATACACCACATACTTCACACATATAAACCCACACACACTATATACACAACACACCCCCACAAACACTCACCACACAAACACACACACACCACAACACACACCAGACACACACCACACACTCACCAGACATACACAACACACATCACACACACACCACTTACACTCACCACATACACCACACATATACACAACACACGCACACCACACACACACACACACACACTACACATATAAACACCACACACAGCTCACACACATCATATACACAAAACACACCACACACACACACAACACACATGCACCATACAACACACACTCACACACCACACGTATAACCACCACACACAGCTCACACATACCACACACACACATCATATACACAACACACATACACCTAACACGTTGACCCTCTGCCGGCCCTGACGTTTAAAAAAAATGTAACCATCATGACTGGTTTCGGGGTTCTAATCATTCAACCCGTAACTAGATTATCAGCATACCTTGAGGTGTTCACTGCCTTTCCCCGCCTGTTCCCTAGCGGCTACGATGAGCTACGTTGTTTTTTTTTAAACCGCAGAAAATTAATATGCGAAGCCAAACTGCCATACTCGACTGGCCAAAACACGCTACTATCATCCCAGTTTTAGATGCAACAATCTATTTTTTAAGTAAATACAATCATTTTCCTCAGATTAAAAAAAAAACAAAATTAGGATAGGGAATTTTTTTCTTTTTAAAAAGTCAAATTTCGCTTATGAAGACAGACATTTTTTATTTTACGTCAATTATCAGCAAAGATTATTTCTTAACAAAACATTTAAAACATGCATAGGAAAAAAAACTGTAAATGCTTTAATCGAATGTTCCAGAATATTTTGTCAGTATTGCTATAAATATTTGATTACAAAAATATTTCATCATATAATTGTTATTTCCCAAATAAATTCCACGTTCGCCTCCGGAATTCCCAGACCATTACAAATTTAAGAGATTAACCCTCCCCTCACACCCCCCCCCCCCTTTTCCCTCGTTTTTTCGCCTAGTTCTAAATGGTATCGGATAGCTGGTGGTTGGTTGTGCATTTCCAGTAAAACTGAGTTTAAATTCTCCTTTCTCTTGTGGGTTCGGGGGCCCCAAAATCTGGGGGGGGGGGGGGGGGAAGGGGCGGCGAAGGGGGATACAAAATAAGAATAGACCCACCGCCACCTGAAAAGCATGTGGTATTCAGTCTATCTGCCTGTTCATTTCCCACCACATCCGCATCACTTGGAAAAAATATTCACAGAAAACGCTTACTAACCAGAACTCTAAACCTGTAGAAGTGATTGAGTGCCCGGCTCTCTAGCGGAATTGGCTAAACCGGATTTCGCGGAGACCGGGTGACGTACTCCTTGTGGTCCTGGTTCAATCCCGGGGGTAGGCAGGAAAACATTTTCTCCCAGATTTACGGTATTTACAATGGAATCAAGGCCGAAAGGTTGCGATATCCATAATACCGAGCCTAAGGGTTAACAACTCATGGCTTCTGGATACTAAAACAAACAAACAAGTGAGTGAGTGGGGGAGATTCAATCCCCACCAGGATATCCAGCAAGCGACAAACACCCGGTGACACAAAGTGCCACCATGCTGATAAGGATCCCCCTGGGAGAGGTTCCATATAACTCTTTTAACTTTTAGGATATATTAGGGAACTGCTGGGGTAGGACTTTAAAATAACGATAAATTGCGTCCCAAACTGAGATGACAGATTTTAACCAAAACGCGTAGGGAACCTATTTCTTTTTTAAGTATGTGCTTACATTTCACATTGTTATAAAAATATTATATTGATCTGCTGATCAATGTAAACAATAACTGCAATGTTGTTATTATTAATAATAATGATTTTCTTATTAACACTTATTTGAACACGGCTCAAGTCCCTCGAAGTCCCTATGTAAAACAACAAGGCGCTTTTTATATTATTAAAGATTTTATCTAAATGTATAGGATCTCTTGTCTTTTTAAGCATTTTTGTGCATATATTCTACAGTATTCTACAAATGTTATTACATTGATTTACTATTCAGTATAATATTTAACTGCAAAAATAATAACAATTTATTATAATTACTCATTTGAACACGGTTTTAGTCCCTTGAAGTTTTGAGGTTTGAACAACGGATCAACATCGTGGCACACGGGTAGTAACCCATAGGTGCTCCGTTCTTCTTCTAACTCAAGTCTGAGTCCGAGGAAGCTCAGAACAGAACATAAGTCGTGTAGCACTCAAAGTTTTGCCAGGGCAGCTCCGTTAGGCTACCCTTTTCAATTTCCAACTGTCAAGGGTTTATTACGTGCGCAACAATGCACACGGGCGTCTGATCTCACTACCCAGAGACCAGGGGTAATTACTAGAAGTCCAAATACACGTGAAAAATCCCAGATTGTACCAGGGATTAAACCCGGAACCTCTAGCACTCGAGGCGGACACAATGCCTCGGGACTACGCAGCCGCCCCCCCCCCCCACTGAGTCCCTTGAATACCCTATGTGAAACCGTATGTAAAACTGTAAGTTGCTTATCGCCCTGTCCTTCTCACCCTGTCCTTCTCACCCCCCCCCCCCCCCAAATTCACCCCGTCCTCCCGCCCCTATACTTCCACCCCTGTACCCGACAATGTTTTCTCTGTGTGTCGATCTGTTCGTACCAATCAGACTGCTCGCCTTTCTGCGCAAGTAAATCTGCACGACTGTCTGTACGCCTGTCTGACCATGCATGACAGCACCTACCTACCTGGCTGTACCAACGTACATATCTTCACCTAACTGCGTGTCCGTACCGTCAGGCCTATTCACACCTACCTGACTGTTTCTACAAATATTTCACCTATAAAAAGCATAATTTCCACAACTAGTTACAATGGAACCTCGCTTAACGAGCATAATTCGTTCCAGAATCATACTCGTTATGCAAAACAGTTTTTCTCATATAAATTATTGTAAAATACTTCTTCTTCTTCTTCAGCGATCTCTGACATGCGCATAATCCACTGTGGGTCATAAACTGGGATGTCTTTTCAAGGTCTCTTAGGTTTCCCCAAAGCTTAGTTGTCAGTTCTACTGGGTATTGCCATATGTCGCTCCGCAAGGAGAGGACAGTCTTGCAGGACATATTCTGGAGTCTGTTCAGCACGAAGGCACTGGCAGAGAGCTGTTTGTCTCATACCTAATTTATGTGAGTGTTTATTGAGTCTGCAGTGTCCAGTGCGTAAGCGAAAAACTGACTTGGTCTGTTCTGTTCAAGTGTTTCAGAAAATCTTTTCCTTAGTTATAACCAGTGTTGGTTTTCCAATCTGTTTCTGATTTTCTCAATGAGATTTTTGACTTCTAGAAAAGATAGTGGCTGGTAGGTCTGTGGTTTGTTACTGCCTTCCTTGGCTAAAGCATCTGCGCTTTCATTGCCTTTGATGCCACAGTGAGACGGAATCCACTGCAAGTGAATTTCTGCCTTATTTGACAACATAGCAAGTTCCTGTGTTAGACTTTGTAGTGTGCTGTCTGTAGGTTTGGACTCTAGGGCCTGTATAGCTGACAGTGAGTCAGTCAGAAAAACTATCCTGCCTGCGGTAATTTGCAGATTGTTCATATACTGGTAAAATACGATAATGAGTTCCATGTCGAAAAGAATACTCACAAAATGCTATGTATAACGTTTATTCAAAGAAAATTATATACATATTGTCAAGGAGAGTGAATCATCTTCATCTTTTCTTCCACTGTGGAACGAACTCATGTGGAATGCGAATTCGATTTGCAGAAAAAAAAAGTCGAAGATTGTTGCTTTTATGTTGCCTCCTTCTCTGACAAACTTTCCTCCAAAACTTATTGCTGTGAAACACAATGCAACTCAGTAAGCTCTTGGGTGGTCAGATCTTGGCTGTGCTCTTTGAAATGCTGATCATTCAGTAACAATAGCAAACTACTGAACGTGAAAAATGTGTCTTGAAAAATCACAACAGCCAAAAAATGCTGGGGTTGGTTCCTCGACATCCTGTTAAGGATACGGAACTAATTTAGAACTGACTCTATGCCATACACAAGACGTGTTGTCTCCTACGGGGTACACTTAATAATTCAATAATGGAAAATCAAAGCAATACTGACACCTAAAAGACCGGAACCTCAAGTAAATGATAATCTACTGACGGACCTACACATGCTCAGACACCATCTGGAAAGAAGGTCAGTAACAACCAGGCAGACAGACAGACCAAAGCAGAATGAGACGGCAGGGAAGAGACGGACAGAGCAAAGCATAATAAGACAGCAAGGGAGAGACAGACAGACCAAATCAGAATGCGACAGCAGTTGAGAGACAAACCAAAACACAATGAGACAGCAGGAGAGAAACATGCATACAGAGACGTGCAGAGAGAGAGAGAGAGAGAGAGAGAGAGAGAGAGATACAGACACATTGAGACAGGCATAGAGAGACACACAAACATGAACATAGTTAGAAAGACAGAGAGTCAATACCATAGAGGAGGAGAGAAAACAGAAAGTATAAACAAGTCGACTAGGTTGGCTCAAGTTGGTAAAAGTTAAACGATTGTTCGTTTGTGTCCTTATTAGTTAGTTAGTTAGTTAGTTATTCCTCTTGTGCCAAAGATGGCGCATAGGGCAGAGGTCATAGCTTTCCACGTCTGTCGGTTCGTTGCCACTTGATGTAGGTCTTGAGTGCGACTGAGACCTATGGTTGAGCTCTCCCTTGTGATGGTTCTACGGAGAGTTTCTTTTGGTCTTCCCTGTTTTCTTTTACCCTCTGGTGACCATATGAAGGCTTGGTGGGGAAGTCTCTGTATGTCCATTCTGAGTACGTGACCGATGTAATTCCAGCGACGCATTCTAATAAAATCAGACACATATTTTTTTTTTTTTTTCCTGTCTTATAGATGTATTGGACCTAAAGTCCGACCAGTGAACATTCAATAGCTTTCGGAGGCATCTATTCTCGAAAGCGACTAGTTTCTTATCGATTGATACTGATGATTTCCAACTCTCACAACCATAAGTTAGCACTGGGATCACACAGGAATTGAAGACCTTAAGTTTCGTGTTGTTGCTGAGTGATCTTGACTTCCAAATGTTTGACAGTTTGTTAAAGGCACTTGATGCTAACGCGATTCGAGTCGTTATTTCTGATGTTGTATCTCCCGCAGAGGTTATCTTGCTCCCTAAGTATGTGAAGCTGGTGATTTTTTCAAGAACAATATCCTTTAGTTTGATGTCTTTCGACTCGTTGGTAAGATCGATGATTTTCGTTTTGGCTGCGTTGACCTGAAGGCCGATTTGGCTTGAAATATTCTGGAGGCGGTCCATTTTTTCCTGAGCTTCTAGATGTGTTGTGCTCAGGAGTGCTAGGTCGTCAGCAAAGTCAAGATCTTCGAGAACTTTGTCGACCCATTTGATGCCTAGATGTGTGTCCTGTGTGCATTTGCGCATGACCCAATCGAGTGCTATTCCGAAAAGCATCGGTGACAAGACACATCCTTGTTTCACGCCTGTTTCTACTGGGAACCAATCAGAGTTATCAGAGTTGTGTCCTTATGCTGATGAATAATTTTTAGCCACAGCTTTCACTTTGTCGTTCATGGTTTTGTTTCCTTCTGAAGCTGACAAGCTCTACTTCTGGTCTAGATCGATTGTGTTTAATGTGTTTGAGGGCCTATCTCCCAGTTGGGAAAACAAGATAGTAAAAAAACCGTGTTTGTCCTATCACGTTGTTGTATTTGATGAGGCCAGACGTATGTTACTTTAAGTGTTCGAGTGAACATCTGAGGGGATAATTCCCTGTTCATCCATCTCGCCTTAAACTCTCCAGTTGTGTTCAATTTAAGGTCCATCTTTAGAATGTGGTTTGTTGACAGTGATGTTTAGTGAACGGTCTACAAATGAGTTAAGTTGACCTGTCAAGAATTGACATAAAAGCACTCAGGGCATTTGACTGCGCGCTCCATCCTTATCTTAAGCAGTCAGCGCAGAGTTCCATTACTAATGGTACCGTTTGTAATCCAGTTATATGTCCGTCTTGACTTTCCTTTAAGTGTAATGAGCCAGCCAGACCCTCTGGTTATACCCAGGTGCATCATTATCTCCAGGCAACAATAATCTTGTTTCTCTTCTGACACCGTTACGTGTTCCCGAAGGGTCTTGACCACATCTGCCTTATCATGTATCAGCTCACCACCCATTGATGCAGATCCACCCAGTATGTTATTGCTAGTGTTTTTGTCAGGTGGTATTTATTTAAGAGTAACTCTACAACACTAAAACTGCCATGTTCCAAGTGTGTCATGTGTTGGTGTTTTTCAGGTGATATTTATTTAAGAGTAACTCTACAACACTAAAACTGCCATGTTCCAAGTGTGGCATGTGTTGGTGTTTTTCAGCTATTTATTTAAGAGTAACTCTACAACACTAAAACTGCCATGTTCCAAGTGTGTCATGTGTTGGTGTTTTTCAGGTGATATTTATTTAAGAGTAACTCTACAACACTAAAACTGCCATGTTCCAAGTGTGTCATGTGTTGGTGTTTTTCAGGTGATATTTATTTAAGAGTAACTCTACAACACTAAAACTGCCATGTTCCAAGTGTGTCATGTGTTGGTGTTTTTCAGGTGATATTTATTTAAGAGTAACTCGACAACACTACAACTGCCATGTTCCAAGTGTGTCATGTGTTGGTGTTTTTCAGCGTGTTGATGGTTTATTATTGAAGTTCATATTAGAGACGACTTGGTAATTAGATATAATATATTTCGGGACAACGATTTAAAAAAAAGGAATTCAACCCTACTCCTCAACTCCCCCCCCCCCCCCCCTCCATTGAATAGGAACTTCTGAGGAGCTCTCTAGTAATTTCCTGCCAAATCTCGCAGCCCCCGAGATTACGTGGGGAAAAACTGGTAAGTACCCAACGTTCTCACTTCGACTGATTTATGCAATCTTACTGCAATGTTACTAACTTAGAATTAACACACAGCACACATACTCTTTGCCTCAAAATGTTTTTTGTTGTTGTTGAAGCCACGAAAGCCGCCTCTCTGTTTGAAGTTTTACTTTTGTAACTTTGAACATGGAGCGGAGAGGAATATCAGATGAATACACACCCAGCAAGTTATCTATTACGCGGTTTTATATCCTCGATGTGTTTATGCTTGCTTCACGAAGTTTTGTTTAGCAATGATAACTCTGATGGTGGCCTACTTTTCTGCTTGAATTTGTGCATTTTGTTTTTGTTTAGCCTATGAGTAATACGAAGAAACTCCACAGGGGAGCATGTACATCAGGAGAGTCTACCAATCATCAGTAGAAGTAATCTCTTGTCGACAAATGTTTCGGCCCACGAGCTCCTAGACATTTTCAGAGAGTGGGCCCACCTGAGTTCATGAGGCTCAGGGTTGGTTTCTCCTGCTGCACATATTATCCTAAGTTATCGGACAGGGACAAGACGAATTGGTGACTATAAATTAAAGCTAATATTTAGAATCCCTTGGACTGCAAGAATAACGAACAAGGATTGCCTGTAGGAAGCTAATGATAGCAGATCGATACATACAGCTATAAGGAAAAGACAAGCACTGTTCTTTGGTCATGTAACCGGAGAAGGGGGAAACCTTTGGAGAATTTGTGATGACTGGGAAGATCAACGTCCGAACGGAAAGAGGCAGACCAAGAGAGATGATGGCTGATGGACTGCGACGGTGGTAATGAGGGATGTCATCAGTGGAACTGATCCAGACGACAAGGCACTGAGAACTGTGGAGATGCCTGAACATCTACGCCAGTCGGCATGGCCTGTAATGATGATGATGATGACGGTGTAATTAATCTGACGTTACTGCCCTTATATACCACCTTATAGGGCGGGGTGGGGTAAGGGTGGGAAAAGGGCTTCAAGGATCTGACAGCATAGGTGGTGCAATCGTCACAATCTAGGCAGGTTAAGATCCTAATTTTTGCTTCTGACACAATTAGTTTTCACATTTGTTAAAAAGGAGCGAGCTCGGGTCTCTAGCAAGAGACCCGAACACCCTAACCACTCTGCCAACTGCTTCTGTAGAGTTATACTGCTCCCTGATGTATATGCCGAGCGCTTGGCGCTGGTCAAAGGTGTGAGTGACGTTCGACTGCACTGGGATGGTGTCATCATCATAATCATAAACCACTTCTTAAGCGTCGTGGGGAGGAATAATTTTCGATCCAGTGCACGTTGGCTGCCACTGGCTATTGTCATGCTGTGAAGGCGTAGAGTGTCTTTAATATTGTCGATCCATGTTTTCTGCGGCCGTCCTCTTGTTCTTGTAGTTGATCTTCTGAGATGTAGTGCTTGTGATGGTATTTGATCTTGCTGCATTCTAACGAGATGGCCGAACCACTTGATCTGCTGTTTCTCGATGAATCTAGTACATGGTGTCGTTCCCACAATTTGCCTGATAGTTTCATTATTCACTCGATCTCGTATGGTTAGGTTGCCCCTGGCTGTTGTGTGGTTTCTCTAGGCAAATTTACGTCCACTTGTTTGCCATTGCTTACTGGACGGTCGGCCCCCTCATACCACTGTCGAAACCAAAGCAAGGCGCATGGTCCGCAGCTGGGATCGAACCTGGCACCCCGGCATTACGAAGCGTTCGCATCGACTTAGCCACAGAGCCGACCTGTGTCTGAAGCCGTTACAAAACTGAGCTTATTTTGAGTCTGAAGAATTGCATGGGCATTGTATGAAGTAAAATGCTAAAGCGATAAGCAGAGAAATAAAGTACAAAAAAAAAAAAAAAAAAATAACGTAAATACATGTTTCTGGATTAGGAGAAAATCAGCTTAGTTAGTCTTTTCTCTTGAGCCTAGGACGGCACATAGGGCAGAGGTCGTAGCTCTACATGTCTGGCGGTTTGTTGCCACCTGCTTTTGTTCTTGGATGTTTGTTAGGCTCATGGTTGAACCGACACTATTTATGGTTCTACACAGGGTCTCTCTTGTTCTTTCCCGTTTTCTTTTCCCTTCCGGTGGCCATATAAGGGCTTGATGGGGGAGTGTTGTCTTATCCATTGTGAGTGCATGGTTGATGTAGTTCCAGCTGCGTTCTTCTTATAAAATTGGATACACTGTCTTGCTTGGTACCTTGTCTTATTTGCAATTCGGATCTGAAATCTTCCCAGCGGAGATTGAGTATTCTTCTAAGACATCACAGTTGTCTAATTTTGTTTTTATTTAGAACTACCGTTGCTTTCCAACTCTCGCATCCAAAAGTTAACACTGAAATCATAAAGGAGTTGAAGATCTTGTGTGTATGCTGAGTGTGTTTAAAGATTCGATTGCTGTATATCATAGTGTATGTAAGTTTTTTGTAAGGGGATATCATTGACACATCATCATCACCAACACCATCGTGTTTAATCTTTTTTGTAGGATTCACAATTGTTTTATAGACTAATGTGGTTGAATTGTGTTTATTGCAAAGTAAGTTAGTCTTTTCGCACACATTTCATCTGGTATACGGCCATCTTCATTATCAGTATTCACGTTTACCATTAACCCTCATAGGGAGAAACAGTTTTCGATTCATTGCGACTTCTTTTGTCACTCCATGGGTGATTCGATGGTTGTTGGTCAACATCATATCGGCCGCTTTATTTCCCAGGAATTCCCTTGTACCCAATTAAGGCTGTTTATTGTTTTATTGCCTTGTTTTGTTTGTTTAGGTTTTGTGATTATTGTACTGTATTTGTTTGTTTAGGTTTTGTGAGTATTGTACTGTATTTGTTTGTTTAGGTTTTGTGAGTATTGTACTGTATTTGTTTGTTTAGGTTTTGTGAGTATTGTACTGTATTTGTTTGTTTAGGTTTTGTGAGTATTGTACTGCATTTGTTTGTTTAGGTTTTGTGAGTATTGTACTGTATTTGTTTGTTTAGGTTTTGTGAGTATTGTACTGTATTTGTTTGTCTAGGTTTTGTGAGTATTGTACTGTATTTGTTTGTTTAGGTTTTGTGAGTATTGTACTGTATTTGTTTGTCTAGGTTTTGTGAGTTTGTACTGTATTTGTTTGTTTAGGTTTTGTGAGTATTGTACTGTATTTGTTTGTTTAGGTTTTGTGAGTATTGTACTGTATTTGTTTGTCTAGGTTTTGTGAGTATTGTACTGTATTTGTTTGTTTAGGTTTTGTGAGTATTGTACTGTATTTGTTTGTTTAGGTTTTGTGAGTATTGTACTGTATTAGTTTGTTTAGGTTTTGTGAGTATTGTACTGTATTTGTTTGTTTAGGTTTTGTGAGTATTGTACTGTATTTGTTTGTTTAGGTTTTGTGAGTATTGTACTGTATTTGTTTGTTTAGGTTTTGTGAGTATTGTACTGTATTTGTTTGTTTAGGTTTTGTGAGTATTCTACTGTATTTGTTTGTTTAGGTTTTGTGAGTATTGTACTGTATTTGTTTTTTAGGTTTTGTGAGTATTGTATTGTATTTGTTTGTTTAGGTTTTGTGAGTATTGTACTGTATTTGTTTGTTTAGGTTTTGTGAGTATTGTACTTTATTTGTTTGTTTAGGTTTTGTGAGTATTGTACTGTATTTGTTTGTTTAGGTTTTGTGAGTATTGTACTGTATTTGTTTGTTTAGGTTTTGTGAGTTTGTACTGTATTTGTTTGTCTAGGTTTTGTGAGTATTGTATTGTATTTGCTTGTTTAGGTTTTGTGAGTATTGTACTGTATTTGTTTGTCTAGGTTTTGTGAGTATTGTATTGTATTTGTTTGTTTAGGTTTTGTGAGTATTGTACTGTATTTGTTTGTTTAGGTTTTGTGAGTATTGTACTGTATTTGTTTGTTGTCTCCTTTAACGTTAGTGCCATGTCGACCATGAATTCAGTGGATACAAGGAAATACGCCTAGAAGCAAAGTCAGCTAGTATAATGTTGATCACACCGAGTGCTGATTAATCAATAAAAGTATTCCTTTAGTATCATATACCTGATGTTAACGGTATGAGAAAGATCCTTTTAACAAAGACGTTCTCGTAAAAATGTAGCGAATTGTGTTTATTAACAGTAACAAAAGTAAATGTTTCTTTTAACATCTTCCATCATGTATATAATCATCATAAATTTTCACTTTTACCGTTAAGCGTCATAGGGGGAAATAGTTTGCGATCCATTCTTCTTCTCATAGTCCATACCGTTTGGCGCTGGCAGTCATGTCTATCTACAACATTCTTCCTCCTGTAATTTCCGTCAGTTCTGACACAGATGATCTTCCATGTCAAACTGTCCAGCACTTTGTCTATCGGTCTCCCTCTGCCTCTCCTCCCCTCCAACTTTCCTACTGCCACGATGTACTCCTGTTGTCTTCTTCTCCTCACAAGACCAAAGAATGTAGATTGTCTTTTTCTGATGTGGGCAATTAATTCTCTTTGTGAGCAAGTTTTTTCCCAGACATCTTCATTACTCTGTTTATCTTTCGAGGGTATTCTCATCATTCGTCTATAAAACTACAACTCCTTAGCTTTCAGATAAATGACCAGTTATTGACCATCTGTCCATGATTTATTTCCATATCTCAGAATAGGATTTATATAGCTTGTAATATCCCTTTCTGCCTCAGTTGACAAAGAAACATTAGGCAGAACTGTTTCAGCTATTTCTTGATGGCTATTGTAAACTGGTAAACAGTTCTAGATCAACGTTTTCAAAGATTCGCGTAATGTGGTCAGCCTCACACCGACTGCCTTTACTTCCTAGGACAACACCTACTATATTTAGTCTGGGATCCAGTGTCAGTTTAAAAGAACAAACAATTCGCCCCGACGCAGATTCGAACTCATGACCTTCAGTCTGGTATGCGAACGAGCTGGTAAATGTGCCCAAGGAATTAGTGAATGTATAGTACTCTCCAAGAAAATATAAATTTCAGAATTATCTACGTGTCACACGGAATTTATTTAAATTTTAGAATGATTAACGTGTGGTTAAAAACATTATATTATCTTTCAAAATGCTTTATTTTCAAATAATTTATAATATTTATTGCAAAATTATTTATAACGAATTTGTAATATAAATTTTAGAATTGTTTACGTTTCATGAAGAATTTAAAATATAATATTCAGAATGATTAATCTGTCATAAGAATTTATAACAAAAAATTCAGAATGCATTACGTTTTACAAAGAATGTGTAATATACATTTTTGAATGATTGACAAGGAATTAATTATATAAATTTCATAATAATTCACGTGTCATATATATTTTGTAATATAAATTTCAGTGTGATTTACATATTTCACAGAATTTGTATTATAAATTTCAGAATAATTGACGTTTCAAAAATATTTTATAATATATATGTCAGTATGATTTACATATTTTGAGGAATTTGTATTATTAATGTGAGAATGATTCACGCGTCATAGAGGATTTATAATCAACTCAGAACTTTCGCCTTCCGGTCAAAAAGGACGCTAGGCACGGTCACTTTTTTGAGTCGTGGAAACTTGCTCCATTTATAGACTATACGGATATAGTTTCGTCGGCCAGCTACTAGGCTAGGTGCATGGTGCGACCCTGTAAGCTGCGGATTTCATTTGGAATGTTTTTCGAGTGTGACCAACTTGATGTTGTGAATGAAGATTCAGAAAATGGCGGGTGGTCTGTCATCGCAATATTTCAAGATTTGTGTAAACAGTGACATACGCATCTGAGGATTATTGTGCAAGGTAAAGCAACAGCAAAACAAAGAAGTAAGTAGAGAGATGTTCTTACTAAAATGCTGTGGCTTGTTTTCACATACGGATGTACTATTGGACAATCTTCATTTTCGATTGCGCTATCCTCTGTAAGGGTGGGCGGTAACCTTGTGGCTTAAAACTAGGCTGAGATATCTGCTCATTTTGACCAGGCATAATAATATTTTTGATTTGTTTGTTTGTTCAGGGATGTACGCGTCTCCTTGTGTTGAGTCTGTGCGTATGATTTATGTTTGTATCTGTTGGTTGCGTCTATGTGTATTTCTTGTGTATAAATATCTGTGTATTTTGTGTATCGATATGTGTTGTCTGTGTTTATATAGTGTCTGTTTGTACATGTTGTGACTATGTGTGATTTTGTTATGTGTATTCTTGTTATGTGTTCTATCTGTCATTGTGTTTTATGCCGATTTATTTTATGTGTCATCAATGTTTTGCGTCTCTGGGTGTGTAAGGGTGGTGTGTATGTCTGTGTTTGCGTGTGTCTGCTATGTGTGAATTTTTTTGCATGTATATTTGAAAGCAAGCGTTTATCACCTATGCGTTTGTATTTTTTATCTATATTTATAAAGCGTCTTTGAATGGGCCGAAGGTAAGACGGGCTTGCATGCTCAATTTGTCACCCTTTAGAAATAAAATGCATTCGTTCTTTTGTTCCCTTTTCCACCCTGCCCCATCGTATTTCTAAGTTGTTTGTGGCTTGTTTCCTCATATGCTTGTGGGTGTTGGACTGTCGTCATTTTTGTCCGCGTTGTCTCTTGTAAGTATGCACGGTAACATTGCTTTGTAGTGTAAAGCTAGGCTGAGATATCTGCGAAGTTTGACCCAGCACAATCGATTTGTGTTCATGATTTGTGCGTCTCTCCGACTATCCCTTTCTCATCTTTCTTGTTAAACTCTCCTCTAAGTTGGGTCCACGAACCCACACAGGGAGTTTGACAATGAATAATTCAACGTTAAAGTTATCGAGATAAGCAGAAAGTTTACTGTATCACTGTGTGAAAAACAGACGCATCGAAATTAAACGTTGGAAGTAGAGAGATCCAAAATTTGGCCTCTTGGCATTCCAGTGGAAACAAAGCTGCATATATCCGTCGAAGACATGCATTGCACGGCAGACTGCATAGAAGCATTTGGCTTTCTAATGTGAAAAACAGACAGTGAGAACGTAAAGTATAATAATAATTAAAATAGAAACCACCTGAAGATGGTATCACATACTCAAGGGAAAGGCGAGACGGATATAGAATCAGACAGTTACCGGTGCCAATTAAATTTGTAACTCTTCGCTTGCTGCTAAAGATGGGAATGGAGCGCTTATGGCTGTGATATGATATCGATTCTTAATTTAACATTCATTCAGTAACCACATTCAAAGTTCCGTAATTTATCTTTTCATAAAAAAGGAGGTGGACAAAGAGCACGAGGTAGACCAAAAACAAAATGGATAGATAACATCAGAGACACTCTACAACATCACTATGTGCCTGTGGTTGAGCCGGCCACAAGAGCAAGAAGCAGAATCTTTTGTCTGCCTCTCCAGCCCGAGCGGAACAATAGAAAGTGAAGATAAAGAAAAAGTTTGATATTGATAAACTTAAGACAAATTGCCCGCAGCTTGGATCGAACCCGTCACTTTAAAATTAGAAAGCGCGTTCGCAACCCCTTAGCCACAGAGGCAGACGGAATTTTCTTCACCATGTTTCTTAGCAGCAATAATAACTAACATTTTCTTTTGTTTTCTGTAAAGGTATCACCAGTTTTTGCACAAATCTGAATGTTATGCACACCAAAACTCAGGTTCTGAAACGAGGACCAAGTCCACAAAATGAAGAACAACCAAAATTTTTCGCCGGATTTTACAAACAGTGAACGTGAAGAACAATAAGAATAATGTTTTGCCATCAATGTAGCAAGTACTCTTTCCCAATCTCAGCACTTTTCATTTCTTTTTCTTTTTAAAAGCTAAACGTATAGCTTGAATTGTTTTCCCCTCAATATATTACCACTTCGTGCTAAACGGCTGAGAAATTCTATTCTTTGAAAATGAGCCAAGTTTTCCAAATCTCTACGTCTTCTCTTGTAGCGTCAAGGAGGTGTAGAACTGTTTTTTAACCTTTCATCCTGACGATTGCGAATAAGTTATTGGGCACAGGTGATAGAGATGTTCTGGCTAAGGCCAGGGAAGTTGCGGCTGCTAAGGTGATATTTTTTACCCTTGGTGAAATGCCGAGAAGTTTTACGACTGTCGAAATTAGCACTGCGTGCTTTTATTTCTGCACCAGTAAATGTTTGTCTGCAGTGGCAAAATGAATTAGAGCCAAACCAACAAGTGTTTGTAAAAAATAAAGCATATTTGGCAATTCGAATTCGTCAGTAGTGAACTTTTTAACCTAATTGTTGCGTATAATTTAAAGAAGAAATATTTCAGTAATGACAACAGTTATACAGTTTTAAAATTAAAAAATGTATTTTTTATTCAAATGTTGTAAGAATTTTTACATATGCTGGGGAAACGACATGGAACGAAAGTTTAATGCACTCGAAAATATACTGTGGGAAAGTTTCTAGCCAGAGTTTGCTGATGCAAATTACCAGTTGCAGGGTGGCTGACTGCTTTGGGAATACCATTTTTTTTTTAATTCCTGCTTTAATGCTTATAAAAGTGCTATTACCTAACTCAGTGGTTCCCAAACTGTGCGACGCAGCGCCCCTGGAGAGCCGTGATCTCTTCAGAGTGGCGCCGTGAAACATTCAAAGATACACGAGTTGTATTTGCTTTTATCTCTTAATTACGACTAGTCATACTTTTACTTAAGTTAGGGCGCCGTGGAAACAATTTTAACTGAAAAAAAAAAAGCATTGCGACTAAGAAAAGTTTGGGACACACTGACCTAACTGTTTTTACCAGCAGTGAGCTTTAACTGTCATTTCGGACGGTTTGTACTGCCCAGTCTGACGGCTGTCTTATGCATATACTTTACGTGTGCGAGCTTTATGACTTAGTGGGAGACAGTAGTGAATTGCAACAGTATATACAAGTAACAGATGTTTTTTTTTTATCGGGCGGAAAGTTACCGTGACTTGAAAGTCGCTGCTAGTATCCGTTTTACTTAAAAGTTGTTATATATTTATTCGATAGGAGATCTCACACAAAACACAGGTTGCAAGGAAGTTGACTCAAAGCACACGCACTACCCACACCACTTTATGATAGCAAGGGCACAAGCTACCTATGCTATCCCTACGACATGCTTGACCACCCCATATATCAAACCACCCATATATTGCAGGGTTAGCTCTCACTATATCGTAACAACATATCGCTAGGCTTTATACAGCAACATAGTACTTAAATACAATCATATGGCCACTCTCCCTGTTTTAAAAATAAACACGGTGCATCAGGTCATTGCGGACAGCACGAGGCGTTGATTGTTATTGCAGGTTACAGGCTGCAGGATAATTTCAAAAGGGACATACTACACTACTTATGTTGCGTGGAGAGCAAGATTTATTGGTGCTTTATTAATATCCTACCCCAAAAAGGGGAAATCCACACGTCACAGGACAGTCTAAAATTTCAGGGGATGGTAGACAGGCTGCATGCAGTCGTGGGACCTAGGCTGCATGCAATAGTGGGACCTAAGCTGCACTCTCTCGTGGGACGTAGGTGGGTTGGAGTTAGGACCAGTTCTATGTGTTTTGGGGTCGTTAAAGGCATCAGAAAGGCGGAAAACCCAGTATTACCACCCTAAAAAATTTTGAACTTTCCTGTGCGTCTTTTGGGGTAGGATAATAATAAAGAACCGATTATTTGCCATGAAGTTTACCACTGTAGAATGATATATCGGTTGACAGATTACAATTTACACAGTTAAGGTTTCCATCAACCCACAGGCATCCTTACTGAGACGAGACTGTATTTCACACCCCACAGGTACAGTGGAAACGGGTACCCTTACTTCCTTGCAGGTTGAACAGGGTGTATCGGCTTATCCTGTTGGTCTGCCACCAGCACTGAAACTTTCTTAGCCTTATGGTGTCGTATCTTTAAGTCATGTTGGTCTGCCACCAGCACTAAAACTTTCTTAGTCTTACGGTGTCGGATCTTTAAGTCCTGTTGGTCTGCCACCAGCACTGAAACTTTATTAGTCTTACGGTGTCGGATCTTTAAGTCCTGTTGGTCTGCCACCAGCACTGAAACTTTCTTAGTCTTACGGTGTCGGATCTAAGTCCTGTTGGTCTGCCACCAGCACTGAAACTTTCTTAGTCTTACTGTGTCGAATCTTTGAGTCCTATTGGTCTGCCACCAGCACTGAAACTTTCTTAGTCTTACGGTGTCGGATCTTTAAGTCCTGTTGGTCTTCCATGCAGGTTGAAACTTTCTTATCTCAGGGATAGTTAGTTAGTTTATTGACACATTATCCTCAATGTCCATCGAACAAGTCCATAAGCGCTCGGATCCTATCCCCAGCGTATGACAACTAGTAACACCAGTTTAGTGTTGGTTTACTGTTCTTCTTTGGCTACCTGTAAAGCATTCATCTTTAGCGATATTTTTTTTAAATGGAGTTCTTGTAGTCTTTTGAGTGTTAAATATTCAACATAGTTTCCTAAATCATCTTCTCTTCCTGCCTCCTTTAGAGCATTGAGAAAGTCGGCCTGATCCATTGCTTTTCCTGTACCTACTGTGGCCGTGACAGCAAGCCAATCCGCCCATTCATTCCCTCTTACCCTAGAATGTCGTGACACAAAAATGAAACCAGTTCGCACCACACGAGATTTCATCAGCGACTTCAATCGTTTTCTTCGAATCATCCTGTCTCTGTCTTTTCAAGCATGCTCATGGAATCACATAGAAAGCACGCGTATTATAAATGATGTGGCTCTATCCACATCACTGCATTTGTTTCCACCATCACCTTCGTAAGCAAACTAATGGCAGTCAAAGCTAAATCCCCACATTTCTTTTACAGTTTTCCCTCGAACCAGAACCGTGAAAGTCCATGAACTTTATATATGTGGAATGACAGATTCGTCAATGTAAATAACTGCATCTGCGTCCACATAATTTTCAAGAATTAAGGCTTGAACTTCTGCCACAACCACCAACGGTCCTAGTAGTCCGCAGTCCCTATCTTAGCGTGTCAAACTTTTCAGGCAGTAGCTCTGAAAAAAAAAATGTGTTGAAAGGGTCGGGGGGGGGGGGGGGGGGGGGGGTGGGGTGTACAAAACTAACGCGCGTACGCACCCGTCCCACCCTGCTAGTATGACATCAGTTGCTATCCCCACTTCAGATTGTATGTTTCTTTGTAATTATAAGTGAGTCCTAATATAACTGTTATTCGGTTTACTGGGTTTCTGGAATTAGCTCACGTGTCTTCTTCTTATTATTTTTTCTTAGCGTTCACCAGCTGTAAACTCCGGTGACTATTTCTGCTTATCCGCCATAGAAGAAACCAGCAGAGAGGATGGCGCTATACTGGGCACATCATGAGAGAAACCAGCAGAGAGGATGGCGCTATATTGGAGACATCGTAAGAAGAAACTAGCAGAGAGGATGCCGCTATATTGGAGACATTGTAAGAAGAAGCCAGCAGAGAGGATGCCGCTATATTAGAGACATCATGAGAAGAAACCAACAGAGAGGATGGTGTTATATTGGACACATCATGAGAAGAAACCAGCAGAGAGGATGGTGGTGCTTTATTGGGCAAATCATGAGAAGAAACTAGTAGAGAGCTTGGCGCTATATTGGAGACATCATAAGAAAAAACAACAGAGATGATAGCGCTATATTGGACACATCGTGAGAAAAACCAAGCAGAGAGGATAGTGGCTATATTGGGCACAACATAAGAAGAAAGTAGCAGAGAGGATGGCGCTATATTGGACACATCATGAGAAGAAACTAGCAGAGAGGATGGTGCTATATTGAACACATCATGAGAAGAAACTAGCAGAGAGGATGGTGCTATATTGAACACATCATGAGAAGAAACCAGCAGAGAGGATGGTGCTATATTGGGCACATCATGAGAAGAAACTAGCAGAGAGGATGGTGCTATATTGGGCACATCATGAGAAGAAACTAGCAGAGAGGATGGTGCTATATTGGGCACATCCTGAGAAGAAACTAGCAGAGAGGATGGTGCTATATTGAGCACATCATGAGAAGAAACCAGCAGAGAGGATGGTGCTATATTGGGCACAACATGAGAAGAAACCAGCAGAGAGGATGGTGCTATATTGGACACATCATGAGAAGAAACTAGTAGAGAGCTTGGCGCTATATTGGACACAACATGAGAAGAATCTAGCAGAGAGGATGGTGCTATATTGGGCACATCATGAGAAGAAACTAGCAGAGAGGTTAACGCTATATTGGACACATCATGAGAAGAAACTAGCAGAGAGGATGGTGCTATATTGAACACATCATGAGAAGAAACCAGCAGAGAGGATGGTGCTATATTGACACATCATGAGAAGAAACTAGCAGAGAGGATGGGGCTATATTGGAGACATTATGAGAAGAAACCAGCAGAGAGGATGGTGCTATATTGGAGACATCGTAAGAAGAAACTAGCAGAGAGGTTGGTGCTATATTGGAGACATCGTAAGAAGAAACTAGCAGAGAGGTTGGTGCTATATTGGAGACATCATAAGAAGAAACTAGCAGAGAGGTTGGTGCTATATTGGAGACATCATAAGAAGAAACTAGCAGAGAGGTTGGTGCTATATTGGAGACATCATAAGAAGAAACTAGCAGAGAGGTTGGTGCTATATTGGAGACATCGTAAGAAGAAACTAGCAGAGAGGTTGGTGCTATATTGGAGACATCATAAGAAGAAACTAGCAGAGAGGTTGATGCTATATTGGAGACATCGTAAGAAGAAACCAGCAGAGAGGATGGTGCTATATTGGAGACATCGTAAGAAGAAACTTGCAGAGAGGATGGTGCTATATTGGAGACATCATGAGAAGAAACCAGCAGAGAGGATGGTGCTACATCAGACAAATCATGAGAAGAAACCAGCAGAGAGGATGGTGCTACATCAGACACATCATGAGAAGAAACCAGCAGAGAATCATTAGATAGGCAAAAAATTGGAAATAAAGGAATTAGTGAGGGACCCCGCCCACATGAAACCTTAAGATGAACGTTAGTGGTAGAGGCCAACGCTGCTGGACTTCATTCCATCCATGACATTGAACTGATCGATATTAACGAATTAAAGGAATAGATTGCAAGTTCTAGGTTACATATCATGGCACAACACGATAAGAAATCAATAGTATCTACTAGGGCTGTACCGAATATTCTCGCTTCGGGGCCGAATTGTAGACCTGTTGACTATTCGGTATTCAGCCGAATAGTTGCGGTCGGACCGAATACGAATAGTAGTTACCTTACACGCGCTTCTGCATACACGGCCTTAATGCTGACAACATAGAACGATTGGTTTTGTTGAAAGCTAATGCAGTTTTCCTGCATTAACTAAGCTGTCAGTGACAATTTCAAGTTTAGTTACTTGTTATAATACTTAGGATTCTTTCATTTCTAGTTATTAGTTACCACAGACTGACTGAAGGATGTAAAACATAAAATGGACATGGAAAGAATATAAACTCCGGCCACATCCAAGTCGATAATATTAAAATCAAACGAACGGAAATAAATAAGTACTTGGGTGCAAACTTCAACTGCTCCAACATACTGAGAGAAGAAGTACAATCTAGAATACAATCTAGAAATAAAGTATACTATGCCCTTCAACATCCGCCAAAGTCAAAGTGTCTGCCTCGCAAGACCAAGATCAAAATATATAAAACGTTGATAAGACCAGTCGTTTTGTATAGCTCTGAAACTTTAAGCAGAAATAAAAGAAATGAGGCCTTATTACAGGTTTTCGAAAACAGTCTTACGACAAATCTTTGGACCCATCAAAGATGCAACCAGCGGGGAATGGAGAGTGAGAAGCAATAACGTAACACATAGTCTGTTTGAATCACCCTTGATCACTGGCATCATGAGAGCTAACAGACTAAAATGGTTGGGGCATATTGAAAGAATGTCAGATGCCTGAGAAGTAGAACTGTATACACCTGAGAGATAAATGGACGTAGACCACGAGACAAAAAAAAAAAAAAAAAGTTCGCGAGATAATGACCAGCCAAACCTGCAAACAACTGGTGTCACAAATTGTGAAGAGAAGGCCAGCCAGAGAGATGAATGGAGACGAGTGATATCTGCAGCAGTAAACTTCAAGGGCTCAGGATGCTAAAGAAGAAGATGATACATTCTGCAAGAGATCACATATTGTGGCAGGGCATAATCGCCAACGCCAATCGGCAAGGCGCCTGATGATGATGATACACTATTTTTATTCGTATTCGTATTCGGCCGAATAGTACGTTTCACTATTCGTATTCAGCCGAATAGTGAAAATCACTATTGGGTACAGCCCTAGTATCTACAGAATCATAGTCTGTGTTTTGTGTCGTAATTTCTCAATATCATCTCGGCTGCTGCCACCTTAAAAATGCTTACAGGAAACCAGAGGAGAAATGGGTGAAACCCTATGCTCCATTGGGAGACCACAAACAGAATAAGATGCAATCTTGATCGGCATCCACGTCCTCATTTCTATTCCAACGATCCCTGTTTATGACTGAAGAAGTTCTGGATGCAATCCCGTGCATTACCATGAATTGCACATTTATATTCCGCTTCTTAGGTCCTTCATTTCATGGTTAGGTAATTTCGGTGTTAACTGAATGGCTGTTCTTTTCTTTACAAGCGTTATCTAGTGTATTCAAGAGGTACGGTACAATTATCCGGTCAGAAATCACAACAGTGGAATAGATAGAGACATAAACAAAAGAATAACTACTTCTTCTTCAGCTTCTGAGCCTTCAAGGTTCATTGCTGCAGATATTACTAGCCACTACTCATTTCTCTGATTGGCCTTCTTTTTCAAGTTGGTGACACCAAGTGTTTGCAGATCTGTCTGGAAATTATCTCTCCATAGTCTTCTTGGTCTACCTCGTGGGCTACGACCATTCATATCCCTTGTGTATACAGTTTTTACTTCTCTGTCATCTGACATTCTTTCAATACAAACGGTAACGGGTGACTCCGTGATAAAGGTTGCAACTCACGCTGTCTCTTGTCGTGATAGTTTGAGGTTTGAAGTTTGAACGATGGATCAACATCACGACACACGGGTAGTAATCCATAAGTGCTCCGTTCTTCTTCTAACTCAAGTCTGAGTCCCGATAAGCTCAGCATAGTGCACAGGCTCTGTAGCACCAGCGAGGATCCTGAAAAACCTTGAGTAGATTTGTAACTCTACATTTTTCCAGGGGCAGCACCGTTAGGTTACTCTTTTCGATTTTTAAGTGCCAAGTGATTTTTTTTACGTGCGCAACAATGCACACGGGCGTCCGATCTCCCTAACCAGATACCAGGGAGAATTACTAGAAGTCCATGTCCACGTGAAAAAATTCAAACCCTGACCGGGGATTGAACCCGGTACCTCTAGCACTCGAGGTGGACACCATGCCTCGAGACCATGCAGCACCCTTACAATACGATGGTGTCTTGATAGTTCACTCTTCAATTCACATGTGCAGAGCTGCGTGATGATAATTTTGATAGCCTATCATTCAGACCCAAAAAAAAAAAAAAAAATCAGCAACTCAAGGGAGGTTTATGCCGGAGATTACCAGATGAGAATAAAGCGCATATAGTTTGATGTTTTGAATTGTCCCTCCCCGTGTGGGTTCCGGGGTCCTATTTTAGAGAAAACAAGAAAAGGCCCACCGTCTACAGAAAAGCATGTCGTAAGAGTAGACTAATTGGGAGCTTTCTTCGAAGTCGGAGTGCATCTGTCTGAAAGGCAAAGAACCAGCAGTCTGCATACAGATGAGTCAGATCTGTAAAAAGGATGTACCACAGAATGATAACGCTCGGTTAAACTTGACTGCTGAAACTCGGCCCTAGGCCAAGAGATTTGCCCACAGGTTAGACGGGCAACATCTCTTGTGGACGTTTTCATGCTATAAAATTCTGTCTTCATACATCTCCCGTCACACCTCCGTCGTCGTCATCGCGTTGAGATACACCATGACAGCCGCTGCCAGTCTGCTGGTTAGGCTCAAATGGCACACAAGCAAAGCTTCAATGTCCGACCGTCATAAATCCTACTAATTGGCAAAAACTTTCAGATGTCTGTGTCCACTAACCCTACTTGCCGAGTGTTGGGATCAAACAAGGTGCCTGGTGCATGTCTCCCTTTACTGTCGTGCTAATGGCACAGTTGAAACAACGTTAAAGGTGTCAAATATGATGAAGAAGATGAATGAACCTATATGTGTGGTCATTGGAGTCCTGGACCTGTGGGCAGCTGCTCCCTGCTGATCTCCCAAGGGTGCAGCCCGTGACGAGTGGAAAGCTCTAAATACGGCTACGAGGTAGCAGTCATGTGCAGGAGGTGACGATTCCTTGGGTGAGCCCAGGACCAGAGCATCATATGTCGGCTCTGCATTTATGGAACCCTCGGATGGCGGGTAATGCCCTTCTTCTGCCCCTGCCTTTCCCTGAGGGCTGGCCAGTCTACACGCGGTTCCCCTAAAGGGGTTCTTCACGGGCAAAATCTGTAGAGGACACCACACAAATGAGGCAGCATCATGTCCCTTGAAACAAATGGCCAGTCATCCTAGAGATAGGAATGACGTTTACCTTCAAAGTCAAAGTACATCTACCCAAGATTGAGGGAACATGAACTGCGAACAAATAGGCCAGTAAAATGGATGTACAGAAAACAATTAGGTCCCGGTACAAAGAAAAAGTCCGAATGGACGAACAACCAGGACTTTCCATCAGAATTCATCAGAACTGAAAAAAGAAAGAAACAATTTCTCATATGGACATGATTATTAACAGGCTGCTTGTCACATTTCAATAACTCACACCGAACGGTTACCGAGCGTCATATTTTTTTTTAAATTTGGACAGAACTTCTGGAACATACTTTAGTTGAAAAATGGAAACAGATAGCTATCACATGTGATCACTACTGCTGGTCACAAGCCACTGACTCTAAAGCAAACAAGACAAAAGAAGCGAATACGTGTGCAGGTAATATTGATGGAGAGCCTTCACAAACCGCTCCTACGTGATAGATGTAATCAAAGAACGTTTACGTGACAGATGCAATCAAATATTTCTCTGCTCAGTGCTTGCCCGGTACAAAACAATTATGTCCGGTTCCACTAGCGGAAAATGGTCATGAAATTTTAACTCAAGTCGATAGCAAATTGTACAGCTCAATTTACAATCGATACTGAAGAGTACGGTTAAAAATATGGGTAGGACATTGTGAGGTTAACTACATGGGGTTAAAAAAGAGTTGAATCGAGTTGATTCAAGAACCGACATCACATCACTCGGGGCATTTCCATAACCGCCCCGTCCTCATCTTCAGCAGCCAGTGCAGAGTTTCAGTACCAATCGTGCCAGTAGCAGTCTGATTATACGTCCGTTTTGCCCGTTCTCTTAGCGTCGGGTATCAACATAGATCCACTCGTCACTCCCCGCTGCATCACTGTGGTGATCCATTTTACAAACTACACACTTGCTCCCATAATACCCTCAGCCACTCTGCTTTATCATGAATCAATTGTGCAAGATCAGGATGACAGCGTGAGATGGTTGGGGGCCTATGCTCGATGGGGATGTAAAGGGCGAAGCCAACGCGAAGGTGGATACAAGACATTGAAGGTGGATACAAGACATTGAAGGTGGATACAAGACATTGAAGGTGGATACAAGACATTGAAGGTGGATACAAGACATTGAAGGTGGATACAAGACATTGAAGGTGGATACAAGACATTGAAGGTGGATACAAGACATTGAAGGTGGATACAAGACATTGAAGGTGGATACAAGACATTGAAGGTGGATACAAGACATTGAAGGTGGATACAAGACATTGAAGGTGGATACAAGACATTGAAGGTGGATACAAGACATTGAAGGTGGATACAAGACATTGAGGTGGATACAAGACATTGAAGGTGGATACAAGACATTGAAGGTGGATACAAGACATTGAAGGTGGATACAAGACATTGAAGGTGGATACAAGACATTGAAGGTGGATACAAGACATTGAAGGTGGATACAAGACATTGAAGGTGGATACAAGACATTGAAGGTGGATACAAGACATTGAAGGTGGATACAAGACATTGAAGGTGGATACAAGACATTGAGGATGCACTGGCTGTGAAAGGACACAGGGCTAAAGAATTGGCTAGAGAAACAGGCTTCCAGCGTGCTGTGACGAACAGACGTTCAGCGTGCTGTGACGAACAGACGTCCAGCGTGCTGTGACGAACAGACGTTCAGCGTGCTGTGACGAACAGACGTTCAGCGTGCTGTGACGAACAGACGTTCAGCGTGCTGTGACGAACAGACGTTCAGCGTGCTGTGACGAACAGACGTTCAGCGTGCTGTGACGAACAGACGTTCAGCGTGCTGTGACGAACAGACGTTCAGCGTGCTGTGACGAACAGGCTTTCAGCGTGACGTGACGAACATGCTTCCAGTGTGCCGTGACGAACATGCTTCCAGTGTGCCGTGACGAACAGACTTCCAGTGTGCCGTGACGAACAGACTTCCAGTGTGCCGTAACGAACAGACTCCAGCGTGCCATGACGAACAGACTTTCAGCGTGACATGACGAACAGATTTTCAGCGTGCCGTGACGAACAGACTCCAGTGTGCCATGACGAACATACTTTGAGCTTGGCATGAGAAACATACTTTCAGCGGGATGTGACGAACATACTTTCAGCGGGATGTGACGAACAGACTTCCAGCATGGCGTGATGAACGGACTGCCAGCGCGACGTGACGAACAGACTTCCATTGTGCCGTGGCGTAACAGACTGCCAGTGTGACGTGACGAACAGGCTGTCAGCGTGACGTGAAGAACAGACTTCTAGCATGCCGTGACGAATAGACTCCAGCGTGACGTGACGAACAGACTTCCAGCGTGCCATGACGAGACCAACATTGTGTGAAGGACTAGCTAATTTGTGATGGTCTATGACTTCACAGTTACGAAAGGCCGTCGCTGTACGTCAGGCTTTGTTTTGCTGGGGAAAAATCGTCACGTTCAATCAGTATCACGGAAAGGGGAGCTTTAGGTTATAATTGTGACTAGGCTATGTATGCTATTCAAAATAGCCTTGGCACTGCAATTCACCAAGAGTCATGAAGTGGACCTTTGCAGTGTTAAGCCGATCAAAAGAGAAAGACATAAATACGGTCTTGACCGGCTACGAAGTCGTCTCTCAGCGAGCCAGAGGGCGACCCGGTCGCCGATTAGACATGTCAGCCACCATATAATCCTTATTTAACATTTGCCCCACCGTAAGTCTATTCTATGGCTTTGAGGTTAGTAAATGAATGAATGAAGGAATTAATGAGTGAATCAAGAATTGATATCACTAGACGTGGAGCATTCCTATACCTGATCCGCCTCCCCCCTCAGTAGCCAAAGAAGAGTTCCGACGCTAATAGTGCCATTGCAGTCTGATTGAAAGTCCACCTTCCCCCCACCCCCGCCCCCTAAGCGTTGAATATCGTCCAGAACTCTTACTGAATTAGTCTGTCTGTTTCTTCTTTTGTACTCCGCACTTCATCACACAGAGATTTCACCACAAACTTCTTCTTTTTCAGCATTTCGAGCCCTTGAGGTTCATTGCTGCAGATACCACCCGCCTTTATTCATCTCTCTGGTTGGCCTTCTCTTTCCAGTGGGTGACACCAAGTGTTTGCAGGTCTGTCTGGATATTATCTCCCCATCGTCTTCTTGGTCTGCCTCGTGGTCTACGACCATACATCTACCTTGTGTGTACAGTTTTTACTTCCCTGTCTTTTGACATTCTTTCAATATGTCCCAATTAAACAGATTATGAATTTCATTGTTTCATTTCACCACACCGGGCTTATCAGAATGTAGCTCCCCGCAGAGAGGAGCAGCAGCAGCTAGTCTGTCGGCCTGTTCATTATCCCCCCACATCAGAAAGTCACAGACACACACACACACAGACACACACACAGACACACACACACACTTACACACACACTTACACACACACACACACACTTACACACACTTACACACACACACTTACACACACACACTTACACACACTTACACACACACACACACTTACACACACACACACTTACACACACACACACACACAAATCCACGAAAGGCTCCTGGTCTGCGTCTCACCACGCGATGCCAGCCATCTTAAGCGTAGAACCCGTAAGTTAGTTGAGCTGAGTTGGGTCAAGAAATGTCATTAAATCACTCGGGTCATTCCCCTTTGTCCTCCGTCCTCATCTTCAACAGCAAGCGCAGAGTTCCAGTACTAATGGTACCGGTCACAATCTGGTTATATGTCCATCTTGCCCTTCCTGTGTGTGTAGTGAGCCGCCAGACCCTTTGGTTACACCCAGGTGCCTTATTCTCTCCAGGCCATAATAATCTTCTATCTCTACTGATTCTGCTGCTTGTTCCTATAAAGCTTTGACCATAAGTTAGTGAATACCTTTAACAGTTTCACTATGGTTCCATTTCTTCATCAGACGATTTATAAAAAAAAATTTAAAAATTTAAAAAGGCTAACGCTCTGTTTGGTTTGAGACAGTGGTATGAGAGTCGCACCGTGGAAGAGATGGCGGCGTCACCATGTAATATTCACAGAGACCGCACTGGGTACACCGAATTCAGCTTTCATTATGGATACGGCTCAGGCATATTTATTCTGTAAGCCCAGTTCCTGTCTACTGCAGTGAAAAGACCGACACAACAAAGGTATACATTCTTTTGGGTATCTCCGTTGCTAGGTGGTCAAGCCGTTTGCCTTGCGTTCTGAAGGTTATGGTTTCGTTTGAAAGCTGCGTCGTTCAGTTCACCAGATTCCTGATAGTCGCCGTAGCTACGGAGTTCGTCCTTTGAGCAATGCTGTCGGCAGGCGGCGAGTCGTTTTGCGAGGACAGACCGAATCAAATAGGGTAAAACCCCGGTGCAATGAAGGCGATCCTCCCGACTTTTTAACTTCTGGCTTTTATGACACTTTCAATGTGAGGCTGGTAGGATGGAGGTTGGTGGTGAGGGGGGAGGTGGAGTGAGGAGCAGGGGGTGGGGGGGGGGTGTAGCCAGAGGTTTGAGGGCCACATGGTTATAGTCATCACAGACTGTTTACATTAGGATTTTTGGTAAATTGAAACGTTACACCCCCTCCCCTCACCCCGCCATCTACACACCGGTACACACTAGCTCTCTTATGATTGGTCGACCTTCAACCTACCTCACTTCTGATTGGTCAGCCTTGAGCCACACGTCTGGTACAAGTTCACAAAGGTGTACCACAATGCCTTAATATCGCAAGTTGAATATTTCACCATGCCAGCGCTTTTAACACTCGGAAAAAATCGACAATAAGGTAGACCAATAAGAAGTGAGCTAGGCTAAAGGTCGATCAATCAGAAGTGAGCTAGTATGTAAGAGTGTGTAAATGGGGAGTGCAACATCGAAATAACCGAAAATACATTTATGTTTTCGCCTGACAGAAGAACTTTACCACAATCTTACTGGGGGTTGGAACCTGGGTCTTCCTCGTGAAAGCACACAGTTCTTTACCGCCTGGTCAGTTGCACTCGAATGATACAATATAAAAAAAAAATAAAATAAGTCTTTTCCCGTTGCCTTTAGGCGTATTGTGTATACATAGAGCTATACCTATACACCAGCACTAGCTGGGTGATGTGGTCAGCATCACGCCGGCCGCCTTTACTTCCCAAGACTTACCTGGTACCCACTCAAGACTAGGTCGACCTGGGAGCCAGGATCATTTTTCAAAAAAAAAAAAAAAAAAATCGGCTCCGTCGGAAACACGAATCCACGACCTTTCCACCCCCAGGCGAACGTCTAACACTACGGCGGCTCCTAGATACGATATTACGGGCAATTGACTAGATACATCAACATATCTAAAAAAAACTATACTATAGGGCAGTGGTTCCCAACCCTTTGTAAGGCCGGGATCCTTTGGTACAATTCCGCATGTAGGGGCGACCCTCAAACATACAGGTTTTTTTTTTTTCATCACTACTTCAAAACTTCAGTGACTGTGTGTTTGCGATAGTCTCTGGCGACCCCCGTGAAAGGGTCGTTCGACCCAAAAACTCGTTTACGAATCAACACGAATTTGTGCATATGACCTTAGAATTTCCCTTTCATTATGATTTTTAAATTTACAGGTGCTGGAGTTTTCTTAAAGCGGAACGTTTCTTTGATCTTTGACTAATAATTTGTGAACCTTTAAAAATAGATTATACAGTAAATAAAGCACGCGTGGAAATTGTTTGGAAATCATTTTATGGTTTTTATTACGATGTCCAGCCCAAATACACACTAGTTAACAATTTATTCTTGCTTGTTCAGGCTAGTCTATGTTACAGGAGTGTAACGTTGTATTGTTCCGGTGCTGTCGCCTGCGATGACGCGTGTACTCTATTACATGAAGTAATCGCTTTTAACGACCCCATATCTAGAACTGGCCCTAGCTCCCCCCTCCCCCTTTCCACATTCCTCTACCTCACAGCCTCTGCCTACGTCCCATGAGAGAGTGCTGCGTACGACACGTAGTTTCAGAACTGTTAACATTTTGTAGTGTATATTCGTGTCGTACTTCAATTCTGAGTAGGCTATAATATACGCAGCATCACCGGCCGTGCTCACAACAACGAGTAACACACAACGCAGAAGTCTTTGCGAGGACAGTACAACGTGACACCCTTGTAATATAGACTAGCCTAGCAAGCATGAATGAAAGGTTAGCCATTGTGTATTTGGGTCAGACATCGTAAAAAGAACCCATTTTACATGTTCAGCGATGCGTGGTAATTATTTTCATATACTATCCCGAATACAATAGAAAATGTTGTTCATCAAGGGAGACTTATGTTTGAGATGAGAGATCTGAGAGTAAAACGCCTATTCTTCTTCTTCTTCTTCTTTCGTTCGCTTAAAAAATGTTCTATATCTCCAATGTTGTCTTTAGTATGAACTTCACTGTCTTTTGTAATTCACTCAGCGATCTGTAAAGTTTGACTTGCACCGATGTTTCTCGTGGTCACAAGTTTTTCCTTGATGTGTTGTATTTGGGACAAAACTGAAAGACATGATCTGTTGTCTAAGGTGCCAACTGGCTGCCAAGTCGATTGTGGCCTGTTCTAAGGCGTAGAATAATAACTTACTCTGGTCTTTCCATAAAAGGGTAATCGTCTTGTACCGGTTTTGGTGGCTTTCTAATTGAAACGCCCATGAAACTCATGCAATTTGCTGTTTTGACAAGTTTCCGTTGCTGACAATTTAAATGTGGACACAACTTCTTGTATGGACTGTTACAGTTGCTCGTATCGACCCATATCCAAACAGCCACGCAAGTCATGATCAGTTAAGTATTCGGAGACCTTAATTTTGATCATGTCAGTATTGATACAACCCTGACTTGATCATGCGTTTTGAACTACAGGCGTTCAGTCTCCAAAAACATCTGTTTTAGTCATAATTTGTATTATTCAGTCTGTGTTTGGATCGCTCACCCCCCCCCCCCCCCCCCCCCCCGCGCTCTCTCGCTCTCTCGCATCCCACTCCGTTCCTCAATTATAGTATTTATCTCCCTACGTATACATCTGTTTTTATATTTCTCTCTCTTTTCTTCTATTTCGCATCTGTCTGTCACACTTTCTCTGTTTTTCTCTCCGTGTCTGTCTCTATCTCTATTTCTATATTCATATGTCCATTTCTTTTCTTCGTTTAATTTGTCTCACTATTTCTATATCCCTTTCTCTCCTTCTCTCTCTCTCTCTCTCTCTCTCTCTCTCTCTCTCTCTCTCTCTCTCTCTCTCTCTCTATCTCTCTGTAACGACGTATCTCTCTTTTTTCTCCTTTTTCCAGCTTGAAAAGCGTTTAAGATTCTGTATTCCAAGACAAAATGTAGAGGAAAGATTGGGCACCGCTGAAACAGTTAAACCGCGACAGAAGTACAGGAAATAAAAGAATTAAAAAAAACAACAAAGACGACGAAGACGAAGAATGAGAAGAAGAGGCGGAGGAGGAGAAGGAAAAGGAGGAGAAGAGGGAAGAAGAAGAAGAAGAAGATAAAGAAGATGACGAAGAATAGGACACGATGAAAAGGCAAACGAGAAGTAAGGAACGGGAAAAGGAGAGTTTAGAGAAGCGATTGTAGGAGGAAGAAAAATTGCCCAGCCTTGCCCCGTCCTATCCATTACAACTGTTCCCTTTACATCTAAAGTGCCCCCAAGTTGCCTTCTTTTCTTTTGCAGCAATTGCACGGTCCCTGTCAAAGATATTCAAACCTGAATGAAACAAAGTTGACCATGTCATTATAATTCAGAGTAGTTTCTTGTTAGGCGTGGTATTGCGGTCGCTTGCACTTGGTCGAATTTCTTTCTGATCTGTCATTTTCCTCGAAGTTATCTAACTGTTTCAGCGGTGCCCAATCTTTTCTCTACATTTTGTCTTGGAATACAGAATCTTAAACGCTTTTCAAGCTGGAAAAAGGAGAATAAAGGGAGATACGTCGTTACAGAGAGAGAGAGAGAGAGAGAGAGAGAGAGAGAGAGAGAGAGAGAGAGAGAGAGAGAGAGAGAGAGAGAGAGAGAGAGAGAGAGAGAGAGAGAGAGAGAGAGAAGGAGAGAAAGGGATATAGAAATAGTGAGACAAGTTGCCTTCTTTTCTTTTGCAGCAATTGCACGGTCCCTGTCAAGGATATTGAAACCTGAATGAAACAAAGTTGACCATGTCATTATAATTCAGAGTAGTTTCTTGTTAGGCGTGGTATTGCGGTCGCTTGCACTTGGTCGAATTTCTTTCTGATCTGTCATTTTCCTCGAAGTTATCTAAGGCCATTTCGGTAGTTACATTTGACCGTAATACGTCGCAAGCAGTTTCTGTTTATTAGTTTCTGTACAATATGATAGAGAATAAAATAACGGTCAAGGAAGGAAGAAAACAGATAAAAATAGAAAAGAAAGGAGAACGAGAGGTATAAAGTGAGGGAAGGAAAGACAGATACAAAATAGAAAGTTCTAGAAATTGGGAGAGAAAGAGGGAGAGGAACTCAAAGAACGAGACAGGGGACAATAGTTAAAGTGTGAATGAAAGTAAGAAAGAAAGAAAGAAAGAAAGAAAAAGACAGAAAGACAGAAAGAAAGAAAACGAGAGAACTAAAGAAAGAGAGAGAGGAAAGAAAAATAAAAGCGAAAAAGTAAATAAAAGAAAGGAAAAGGAAGTTAACGACCAACAGACAGGCAGGTGGACCTGATCTTTTTCCTTCTTCTATGTTTTTGTTTCTGCTGCTCTGTCACCTTTTCTCTCTTCTTCTTTTGTGCACTTTCTAACACCCTCATCAGTTTTTAAGAAATATCCTCTAAGCCTGAGGTTTCGGGCATATTCGTAATTTGTTCTTAAACTGACATTTCTTTTTCTTTTCTTTCGAATTATCCAAAACTGTTCAGTTAGTTGTCAAGTGTTGTGGTGCATATCACATAAGCATTTACTCGTGAATTGTGCATTTTAAGTTATGCCATTATCTGCTAAATATTTAACCTTGATATACATTGACGAAACCAGTCGAATGATCGTTTCCGTCAATACCTATTAAACTCCAAAGAGGCAGCTCCGAAACACGCTTTCTCCGTTTTAAACGCTTCAACCATCGCAGCAAAGTAAAGAAATCTGTCGCTGCCATTAAATCTTGTTCCGGGGACTCCATGACCTGCCATGCTTTGACAACAGCGTCATTTATTGTTAAGCCGCTCTTATTCCAATAGGCACGAATACTTAGTATTCTTCTATCTAATATTGACATTTGTATGCCTATGTGTTTTTGTTCCAGCTCTCTCTACACTCTTTCTACATTTCCATTTTCATGAAATCATATTATCAATATCCCTTTCCTGCCCTTTAAGATCTTTTTACTCCATAATGAAAATTAATCAGATGACAGTACTCTTTCTTGTTGCATGCTTTTCTTGATGATCTAAAATGTTCCTAAACAGTTGCTTATTCTTATAGCTAATTATTTTTCAAACGCATAGTTTTTTGCTATTACAATTATATATTCTACATAACGCATTTTTTTTTTTTAAAACAACAAAACTGTTTTCCCGTTTTGTTGATAAAAGTATTCTGGTGTTGTTGATTGGTAAAGTCTGCGCCCAGAACAGCATTTGAATGTTGATGTAACAATTAGGGCTGAACCGAATATTCGCTTCGTATTCACTTCGGGGCCGAAGAGTGGACCGAATAACTATTCGGTATTCGGCCGAATACTCGCGGGCGAGCCGAATACGAATAGTGGTTACCTAAAACCCGCTTTTGCATACACTGCTATGGACTAATATAACTTTTTCATTAACACAATAGTTACTGTTGCCTAATCCTGTCTTAGCGGGGGGAAACTTACCCGGTTGCGTGGTACAGCAGCTGGCAAGGTCTTTGACTGCTGACTCGACCGAGGCATAACAGCAGATGTTCTTAAACTGTGTGAGTATGCCAGGGGTGCAACGGCGAAAATAAAGAAAAGTCGGCTATAAATTGTTACAATATTAAAGAAGGCATGAAGATACTTAAAAGTTACATTTAAATTGTCTTTTCTGTCAAAAAGAGTTTTTTTTTTTTTTTTTTTTTTTTGGTTTGGTCCTTTTTTCACACACAAAGTTTATCATACTGCATAAATTGCCAACCGCAGCGTGCTAAAAATTGTCTTTGTATTTATCTCGAGGTGCGACCGATATTGCTAACGAGAATATTAGGATGCGTTTAAATGAAATCGAACGAACGGCCAAGCGAACGATTGTTTTGAAAGAGGCGGGAGCCCGAAGACAACTAATCACGAACATCAGAAGGAGACAGACGTCATTTTCGGCCATGTTATGAAAACAGGGGAAATAGAACAAGTGGTGGCCACTGGAAAGATCTGTGGAAGGAGGGACGGAGGAAGACAACGAGAGAAGATTCTTTACAGTCTTGATGCATGGCATAGTGGTGTGTCAGCACACGAACTAATACATGCTGCAGGAGATCGCAGATTGTGGAGAGGCATGATCCCCCGCGCCAGTGGGCAAGGCACCTGACGATGATGACGTGTTAGGCCGAATAGTTGGTCCCACTATTCGTATTCGGCCGAATAGTGAAAATCACTATTCGGTACAGCCCTAGTAACAATACACAGAGTATAAAGGCCTTGTACCAATACATAAGCATGAATGGTTCAAGCTTATATTTCTGTTTTCATATATTCGGTAATTACCAGCGATTACCCGTTCTTCAAGCTCCAAGTTGTTTCGTTTTCCTGTAGTGTGTGAGAGATTAACATCACAGAGAAAATTCTTATACAAAGTATATTCAGCTCCACCCTGTGCTACAAGTGGCAGGCATGGTCAGTGACAATACATTTATAAAATGTTTAAGTAATAACGTAACTGTGATGTCTGAGAAAGATTACGGCAACAAACAAAGATAAATCAGGAATGAAGTCCATAGATATAGTATTAAAATAGCCAAAAAAGAATGCTCGCTGTTGCTTACACCACTTATAAAGAAACTGTAACTGGAAGATGTAACTGTAAAGCTAACATTAATCAGTACTTCCATGCTAGCTGTGCACGCATTCTCTTAACAGCAAAGCGACGAGGAGGAAAATATCACGTGTTAATTTCTCCGAGTGTAATTCTTACCTGCCAGCGCTAACGCATGCGAACGTATTAAGCCTCGCCATTGGTTTGCTCATTTAGATAGAATGCTTTATGCGCATAACCATCATCACGTGCCTTGCCAGAAAGCATAGGTTTTTACGCTTCTCCACAGATCCCAGTTCTTGGTGTTCTGGATCACTTCCACTGATGATATTCCTCCGTGCCACTGTCTTACGCCACCCACCATCAGTTCTCTTTGTCTGCATGTGCCTCTTTTACCAGTGATCTTTTCAGTCTTCACGATATTTTCCAATGCTTCTTTTCTCATCACATGACCAATGAACTTTGTCTCCTTCACATTCCTGTATACGGTGTTCTACTTTCATCAGCCATTTCCAGACAATCGCCTGACGATACCGTTTCATTTAAGGCATACAGCAAAAGATGAGAAAGACGTAACGCATTAGACCAAGAAAAAGGCAGACAAATATTACAAGAGAAACTCTACAACAGCACGATTTATGGTCAAGGCGGTCAAAAGAACAGGACGCAGAACCTTAAATCTTCCTCGACATCTGAAGTGGCAAAAAAGGAAGTAAAAGTAAAGTAAAGTTTGGAGATGTGAACAAGCGTCATTGCACACGGTTATAAACCATAAGTGCTCTGCCACCAATACGGACAGCTGATAAGATGCTGTCCACCTGTGTCGCCGTCCGCACGTAACTCCGTAGCTACAGGGACTTTCCTCCATTCACCCCAGAGTGTCAACTCTGGTACCCATTTCCTAGAGGCTGGGTAAATCCCGGGAACCGCCAGGTTTCGAACACCGACCGTGGGTTGCAGCGAATCGTAGCTGCATTTGAAAACGAGCTTCCTATCGACTGCGCTACCACGGCTAAAAAAAAAGTGAAAGAACGAACGACCTTTATTTCTCTAAAAGTCACAAGAGGGCACACATACCACATGTACATTTATCCCTTCCAAGCACTAATCTTTCATACAACAGTTGTATTTTATCTGTAAAGCATCGTATGTTTATGTAACAATACATGTGGTAACAATACACCTAGTAACAATACATGTAGCAACAATACACCTAGTAACAATACATGTAGTAACAATGCACCTAGTAACAATACATGTAGTAACAATACATTTGGTAACAATACACGTGGTAACAATACATGTGGTAACAATACACCAGTAATATTACATATAATAACAATACATATAGTAACAATACGTGTAATAACAATACATGTAGTAACAATAACCTAGTAACAATACACGTAAGTAACAATACATGTAGTTACAATACATTAGTAACAATACACGTAGTAACAATACACGTAGTAACAATACACGTAGTAACAATACACCAAGTAACAAAAAACCTAGTAACAATACACGTAGT
The DNA here is from genome assembly GCA_905116865.2 of Candidula unifasciata. Taxonomy (NCBI): domain Eukaryota; kingdom Metazoa; phylum Mollusca; class Gastropoda; order Stylommatophora; family Geomitridae; genus Candidula; species Candidula unifasciata. Next base: position 52,318 of record CAJHNH020002880.1, on the reverse strand, counting down.
AACAATACACGTAGTAACAATACACGTAGTAACAATACACGTAGTAACAATACACCAGTAACAATACATGTAGTAACAATAGACCAGTAACAATAGACCAGTAACAATACATGTAATAACAATACATGTAATAACAATACATGTAATAACAATACACCTAGTAATAATACACCTAGTAATAATACACCTAGTAATAATACACCTAGTAATAATACACCTAGTAATAATACACCTAGTAACAATACACCTAGTAACAATACACCTAGTAACAATACATATAGTCTGAATACACTGTATGAAAACAAAAGCATGCACGGTGCATGCTTACATTTCTGCCTACACGTATCTCGCTTGTGCTCTGCAAATTTTGGGATGGAGGGGGTGGGAGGGGGGGGGGGTGGGGATGAATAGACATACTACTCCCATCTGTCTAGGAGAATGTCATAAAAGTCAGCTAATTATGGTTGTTTCTTTCGAAGTCGGAGTGCAAGCTCATGAGAGGTGAGGAACCAACTGTCTGCATTTAAATAAGCCAGATCCGTAAAACGTACGTGCACGCAAAACTAAAGTTCTGAAACTAGTCAAGATGTTGACGAACAACCAGAATTTTCGGCTGGAAAAAATCGAGCGGGAATAAGGAGAGTGACAGCGGAGATGGAGAGACGGAGACAATGAGAGGAATGAAAGGAAAGGGAAGGGAAAATAAGTGAGGAAGGGGAAAAAGACAGTGAAACAGACAGAGACATGACCACACTTCCTGTTCCAATGCATTTCAGCTTAATCCAATTTTGAATAGCTAGTTAGTTTTGAAACCAGCCTTCCTTTCCCATGTGTCGAAACCGGCCCTAAAGTGAAATCAAATCACTTATCGGACTGTCGTTGGCATTTTCTGGAAATTGATATTTAATAGGGACACTATTATGTCATAAAACCACTAATGCAGCGGTTCTTAAACCTTTATTGATGCGAACTTTTTTTTACCCTCTCTTGGCAATTAGGTGACCATTGAGAACTGTACGCTATTTCACGGAAAAGCATTTTTTGTTTGTTCGGGAAAGCACTTTTATTGTGCGGAAAAGCACTTTTATTGTTAAGAAAACGACGTAAAGCTGAATTAGGCGTTGCGAGTCCGACTCGCAAGTCCAACGTACCGCGATCGAAACCCACTGCAAGCTGCGTGGTTTTTTTATCATGGTATGGGGCGTCGCAGGTCGACCCAGCCTAAAATGGGTATCAGGATGTATGTCCTGGGGAAGTAAAGACGGTCGGGGTATTATTGCTGACTACATTACCCACCTAGTGCCGATTGGTCTGTAAAACTATGGGTGCCCTTTCCATATCCCCGTTGCGCCTAAAGGCGTGAAAAGGGATCTTCACTTAGCTTACTTACTATGCGAAGCGTGTTTGAATGTGCGTAGGTGTATGTGAGTAGATTATGTGCGTACAAACAATATGTGGATCCAAAATTCCGAACGGAGCTGGACATATTGTTCTTCGAAATTGACCTTGGTTCTGAGGTGAACCTAGCCTTAAATGGGTACTACAAAACGCCCTGGGAATTAAAGGCGGTCCGTGTGATGCTGACCACACCACCGACTGAGTGTCGATGGGTCTATAAAATATATGTCTAGCCCTATTTGCCCATATGCCCAAAAGAAGAAGAAGCAGAAAAAAGAAGGAGATGATGAAAAGAAAAAGAACTATAGTAGCAGTAGTAATAGCAGCAGCAGGAGTAACAGGTGCAGTAGCTTTAGTAGTAGTAGTAGTGCCAACAGCAGCAGTAGTAGTAGTATTAGTAGTAGTATAGTAGTAGTAGTAGTATAGTAGTAGTATTAGTAAGAGCAACAGCAGTAGTAGTAGTAGTTGTTGTAGTTATTGATGTTGGTGGTGTTGTAGTTGTTGTTTGTGTTGTAGTTGTAGTTCTTGCTGATACTTTAAACCTCCTCCGTCTCCTCCTCCTCTTCCTCTGGGAAGTAAACCTAGTTTTGGCACCCTAACCCCCCCCCCCCCCCCCCCGGCCGACTTCCCCCTTTCCTTTGCTTAGAAAAAATTTACGCCCGGATAGAGGGGGATGGGATCCAGCCGATTCAGTGTTGTCTTTGTGTCATCGCTCTTGAGCGGTCCAAATATGGAATCATCGCATCTTCTACAATGAAGTTCCAAGGATGCCAGCGACTGGCTGAAGACGATTCTTTAGCACTAACCTCACAATAGCAACAGAGGAGACCCAGCACTTTGTCCATGCTGGGAATATGAAAGGAATACACGAAAGCTTCCTTCCTGCTGTGAGCTCTTTAGCTCTTCAAGGATTTCCCGCTACTCAAGAAGGGACTTCATCTGGAGCTATTTTTGCTCTGTGCTTGCAATTATCCTCTGCAGTCTTGACATTTTTAGCGCTTTCGTGACCTCAAAAAGGAAGGATGTGTTTGGTCAATGGCGTAGTCGGAACTTGTCTTAATTAATTCCCTGTAGCTGAGAAACAGTTGCACGATAATGCTTAGGTTATCTGCCCCTTTAATGGCCGGAATAAATCATCCCTGAAGCCGGCTAAAGAAAGAAGGAGCTGGTTTCTCAAGAGACGGAAGGACCACATTAGAGGGATACTTTTGGTCTCTGCTAATGAAGCGTTTAGAGAATGTATTTCACAACTTAACGATCCTCAAACTACCAGGGCTCGGGTTAGAAGGCGGACTTTTAAAAACAATAGGCGGTACTATTTTAATTCTATAAGACCACATCTCGTTGGCTTCGAGATGTGGCAGGGAAATCCCCAGAACGTCCCATCGTATAGTTGGGTTAGGGTTAGACTTAGTAGAAGTCTCTATTTCTTTAACTAGCATATCTCCACCCCCCCCCCCCACCCTCCAGTAGAGTAATGCCAATTGGAAGCCTTAGGGAACCCTAGGAATTGCCTATGAACAATCAAAGGCTGTTCTCGAAGGTTTCAGACAGTTTTGGGGCTCACGCTGTTGTGAAAGATTGGGAACTGGTCATACAACATTCCCAGGGACAGCACTGAGTGTACGGCATAAAATCTTAGTTGAAATTAAAAAAAATATTAGAATGCATCATTTGGATACAAGGATTTAATATACCATATGTGTGCGAAAGAAGACAGCAAGAACGCCATATTGCCTGTGGAAACATCAAGAAACGCATAGTAAGTTGTTGGTACGGAAAGTGACACCAATAAACGTATAGTGAGTTGACGGTCTCAAAGTGAGGGAAAAAAAACCAAGAAACGTATAGTGAGTTGTTGGTACAGAAAGTGAAAACACCAAGAAACACAAAGTGAGTTGATAGTATGAAAGTAAAACATCAAGAAACGTATAGTGAGTTATGTGTACAGAAGTTTAAACACCAATAAACGTCTAGTGAGTTGTTAGTATGAACGTAGAAACATTAAGAACATATAGTGAGTGGTTGGTCTGGAAAGGAAAATACTAAAAAACGTATAGTGAGTTGTTGATACGGTTCTTAATTTATAACGTACCCCAAACACGAAATCCCCGTGGGAAACCCACAGCTGACCTGACGGTCCATTATTTGAAGGGGTGGAAGTGTGCTGTTGTGTGTTTTTTTAATTTTTGAGTGTTCATCTAGTGTCTTCTAATCCTAACCCTAACCCTAACCCTAACCCTTACCCTTACCCTTACCCTAACCCTAAACTTGAGTGGAGATAAATCGCGAGAAACTACAACCTGAACATCCTAGAATTTATTGGGAATATCTCCCGTGACGTTGTCGTGACGTCAGGGGTAAGTTATAAATTAAGTACCGTTGATACTGTCAGAGACCTAATGTTTGCCATAACGGCATATGGCACTGTGGAATGTGTTGTAGGCCCGCCACAGATAATCATTCCTGAACACACTAAAGCCAACACCTACAGAGCATACAACCATGTACAGGACAGTATAACTGACGGTAGTTTGCCTCACCTGTCATGGGCACCCCTATTCGAAAGAAATGCCGTGAGGGCTTTAAAATCACCTCTTACTCGTATCAAGTACACATGGAAAGTACCAGGGTTCGAACCCACTACGCTTCCGTACAGCTCCTTTCTCTGCAACTGAACCTCAAAACAGGACGGTGGAGCGTCCTGTGGCAGTGATACTACCAAAGTGAACGTGAAAACACCAAGAAAGACATAGCAAGGTAATAGTACGAAAGTGGAAATAAATATCAAGAAAAGTAAAGTGAATTAATGGTAGGGACAGTAAAAGCAGAAAGAAACGTATAGTGAGTTGTTGGTACTGAAAGTGGAAATACCAGGAAACGTATAGTTGGTGGTTTGTACTGAAAATGTAAAAACAGAAAAACGACTAGTAAGTACTGTAAGTGAAACATCATAAAACATATAGTAAGTAGTTGGTACTGTAAGAAACCTAGAAACCTATAGTGAGTTATTTGTTGTGAAAGTGGAAACACCAAGAAATGTATAGTTTGTTGGTACTAAATGTAGAGACACGAATAAACGTATAGTGGGATGTTAGTACTGAAAAATGAACCTTTAAACCGAGCTCAATGTAGTCAAGGTCTTTTGAGAGCAAGTGAAGAATGCGGAGGCGGCACGAATCGATCAACATGGTCTGGGGAGAAGATACAGCTCGGAGTGACTATGGGATCCTCTGGACACTCTGCACTCAAAGGAAAGCCAAGACGGACATAAAGTCACACTGCTGCTGGAATTAAAACCCTTCGCTGGCTGCTGAAGAGGAGAAAGGGGCGCTTGTAATAATGACCCCAGGGCTGTGTTGTTGGTTGTTGGCTCAGTAATCAACAACACTCAGGACTCAACACTCGACAGTCAACACTCAACACTCGACGCTCAGCACTCAACACTCGACGCTCAGCACTCAACACTCGACGCTCAGCACTCAACACTCGACGCTCAGCACTCAACACTCGACGCTCAGCACTCAACACTCGACGCTCAGCACTCAAAACTCGACCCGCATACTCGACGCTCAGCACTCAACACTCGACGCTCAGCACTGATTACTCGACGCTCAGCACTCAACACTCGACGCTCAGCACTCAACACTCGACGCTCAGCACTCAACACTCGACGCTCAGCACTCAACACTCGACGCTCAGCACTCAACACTCGACGCTCAGCACTCAAAACTCGACCCGCATACTCGACGCTCAGCACTCAACACTCGACGCTCAGCACTGATCACTCGACGCTCAGCACTCAACACTCGACGCTCAGCACTCAACACTGGAGACTCGACACTTAACACTCAAAAGTCGACTCTAAACACTTCCCACTCGACTCTTAAACACGTCACACTCGACACTCACCACTTGACACCCCAAACCCTAAAAGTACAGCTCACTTTTTTCTAGAATACTCCCAGAGGGACCAACAAACTCCACCTCCCCCCCCCCACCCTCCCTTCCCCCTTGTTCTCAATAGCAAACTAGATCAGATAATAGCTTGAGAGACCATAATCGTTAAATATACACCCAACTTTATTGTCAGCCGTGGCAGGAAAAACAAATTAAGCCTCTATTTTGGCGCCGGCGACCGCACGAATGTCTGCTCTTTATTGTTCTCAATCCGACTCGTCTTTCAACGCCAGTCCGTGCTCACAATGACAAAATCAGACATATGCAAACAGGCGCTGGAAAATAGTCAGTCTGAAAATTAGATTATCGCACAATCTCAACATGAGAAAGATAGGGAGAATAACAGGTCCCAAGATCAATTATGTCTGATTACGTCGCTTTGTTTCACGGGGTAGAAAGATTGGATAGCTAGTAGTGTTTTGTTGAGTGTTGCTATGGGTGGGGACGGCAAAACATTGTTTGTGTACTATGGTGATGACTGGTTCATTTGCATAAAAAAAAATTGGGTTGTTTGAATTGTTTTGTATATTACTAACAAGGAGAACTTGTGGTAATCTATACTATACACACACAAAAATCAATTCGTCTGTCTGTCTGTACATTCTCAGTCAACTATTAACTCTTCGCTAACAGTGAACAGTAGATGTGTTAAATTTACAGATACCGTTGTGTCTGAAATGTCGAGTTTAACAGTGCCGTTTGTGGCAAATATTTCTAAGCATTTCTTTTAACTAATGCCTTACTGTTACAGTTAACAGACAGTACACGTCTATAACAGACTGTACACGTATATAACAGACTGTAAACGTCTATAACAGACAGTACACGTCTATAACAGACAGTACACGTCTATAACAGACTGTACACGCCTATAACAGACAGTACACGTCTATAACAGACAGTACACGTCTATAACAGACTGTACATGCCTATAACAGACTGTACAAGTCCATAACAGACTGTACACGTCTATAACAGACTGTTCACGCCTATAACAGACTGTACACGCCTATAACAGACTGTACACGTCTATAACAGACAGTACGCGTCTATAACAGACTGTACACGCCTATAACAGACAGTACACGTCTATTACATACAGTACACGTCTATAACAGACAGTACACATCTATAACAGACAGTACACGTCTATAACAGACTGTACATGCCTATAACAGACTGTACAAGTCTATAACAGACTGTACACGTCTATAACAGACTGTTCACGCCTATAACAGACTGTACACGCCTATAACAGACTGTACACGCCTATAACAGACTGTACACGTCTATAACAGACAGTACACGTCTATAACAGACAGTACACGTCTATAACAGACAGTACACGTCTATAACAGACAGTACATGTCTATAACAGACAGTACACGTCTATAACAGACAGTACACGTCTATAACAGACAGTTCACGTGTATGGCTGCCACATTTTGAAATATTGATTTTAATTTATCATATGATTTTATGGTGTAATGATTATAATATTCGCCTAACACGCAGATTGTACAGGGTTGAAACACTGGCTTACAACGTTTTTTCAATCATTTTTTTTTTCCGGTATATTTTATTTTATGTTTTAAGTTTGGATTTCTCAGTGGGAACTTCTTTAAGCGATCAACCTATACCTTAAAAGGTAAACATTTTTGTTTGGCCTATTTTCCCACTCAAACTAAGATCAAGCGCCTTGACCACTGCCTCCTAAAGAAATATGCGGGGCTAAAAGGACGCACGCGCGCGCGCACACATACAAACACCCCATTGTTTTCTTTGTGTTGACGCCTTTGGTTAAAATCTTCTAAAATGATTGTCTGTGTAGAGTGCAATCTGTCTGTATACTGGTCTTCTTCTTCTCTTCTTCTTTACTTCCTCTTTTACCGCTGTGGGTGTTGAGGGAGATATAAGGTTCTGTTTCTAGCTCTTCTGGCTGCCTCGACCATAGGCACATCCTGCTGTTGTAGAGTTTCTCTGATGTTATCCTTCCATCTTGTTCTTGGTCTACCCCGTGCTCTACGTCCTTCTTCTCTTTCCATGTATGCTTTGTATGGTATGGTGTCACAAGGCATTCTCTCTAAGTGGGCAAACCATTTCACTTGCTGTCTTTGTATGTCATCCAGAATTGGTTCTGTGCCGACTTGTTCTCTTATGATCTCATTCCTGATGTTATCTCTTATGGTCACTCCTACAGCCCTTCTCAGACATCTCATTTCCGTGGTTACTAACTTTCTTTTATGGTTTGTTGTGAGTGACCATGTCTGGCACTGGTAGCACAGAGTTGGAATAAATATGCTTTGAATGTCTCTTTGTGCTGATTGGGATTGTCTTATGCTGTAAGAGGGGGGCTAGCTGTCCCAATACTTGGTTTGCTTTACTGCATCTAATGGTAATTTCTTTATCCAATTTCCCATCTTCGGTAAATGTAGTTCCCAAATATTTAAACTCAGATGCCTGTTTAATGCCTTTGTATTCTATTGCTATGTTTAGATCTGTCTTCTTTTTTCCTATGGACATTACTTCTGTCTTTTCAGTGTTGATTCTCATATTATTTGTTTTACATTCTTCATTCATGGATGTTAGATGCTGTTGCAATTTCATGGCTGTATCTGCTATCAAGGCCTGGTCATCTGCAAAGAGTAATTCGTTGATCTTACTAAGATCTTCATTCATGGGCTTGGCATTCTTGCATATACTGTCGATGTAGGTGATAAACAGCAGTGGTGATAAGACACACCTCTGTCTTACTCCAGATGTCACTGTGAAAGGATGAGATGTTCCCTGATTTATTCTAACTTCACTTCTACAATCCCTGTATAAACTTTTACACACTTCGATGAGGTGTTCGCTAACTCCATATCTTGCCATTACTTTCCATGATAATTGTCTGTCGACTCTGTCAAATGCCTTCTCCTGGTCTACGAATGCCACAAATAAGTTCTTATTGTATTCAATGTTCTTTTCTATTAACTGTTTCAGTGTGAAGATTGCATCTGTGCAGCTTCTATTTCTCCTAAATCCCATCTGTTCTTCTGCCAGCTGTGGTTCTATCACTGGTCTCAGTCTTGTTTCTATTATCTTGGCATACATTTTGCCAACATGGCTTAAAAGAGAAATGCCTCGATATTGACCGCATTCTCGTTAGCTTCCTTTGTTCTTCCACAATGGTATAACTATTGCATGTTGCCAAACAATAGGGGCCGTTTGTTGTACCCATGCTGCATTGAATATTCTGTGAAGCCATCTGATGCTGCTTTCACCTGCTGCTTGAATTATTTCTGTTGGTAATCTATCAGCTCCTGGTGCTTTATATTTGGGAGACTGTTTAATGACTTTTTCTATTTCACCCATTAGTATGTGTGGTTCTAACATTGTTGCTCTGTGCTCTTCAGTTGTTCTTTCCTGATGATCTCCTAGAGGAATAAAGAGCTCATTGAAGTATTCCCTCCATCTTTCTGCTATCTCGGGTGGATCTATCAATGGCCTTCCTGTCTTATCATTAATTATTTCAGTGGAGTTGTAGCTCTCATCTCTTTTCCGCATATTTTTAACTACTTTAAAAAATTTTCTGCTGGCTGTTTTCTCATTTTCTGCTAGTGACTCACCGAAACGTTCCCAGGATGCTTGTTTTGCTTTCTTGACACTCCTGTTGGTTTCTCTCCTTTGCAGTCTAAAGTTTATATAATCTTCTTCTTTCTTTGATTTTATTCACTGTTTATATAAGTCTTTTTTCTTTTTAATTGCTTCTTTTACTTCTTTGCACCACCAAGGTGAATATTTGTTATTTCCCCGTCTGTTTCCACTCTTCCGTTTTCCACATAATTCTTCTGCATAACTAAGCATAGTTTTTTTTTATATTTACTCCATTCTTCCTCAATATTGCCAACTACATGTGGAAGTTGTTTGAATGCTGTCTCTACTTTCTGTTGTAACTGTTCTTTTACTCCTTCCTGTTTCAGATTTGCAATCTTGATGAGATCCTTGTTTTTGTTTAATTTCTTTCTGTGTTTCTTTAATGTAAGATGTTTTGCTGTTAACACAACTATTTTATGGTCAGTGTCACATAGACCATTAGGGATTGCTCTTGAATCAAGAATTCTCCTTCTTCCTTGAACTCTGGTAGGTATAAAGTCAATCTGGCTCTTGATGGAGACATCATTCCATTTGTACCAAGTGTAAAGTTGTGAATCTCTATGGTCAAAGAATGTGTTCGCAATAAAAAGATTGTTCTGGCTGCATAGATCCAATATTCTTTGACCATTTCCATTTCTAGCACTGTTCTTAGCTGCATGTGGACCTAAAAACTGTTCCTTTTCTCTTCTGTTATTTCTTACCCACCCGTTGAAGTCACCCATTACATATAGTATACTGGTCAGTCTTTCCTATCAGTCTGTCCACTTGTCTGTTTTTTGAGACCAGGTCAACACGTAAAGACAATATCTTGCTCAAAAATGTAATTTAAAAAATTTTTTACAAAACAATGACCGGTCTTCTGCTAATGGGGCTCTTCGTGGAAATTGCCCTGGCACTATTATTTTAGTTCACGGGGAATCTGAGAATTCCTAGGGAACGTTCAGTATTATGGGAGAGGGGGTAGGGTTAGAGTTTGATCGGTGTTTATTTCACACGGCAGCACCCCTTATACTATTCGACTTTCCCAGGGAACTCAACGACAACTCATGGAGTCCCCGAGGTGGGGTGAACTACAATTAAAAGAACATGATCTTTTATTGTATTGATGTCTTGTTGGTTTATGACTGTTATCGCTGAAGTTGCTGTCTGATGCTTTCTTTTACTAGCCTTTAAAACAAAGGGCGCCCTTGGGACAGCTCACAATTTGAGAATCATAAAAAAGGTCCTTGGGACAGCTCACAATTTGAGAACCATCCTGTCGAGCGCAACGGTGATTTGCATCACAACACTAATGTGAAATAGATTTCCGCGCGGCGTCCGTTCCGTGCTGTACATCTTCTAAAGCTGATCCTAGTGGCGGTTTTAATGGAGCTTTCATTTATCATGCCTTCTAATATTTGTCACATAAAACCGCCGCAAATGCCTCCAAACGTCACTTTGGAAATCCCCTTCGTTGCAAATTGTGACGCTGTAAAACAAAAATGATTTTGCACCGATGATTCCCTATATCTCTCTCCCCCCGGCGCGATTGTGCGTTTGAAACTATGTTGAAACTAGGCGGGTTCCTTGAAAGTTGGAGTGTACCTGCCTGAGAGGCAAGGAACCAGCAGTTTCATACAATTAAGTCAGATCTGTTAAATGATATGCACGCAAAACTCAGTTTCTAGAACAAGACTGAAGTCCAGTGGTGGACAAACAACAAGCCAGTGAACCCAGAGCAAAATCAGAAGAAGAAGAATATTCAGAAGAAGAAGAATCAGAAGAAGAAGAATCAGAAGAAAGAAGAAGAAGAAGAAGAAGAAAAAGAAGAAGAAGAAGAAGAAGAAGAAGGCAGAAGAGAAGAAGAAGAAGAAGAAGAAGAAGAAGCAGAAGAAGCAGAAGAAGAAGAAGAAAGAAGAAGAAGAAGAAGAAGAAGAGATCAGAAGAAGACGAAGAAGAAGAATGCGAAAGAAGAAGCAGAAGAGAAGAGGAAGAAGAAGCAGAAGAAGAAGAAGAAGCCAGAAGAAGAAGAAGAAGCAGAAGAAGCAGAAGAAGAAGAATAGAAAGATAGAAGAAGAAGAAGAAGAAGAAGAAGAAGAAGAAAGAATCAGAAGAAGAAGAATCAGAAGAAGAAGAATCAGAAGAAGAAGAAGAAGAATGAGAAGAAGAATGAGAAGAAGAAGAAGCAGAAGAAGCAGAAGCAGAAGAAGAAGCAGAAGCAGAAGAAGAAGCAGAAGAAGAAGAAGAAAGCAGAAGAAGAAGCTAGAAGATGAAAATCGAGAGCTAAATTTTCCATAGATAGCCGCCGTGATGTAGTGGCTAGGCGCTTGCCTGTGGATTTGAAGGTTTTAGGTTACAATCTGAACTGTGCTGGACTTTTGTGTTTCAGAAATGACTCTAGCTCCCAGCTAGTCCCAGACCTAAATAGTACCAGGTAAAAACGTGGGAAGTAAAGGCGGTCAGTGTGCCGCTGACCATATCACCCACCCAATACTGATTGGTTTATAAAATATAGGTCTAGCCCTATGTGCCAATGACGCGTGAAGGCATGGAAAAGGTTTCTTTACTTTACAATCGCTCTAATGAGAATTTAACATCATCATCATGTAGCAGGTCCTTTGCAGAACGTCGCTCTCATCACAGTCTGCCTGAAAGAAACTCGGTCTCTCGCCAGCTCTCCCGCCTCATGTACTTTCATACTCAAGGAATCACTTATATCCTGTGCCCATCTTCGTTTCGGTCGGTCCCTGCCCCTCCTTCCTGGTACCATACCTTCTGCTATAATAATTTTTTCCGATCCGTCGTGCGCCTGATATGTCCAAAATATTTCAGCTTCTGAGACAGGATGCTGTCTATTAGCCAATCTTCCTTGATGTTCAAATCTCTTAAGATGTCAGTATTTCTCCTCTTCTTTGTCCAAGATATTCTTAGAATTGTTCTATAGCATTTCAGCTCAAAAACCCATATTCTCTTTCTTAAGGACTGGGAGATCGTCCACGACTCACATCCGTATGTAGCCACAGGAAAGATGCATGCTCTAAAAATTTTAATTTTGATCTCCTTGTTGGTGCTTAACCATTTAGACTTTTAAAGGCTGTTCAATCTTTGGATTGCTATGGCCATCCTCCTTTTAATTTCAAACTATCACTTTTAAATGACGAAAGCGCCTAGCTGCGGGTCAAGTGTATATCTACTAGGTGGCATAATCAACTAGACAATTGACTGGAATGTCGTCGTCATCATCAGTAAGACAGTGCACTGCAATGTCGACATCATCATCAGTAAGACAGTGTACTGGAATGTCGTCATCATCATCAGTAAGACAGTGTACTGGAATGTTATCATCATCATCATCATCAGTAAGACAGTGTACTGGAATGTTATCATCATCATCATCATCAGTAAGACAGTGTACTGAAATGTCGTCATCATCATCAGTAAGACAGTGTACTGCAATGTCGTCATCATCAGTAAGACAGTGCACTGGAATGTCGTTATCATCATCAGTAAAACATTGTACTGGAATGTCGTCATCATCATCATCAGTAAGACAGTGTACTGGAATGTCGTCATCATCATCAGTAAGACAGTGTACTGGAATGTCGTCATCATCATCATCAGTAAGACAGTGTACTGGAATGTCGTCATCATCATCATCAGTAAAACAGTGTACTGGAATGTCGTCATCATCATCAGTAATACAGTGTACTGGAATGTCGACATCATCATCAGTAAGACAGTGTACTGGAATGTCGTCATCATCATCAGTAAGACAGTGTACTGGAATGTCATCGTCATCAGTAAGACAGTGCACTTGAATGCCATCGTCATCAGTAAGACAGTGTACTGGAATGTCGTCATCATCATCAGTAAGACAGTGTACTGGAATGTCGTCATCATCAGTAAGACAGTGCACTGGAATGTCGTCATCATTATCAGTAAGACAGTGTACTGGAATGTCGTCATCATCATCAGTAAAACAGTGTACTGGAATATCGTCATCATCATCAGTAAAACAGTGTACTGGAATGTCGTCATCATCATCAGTAAGACAGAGCACTGGAATATCGTCATCATCATCAGTAAAACAGTGCACTGTAATGTCATCATCATCAGCAAGACAGTGTACTGGAATGTCGCCATCATCATCAGTAAGACAGTGCACTGTAATGTCATCATCATCAGCAAGACAGTGTACTGGAATGTCGCCATCATCATCAGTAAGACAGTGTACTGGAATGTCATCATCATCAGTAAGACAGTGTACTGGAATGTCGTCAACATTATCAATAGTAACACAGTGTACCGGAATGTCGCCATCATCATCAGTAAGACAGTGTACTGGAATGTCGCCATCATCATCAGTAAGACAGTGTACTGGAATGTCGTCAACATTATCAATAGTAACACAGTGTACCGGAATGTCGCCATCATCATCAGTAAGACAGTGTACTGGAATGTCGTCAACATTATCAATAGTAACACAGTGTACCGGAATGTCGCCATCATCATCAGTAAGACAGTGTACTGGAATGTCGTCATCAAGATGAATTGGGCACTGTACAGAGCAGGCTATTGGATTCTGATGATTATGAAGAGGATGCTATTTCCAATGGCTAGTAATGGGGAAACAACTTTCTAGAGAACTAACTATTGGAGTATAATATCGATCTGACCACACTATGTAGCAGTGGGCTGACTCTTCTTTTAAGTCCTCTAGAGGGTGACTATATTTTAAAACAGGACATCGTACAAATAGTTTTAGCTGAAAACGTTAACAATATATATTTTTTAAACCGGATTTTGTATGAATATATCGAGTTAAAAACGTTAACAATTAACGCCCCTCCCCCCTCCCCTCCACTCCCCCTCCCCTCCACCCCCATCCTCACTTTTTATGTACTAGCTAGGAACAATGGAAATTCCTATCACTGACTACGGTCTGACTTTTTACCCCACCAAGACCCCACACAAGCGATAAACACCCGGTAAAAGAAAGTGCCACCATTCGGACGAAGATCACCTGTTCAGATGTCCCGGAATAGTTAGCAAATGTTCCTACGCATTTCTTTTAATCACTGCCTCAACTATTAAAGTTAACATTCGCTGTAGTTATATCCCTTGAGTCTATCCTATGTTCCATGGAGAAATTAGTTTCACATCATATTTCGCTGTTACTCCGTTACTTGCTGTTCATCTGTTAGGTTATATTAGTGCCCCTGACAACAACAAGGGTGAGGTTTCAAAATAGCGACAAATTCGTCCCACATGGAAATGGGGATTAACAAAAGCAGGATGAATCCCACGGCCACAGTAAGGGGCTCAAAAATGTCTAAAAGTAATTAAAAAAAGCAAAGGTCTTCTTCGCCTTTAGGCTTATAGGGCATATAGGGCTAGACCTATATTTTTATAGACCAATCGGTCCACAGGATGGGTGATGTGGTTAGCACCACGCCGGCCGCCTTTACTTCCCATGTCTGCACCCGGTACCCACTTAAGGCTGGGTCGACCTGGGAGTCAAGGTTTTTTGATAAAAGTCGGGCTTCGCCATGGAGCGAACCCACGACCTTCCTTCCAATCCGCACGGAAGCGTCCAGCCGCTACGCCACGGCGACTTCGTCAAAAATATCTAACAGTATGAAATCTGATAAGGTTAACATACAAGGTCCGACTATTAAGTAATGAGACTAATTCCATAAAAATTCAAATAATAAATAGTTGAAGATATAACGTGTATTTTATTCAAAGTAAGCCCCTTGTGCATTGATACAGCGAGAGACACGATCTAACAAACGACCTCTATAGTTCTTCTGTCGTTATTCCCCTTAAAGTCAATGTTTCGGCCCCTTGGATATCATCAATATCGTCAAAGAAGCGTCCTTTCAATTTCAACTTTAATTTTGGGAACAGAAAAAAATTACAGGGAGATAAATCCAGGGAAATAGGGTTCATGGCTGAGATCACACACTTGTTTTTGGGCCAAAAATTCCTGCACAAGTACCGCCCTTCGAGCCGGTGCATTGTCATGAAGAAGAAACAAATTGACAGGTGTTGAATACAAACGGGCAAGCAATTTTTTTTTTTTTTTGCCCAAATGTGCCACTAATATTTTACGAATCGTCTCTGTATTAACACCAAATTGATCTACCATCATCCTCACAGTCGAACAACCATCTTCTTCTTTCCGTTCTCAGAATTTGCAGTGAGTTCCTCATTACGAACAGAAATTGAGAGTCCAGGTCTAGTTGCATTAGTAATAATTTCCACACGACTTTTGAATCGTGAAATCCAGCTAAAAATCTGTACACGAGATAAACAATTATCAAAATAAACTTGTCGCAGTAATTAAATTGATGCAATGTTTTAAACATAATTTAATGTTAACTTTGTTTTTTGCTTCATGCTGATGACCGTAACAATGCACCTCTGACTAGGTTAACTAAATGGGAGCTTGTTTGTTATCTGCTTATCGGGCGGCGATGGAAAGTTGCCAGATCATAGACGAAGGTTGCCTCTTTGGATTCCTTGCTATGATTTTCTTAGCCATTAAAGAAATCACTCATTATCTTCTAATGTCTATTCTCTCTCTCTCCCCCCCCCCCCCCCCCCCCCCCCCCCCCCCCCTCGACAGGACGACCGAGATGCACCGAAAAAAAAAAAAACCCCGCTACTGTCGCGTTGAAAATGGGATATTAATAATACATTTTACCCCATTATGACATTACACAAGCGATAAAACCCAGTGACACAAAGTGACACAAAGTGCCACCATGTGGATGAGGATCACCTATGGAGAAGTCTCGAAAACCTCGTTCAGCCATTAGACCATATCTATAGCCGGGCTATATTGCAGTCCCTGCCAAGAACCAGAGTGGG
This sequence comes from Candidula unifasciata, assembly GCA_905116865.2. NCBI lineage: Eukaryota > Metazoa > Mollusca > Gastropoda > Stylommatophora > Geomitridae > Candidula > Candidula unifasciata. The sequence goes on along the minus strand of CAJHNH020002880.1, from coordinate 36,466 downwards.
GCTTCAAAATAACGAAAAAATAGCATCCTACATGGGGATGACATTGCCATCGCTACAATTAGGGCCTCAAAAGTATTTAAAAATGTGTAATCTGTTAAGGTCATCATATGTAACTGTAAGTATATGTTCTATGGTTTCTTTTTTTTCCCTCGACCGAGATGCACCGAAGAAAAAAACGGGACTGTCGCGTTGAAAACGGGACATCTGGTAACTCTTTCTAACGTGTTAACGGTTCAGAGAAGAGGGTAATACTCGTCTAGGGGAGATAAGTGCAATATCCTTCCAGGGGAGATGAAACCTGATATGTCTAAGGGGAGAGTAAATATGTCACATAATGTGGCTCGACAGTCAGCAGTCACGTAAAACCAGGGACATCAGTCGATGTTTGCGTAACTTTACATAGCAGACTAGAAGAAAATTGGACACAGCCAGGATTTAGCTCGTGTCATACATGTAGGTCCAGAAAGAAATGGCAAACTACAGGGCGTTAATTTGCCTAGAAAAACTAAAGGTTAGTTAGTTGCGTATCCTGTACAGGACGTTGCAGAACCAACCCCAACAGCCCTTGCTGTTATGTGGTTTTTCTAGGCAAATTTACGTCCAGTAGTTTGAGAAAAACTACAACAGCTTAAAAATGCTGAGGTTGGTTCTGCAACGTTCTCTAAAGGATACGCAACTAACTAACATACATGCAAAGCCAAAATTTTGTCACAAATAAATGAAAAAAAAAAAGTGCCCTCTTGTTTCAAAGTTCGAAAGGTTAGCAACATTCGCTTTTAAAAACATTATTACCACTCTTTGTCATCCCCCTCGCGGGATGCAATTTTTCGTTATTTTGAATCTTCACCCTGGCTGTTGAAAGGGGCCCTAATATAACCTACCGGTTGAACGGGGTTTCCGGGACCTCTCCACGGGTGATCCTCATCCGCATGCTGGCACTTTGTGTCACCGGGTGTTTATCGCTGTGTGTAATGTCCTAGTGGGGTAAAACTTACTTACATTCTCTTTCTGAAACATTGTTAAATATTTTCTTCCTAGTGTGGGACGCAAATTTGTTGTTTTGAAACCCAACCCGGCCATCATCGGGGGCCCTAAATATAACCCAACAGTTCCCCCGGAGTTTCTGATCTGCGCCCATCCGATTCTCATCCGAAGAGTGCCACTTTGTGTCACCGGGTGTTTTAATTGCTCGTTGTTCGGTCTGGGTGAGGTTGAACGTGAGTCATTCAGCCAGACGTTGTTAATTGTTTATATTCTTATCAACGCTAACGCTATGCTGTCAGTGTCAGACATGGATATTGCCTTCAGAAGAAAAATAGTCACAAGAAAAAGTAAAATTTTGCGTACTATGCTAGGTGTGACAAGGAAAGGTCGACTTAGAAACAGTGATATCAGGAGGAGAATCGGCCCAGTAATAATACTGAACTTTATAGATAGAGAACAGATCAGAAGGTTTGGTCATTTACAAAGACTGGCAACAGACGAAGCCCCACAGAGAACAGTGTTACAAACATCGATAGCTGATCCAGAGGAACATGCTGAACATGGACCGCGGATTTATCGGAGACATTCATGGGCGCCCGCAGAAAATATTTTTAGTTATGTTTTAATGTAGTTTTAATTTACTGTAGCGTATTTGTATGGTGAATGAACAGACAGAACACTGTAGTAATGAAGGGCATACTGTAGCCACAAATTTTTTATTAACACAATATATGTATATAATAAAAAATATTACAACATAAATTTAAAATAAAAATTTATTCTTTAAACAAGAACTGGAGTCGTTTGTTATCGCTACCAAACATATCTACAATTGTGTCCATTAAGTCTTTTTTGTTGCAGTTCACTTTGTCTCTGTGTACGCTTAACATACACAATCCAGACAGACGTTCATCTGACATTGTAGATCTAAGCCATGTTTTTACACGACGTAATGTGCTGAACGATCGCTCCACTGTACATGTTGTTGTTGGTAATGTTAGCAAAACTAGTAAGGCATACCTGACACTCAGATAAAACTTTGTTAAAGGTAACAAGTCGATGAAATCTTGGCTACTTTTGTATTCTCGCGTTTTCCAGAAATCAAACCAACTCAAGGCTTCAGTTTCAAAATTATCAATGTGGTATATCTGAATAATAGTAGACATTATATCCTTTAACTGTTGACGATTCAGTTTGCACAATTTCGAAGGATGTAGCAGCGCTAAGTTAAATTGTGCACTGTTGGCTTCACAAAATGACTCTCCATTGAATTAATTAGAGAATCTAAGTATGGAATGTAAACTGTTTGTCTGAAGAACTCTTCAACACTTATGGTTCCCGGATTACTTCGATGCTTTTGTCTTCCACACTGTCTAGGGATAATCAGTTCAATATCCACTTTCTGTGCGAGCTGTACTGTTTTCTCAAAAATATCCATGAAATAGTTATCCGAAAAACCTTGGTGTAGTTTCACTACACTGAGCAGGTTTTAAACTTGCAGTTGGACTTCTGGAAGATCAACTTGAACAGCTTGAAGAGCCTGAGTAACTGGCTCCAGTATGGCAGAGTACTGCGAAATAATACTGAGACAAAATAAAAACGTGCTGGACTTTGATGAACAATATAACTGATGTGCAGCTTGCATGCAATGACAATTCTTCCAGTTGACAATAAATATCTTCAAATTTACTAGAAAAAAATAGAATACTAAGAGGAATATGTGGGACAGAGGACCTCCTTTTTGGGCTTTCACGAAAAAAATGGAATAATTGCTTTGATAGTACCAATAGTATTTCGTATCACTGCAACATTATTAAGATCATTTACTACGAGATTCAGTTTATGCGAGGCACAGTGAACAAAGGCAGCCTTGGGATAAATTCTTCGAATTTTTGCCTGAACACCATTTTCTTTTCCGGCCATTGTCAGCACCCATCATAACCTTGACCCAGCAGAGTATTAAGGAGAAGACCAAATGTTTTGCAATGTTGAATAATACAATCAGATATCATGGCGGCGTCCATAATTTTCAGCGGAGAAAATCCAAGGAATTCCTCACGAATCATAGCCTTCTCACTAGACCTATCTACAAACCGGACTCCCAGTGATAACTGTTCTGTTCCTAAGATATCTGCTGTTTCATCGGCTATGATCGAGAATCCAACAGTATGGGTAGCAGCTTTTACAATGTCTTCTCACAGAGCTTGTTCAGACAAATTGATCCAATCATTCTGCGTTCGGTGTGATGTGTAACAAGCATTTCCAGCAGCTGTATCAAAATGGTTTTTTTAAATACTGTCTCCTGCCTCAATTCGATACGTATAAAGTTGTTCGACATTTCATTTGGTGCTATCTTTCCCACGAATTGCCAAATCATTTGTTCCGCAAAATAAGATTGTTGAAATAATAAGATACAGTTGTTTTCTGTTTTCTTCAATAGTTCGTTTTACATAATTTTCTGACAAATAATATCCTTATTTGGATCTCTAATGGTTGATGCGAAGAGTTCAGCATCTTGTTGAGACCCACGATGCCAAGCTGAGCTGGTATGGTTTATAGCACATTCATTAAAACCTTTCTACTTTCTACAAGGAGTAGTAATGAAGGCACCTTGAATTCCTCTTTGAACTAGTTGCGGAAATAAAACACAGAAAATGCAAAAAGCACCTTTTAACCTAGATGAATATGATGATGTTGCTCCAGGCTGGCCAACGTTCTGTCTCTCCACACTTTTTTTATGCTAACACAAAGTGATTTAAAATAAAAGTAACATTATTTGACTATTTTCAATCAAACCAGGAGGGGGGGGGCGCAAGTGCGCCCCTTGCCCCCCCCCTCCCTGCGGGCAACCATGGAGACATTGGAATTTAATATAAAGGAAGCGAACAGAATGTTCTCCTTCTAGAGATTTCGTTCTGTCCTGGCGCTACGAGTCACTCCAGGAGTAGAGAAAGAAAAAGAAGCGAAAAGTTTCCTGATATCGTCGTCCCTAAGTCGACTTTTCCTTGTTAAACCTAGCATAGTTGGTTTGACCTGTCTTTTTCTTCTTCTTCTGCGTTCCTCCGGTCAATGCCTTGTGCCTGTTTGGAGCATGGCTACGATATTTGCGTCTGTCGGCCGACACATCCGACTTCTGCTAGCCTTTTATGACCGGGATAGCCTTCCAGAAGGTTTTTGGCTTGTCTTCGACCTTTCTTTGTTTCCAGGCCATAGTGTTATATTTTGCTTTGTTATTCACTTTGTTTTACAGGTATGTAAATACCATCAATTTAAAACAAGATGTGAACCAGCGTCATCGCACACGGTTCTAAACCATAAGTGCTCTGCCACCAGTGCAGACAGCTGAAAAGAAACTGTCCACCTGTGTCGCCGTCCGCACGTAACTTCATAGCTACAGCGACGTTCCTCTATTCATCCTCTGGTACCCATTTCCTAGAGGCTGGGTGAACCCCAGGAACGGCCTGATTTCGAACACCGACCGTAGACTGTAGCGAGTCGCAGCTGGATTTGAAAGCGAGCCAAAGTCTATCATAAGCACCCAGAATCCTTATCTTTGCCTCATTTTCCTGCTCATTCTGAAACGAAATTCATAACTTGCATGAGCTAATGCAAATGGTAAACATTGCAGTTGCTCCTCTGAGTGGGTGATAATCGCAACACCATCTGCAAACACCAGCTCTCGGATAGAAACCTAGCTTACCCTAATTGTCACTTTTAGTCTACAGTCACTACACAAGATCCCCGTGTGAGTTCCGGGGCCCTATTATAGAGTTAAACAAGAATAGACCCACTGCCTACCCAAACGCATGTCGTCAAATGTCGACTATTTGGAGTTTTTTTTTTTATAGAAGTCAGAGTGCATCTACCTGAGAGGCAAGGAGCCAGCATACAAATGAGTCAGATCTGTCAAACGGATGCACACGCAACACTCAGGTTCTGGAACAGGACTGCAGTTCAGAAGTGGACGAACAACCAAAACTCTCCGCCGGAGTTTACAGATGGTAAACGCGAAGAAGAAAAAGACTATAGAAGAAGCTGTTGCCAGATCGAGATTGGGTGAATATACAATATTCATGATCTCGAAAGGTATATTTTAAAAGAAGTGTGAAGTATTTTCCAAAGAGGGTGGGTTAAAAGGTTAGTTGCGTATTCTTAATAGGACGTTGTGGAACCAACCCCAATAGCCTCTGGCTGTTGTGTGGTTTTTCTATGCAAATTTACCTCCAGTAGTTTGTCATTGCTTTCTGGATATCATTGTCGAAACCAACGCAGGGCGCATGGCCCGCAGCTGGGATCTAACCCGGCATCTTGGCATTACGAAGCGTTCGCATCGACTTAGCCACAGAGCCGACACAAAGAGGGTAGGAGCGGGTAAAAAAGCTTGATTAACTCCATTCTGGGTTACAAACTCCACTGATTATAAACGGTAAAAAAAAAAAAAAACAGTTATTGAGACTAATCGTGTATGTTTTTAAATAATGCTGACACAAACAATACACTGCACACTTCATTGCCAGGTATATTTCGCTTATCTTGTCAGGTGCGTCTATCAACATAAAATAAAGCATTAAAATGAATAAATCCAAATGAAATGAGAATAGTTTCTTTCGACAGATCCTGTATGTTTTCGCCACCCGAAATTCACCCTAGTCACGTGACTTACCAGGGTAACTTCAAATCTACTATAAATTCTGTCTGCTTACAAAATAGGGGATGTGTTATGGAAAGAAAAAAAAGTTAACTCCTAGATCTATTCGGCTGCTTAACATAGTTTTTCGTGAAAAGTGTGATGTGGCCAGAGGGTGGTAAGGGAGAAAAAAAAAGGGGGAAAAAAAGGGGGGGGGGGGGGAATTGTCGGTTTCCGAATATAGCCTCAGTTACTTTAAAAAAAAAAGTGCGGAAGAGGGGGGGGGGGGGGGGGGGGGAGAGATGAGACCGTCTACGAGACAGTCTTGGATGAGCGTACAGTTAAAAAACCTAAAACCTAATTGAACAGGAATTTAATGAGGCCGAGATTCTGTTAGTTTCAAGAGAGTTTAATGATGTCGGAGTCAGGAAGACGAAAGACAAAAGAATACCAGACCAAAGATTTTTTTTTTTTTTTACAGCAGGGATTTCAATTTGAGTAAGGGCTCACAGATCTCGGCTTTTTGGCTGAGATCAGAGGTCGAGTCCGGGGATTAAGTTCGCACAGGAGGAGCGTGTTTTTGCATGTGGCTTTCGTTAATGCATGTTACTAGTACGTTGTTATGGTTTACATTGTCGGCCTGTATTCCAATTCCCACTTCCTCTTTACGTCATTACTCGGGTGTGGTATAGCGGCTGGTGGCAGCCGAGTTAAGTGACCGAACCATTTCATTTGTTGTGAACAGCAGACTACAAAACGAGAGGTCGACCGAGAAAGACATGGGTGGAGAGAGTATAAAGACACTGCAGAAACACAGTATGACATTAACACAAGCTACGCAACTAGCAAAAGGGAGGGAACTATGTCTAACTCTCTATCTCTTCTCTCTCTCTCTCTCTCTCTCTCTCTCTCTCTCTCTCTCTCTCTCTCTCTTTTCTCTCTCTCTCTCAGCGACGTTTTACGGCGTAAACAGTTGGACAAAAGTAGAATGAGAAGAATGTGTTTTAGACATAATACTGGAGTCATATTCTATGTAAGCTGGTTCTTAATACGTTCACGACTTATTTCCAAAACTATTTCCCCTGCTTCCAGTTATTTTTTCAGTCTCGCTACATATTATCTAACCTAGTAAATATTAGTTATAGTTAGTTGCGTATCTTTTACATGACACTGCAGAACCAGCCGCAGCATTTTTTTCCCTGTTGTGGTTTTTCTAGATAACTTTACGTCCAGTAGTTTGCCGTTGCTTTCTTGACGGTCGGCTTCTCAATACTACTGTTGAAACCAACGCAAGGCACAAGGCCGGCAGCTGGGATCGTACCCGGCACCCCGGCATTACGAAGCGCGTTCGCAACGCTTAAGCCATAAACGCCGACGAAAGGGTACTTACTACTGGGTGTATTTTTAATGACTGTAGACTTTCTGGGAGCTGGGTGGTCTCCAGGTCTGGCGTCCGCCTCCAGTGCTGGAAGTCCCGGGTTCAGGCCCCGGTGAAAGCTGGGATATGTTTCACGTGGACTTCTCGTAACTTTCCCTGGTCTGTGGGAAGAAAGATCAGTCGCCCGTGTGTATCGTTGCACACGTTAAAAAATCTTTTGGTATTTAGAAATCTAAAAGAGTAGCCAAAGAGTGCTGCCCGGGCAAAATTTAGAGTTAAAAATGTACCCAAAGTATTTCAGAATCCTCGTCGATGCTACGGAGTTCGTGCACTGCGCAGAGATTATTTGGAGTCAGACGAGTTAGAAGTAGAACGGACCACACTGACTATCCTAGGGCCATGATGTTGATGCGTTGAAACCTAAACATAAACCTAGACTTTTTAAAATCCGTTATTTGCGTATTGTAATTTATTGTATGTATTACATCATGTTTCCAGTGTCGTTAACCGTTAGTTTAGAATATCACTGCTATATACTGGTGTGTTAATAATTGGTCCTAGCTAAAACGGTGTTAACTATTAAAGGAAGAGTATTTTTGGTTGAGCATGTGCTCCATAACGATTGGAAGTATTCGAATGTGGTTGTTTGACAGTTTATGATGTAATTTCCTGGTATATCTTCTACTTGAGTTTGTCATCAGCCATGCTAAACATTTAGCTCCGACGAGGTCACAAACATGACGGTACATCCAAGGTCGTCGTCGCCAGTTCCCCACTGCTTGGCTTGTAATGCGGCTCGGTGGGTTTATCCCACTGCTGAGATTAGCCACCCCAGTCTTGCAGTATGTGTTTAGGAGTCTGTATGCTTCGCATTCATAAATGGTAGATTATGTTATACCTATTTTGTATAGGTGTACTCATACGTATACCATTTCCAAAATCGCCTCTGTACAGAGGTAAAGTTCCAGTAATATTGTACCCCATCTGATTTGTGAGGTTTGGGAGGGGATGGAGAGCTTTGCACCACAGTTCCCGTGGAGACGATATATCGTACTGGCCTGGGAGGAAGCGCTCCGATTAACCGCAGTTTAATGGTTGTAGGGTCGTATTAGGGCTTATACAACCAGATGACATTGTCTATTAGACTTGAAAGTTAAAACTCGTTCACATGGTTCACTCATGCACTATTTAACCAACTGAGAAATCAGTTAGTTCACTAACCAAGCAACTTATTACCCAATCGCTATGTTGTAAAGAAAAAAGGGGCCGGGGTGGGGGAGGAGCCTCGCTTAACTTTACATACCGCATTGGTTGATGCCCTAAGGTTGTGACAAGGGTCTTGTTATATTTAACGCTTATTATAGGGCGATTATTACTCCATGAACTTTTATTTTGGTTCGCCCGTCTCGGGGAATCCGAGAGTTCCTGGGACAGTCCAGTATTATGCAAAGGAGGCGGGGAGGGAGGTTAAGATTAGAGTTAGTCGGTGTTAATTTCACACCGCAAAACCACTATACTATTGGACTTGCCCTGAAACTCCACGGGAACTCTCGAATTTCCCGAGATGGCGTGAACTAAAATGAAAGAACCTGATGCCACCCGAAGATCAGCTATATCATCATCACCACCACAACCATTATCATTACCACCATCATCAGCGCAGCAGCATCATCATCCTCATGTTTTGAAGTGAAACACCACAAAGGACTGGCAGCCTGGTCCTGCCTTTCATTGTGTCCTGTACTGTCTGTCCTTAGGACATCATGGATGAAATTCATCACGTCCTCTCTGGCCTCTCTCTGCAGCAATCTTCCAGGGGTTACTATGGACGTTCTGGTGTCTTCAGTTCGTTCATGACACCGATATCAACCGCTTTTTCTCAAACATCTTATTCTATGTTGTGCTAATTTACTTGCCAGTGAACTTTAATATAGTATTGTATGATAGTTTTGTATTGTATTATACTGCTTATCATAGGAAGTGGAAACGAAAGCGGAGAAATTTAATATGGCATGGCAGACCAGGCCCTTAGCTTTGGTCGGCAGCTGGTCCAGGAGGGAAGTTCCTACAGGCGGTCAGATAGAGCACTGCTCTTCTGATCCGGCAGCTTCTGCGGCCTGCTTTGTGAAAAAATTCTGGTGTTACCTTTCCTTTGGAGTAAACAAGGAATGTCGAGGGAAGGGATCATGAAGCCTGGGCAACATATAGTGTCTACAATACTGCCCAGGCTTTTTGCTATGGAGAGGAGGATGGGTTGTGAGTTCAATGCCTCCTAATAGGGCAGTTGCTCTCAACCTTCCTAATGCTGCAACCCTTTAATACAGATCCTTTTTGTTGTGGCACCCCCCCCCCCCCCCCCCCCCATCATTTTTTTCTCTCACAGCTTCAATAAATGTTTTCCCGATGATCTTAGGCGATCCCTGTAAAAGGGTCGTTTGACCTCAAAAACAGGTCGCGACCGTCAAGTTGAGAACCACTGTAGTATTGTAATATAACACTGGAAAGACGTAAAGGTGCCAACATTCATTGTATTATATTTTATTGCATTGTTTTATTTAAAAAAAAATTCCTGGGTTCAAATAATTGACGTTACCGTTTTAATTTTTCGAACAGGTGTTTTGTGAAAAATACTTACTCGTACTGAAGCGCATAATAACATGAAAGAGATCTGACAAACAGAAAAGATATTTATCAACAGGGTACAAATCTCAGGTGAGAACAATTGTTCGTTTGTTTGTGTTTGTATTTTTATCAGTACCGCTGTCTGAGAATTATGATCGTGCACACGGGAGTGAGGTAATGCTTTTGCACGTGTGCCAATATCTTTGGGTATGCCATTACTTTTAGTCACGGCTTTAGCTTCACTACAATCGGATTTCCCCGTACTTGCTCGGTTTCTGTGCCAGTGAACATCAAATGAAATGTATCCCTGTCCCCATTTAAAGAACTGGTGGAACAAAAAAATTAGTCATGGAACAATCCAGAAATATGCGCACACATAAAATGCATATGGCAGTTGCTAGAGTTGCCAAAGCCAACAGTCGCCACCAGAAATGCAGTTTGTCATTGATAAAACCACTCGGTCACAAAATGAGGATGGCTTTAGACACGTAGAGTTATTACATAACGTATTTTACAAGCCCAAGAGGGCTGCCTGGTCTCGAGCCATGGTGTTCGCCTCGAGTACCAGAGGTTCTGGGATCAATTCCCGGTAAGGGCTGGAATTTTTTTTACGTGGACTTGGACTTCTAGTATTTCCCTTGGTCTATGGGTAGTGAGATCGGACGCCCGTGTGATGTGTTGCGCATGTAAAAAATCCTTTGGTAGTTGGAAATCAAAAAGAGTAGCCTAAAGGCGCTGCCCGCGCAAAATGTGGAGTAAAAAATCTACCCAAAAGTATTTTCAGAATCCTCGCCGGTGCTACAGAGCCTGTGCACTTTGCCGAGCTTCTTTGGACTCAGACTGGAGTTAAAAGAAGGAGCGGAGCATTATGGGTTACTTCCCGTGTGCCATGATGTTGATCCGTTGTTGAAATCGTCAAACTTCACCAGCCCACACGTAGACTGGCTACCGGTCATTTGAATACCATTACTCAAAGGTTGCACAAATGGGAAACATTCCACAATGTGTCTACTGTGAATAATCGGTTAGTAAACATACAAGTATAACCTGGATGGACTGTCGTCGGTGACTGCAATATGATCCTGCATCATACGGGTTTACCATTCTGCTCCTTCCCTGTTAAAGACGCCCGCGGGGGAAGAAGCTGTAGTGGCAGCAACAGAAACGCGATAAGAAGAAACAGAAAAAGAAGTAGAAATACTGGAAAAAGCAGAAGCATCAGCAGAAATAAAAAGAAGAAGAAGAAGAAGAAGAAGAAGAAGAAGAAGAAGAAGAAGAAGAAATGCGATGATGAAAGGCGATGAAGAAAGGCGATGAAGTAAGAGAAGATTAAGAAGAGAGCAGATGCGGAAGAGAGAAAAAGAAGAGAGGATATGAAGAAGAGAGAAGGTGAAGAAGAGAGAAGATCAAGAAGAGAAAAGATGAAGAAAGGGAAGATGAAAAAGAGAGAAAATAAAAAAGAGAGAAGATGAAAAAGAGAGAAGATGAAAAAGAGGAAACATGAAAAAGAGAGAAGATAAAAAGATGATGAAGAACAATGGGGCGATAAAGACGTTGATGTTGAAGATGATAATGGTGGCGAGGAAGATGATTGTAAGGCAGAGGATGGTGAGGAAGATGGTTACTTTGATGAAGCGCCGTTAGTAGCAGCGCCTGCAGAAGGAGGGGTTAAAAAACAAGAAGAAAAAAAAAAACTGAAATTGAGACTGGCGTGCTTGTCAAGTTTGTATAGGAGGTCAATATATCAAAATATAATTTTATAGTGACGATTATAAAGACACAGAGAGAGAGATGGAGTAACGTTGTAGAATATGTGGAATACAGTAAGCGAATCTGAGAAAAACGATCTCCAGAA
>CAJHNH020002880.1:0-20000 GCA_905116865.2 Candidula unifasciata | reverse complement strand
CTTGCCTATTCATACCTATTCTTACCTATTCTTACCTATTCTTACTAATTCTTACCCATTCTAACCTTTTCTTACCTATTCTTTCTTCTCCTAACATTGTGTATCGTGATCTAGAGAAAGGTTTTTTTTTAAAATGTGCAATCTTATTTATATATTCAAGGATTATTATCAGGCCACACGAGAAACAGAGTCAAAAATGGTTTTATATCGAACTTTTTTTTTTCTTTAGGAAAACATAAAAAAAAAATCAAAGAAGTTCACCACTTTAAGAAAACAACAGCACCCATGCAATTGTAAATTACAAAACATAAGGTTAGTTGCGTATTCTTTACAGGACGTTGCAGAACCAACCCCAACAGCCCCTGGCTGTTGTGTGGTTTTCAAAGGCAAATTTACGACCAGTAGTTACAAAACATAAGGATATTGAAAATATAAGGCAATGTGCATCATTTTGTGTTGATCACTTCTAGAGTTTTCCAGATATTTGTTAAATGTGATTGCGCGACTTTTGAAACGTATTATTGTCAGCTTCAAAATAGCACAATCATCGTCATCATGTGCCCTGCCAACTAGCATAGGCGCTCATGCGTCTCCACAGATCACGATCCCTGGTCGCCTAGAACAGCTCCCTTGATGATATCCTTCTATGTCATCGTATCAGCCCGTCCAGCAACATCTCTCTTGATCTGCCTCTCCCCCATTTTTTCCCACTGACCTTTCCAGTCGTCACGATGTTCTCCAGTGTCTCTCTTCTCATTATTTGATTACAGAACAGTGTTTGTCTCTTTCTTATTGTTGTATATAGAGATCTACTTTCGTTAGCTATAGCACAGCCACGAACTTTAAAAAAAAAAGCGTTGCAGCTAGATAACCTTAATCAACATACTACACGGACTGACAATCATACAGTTACAAACATCACTATAATGTGGCAGGTCTTTTGCAGAACGTCAGTCACATCACGGTATTCCTGGGGAAAAAAATGCAGTCTCTCGCTAACACTTCCACCTCTTGGACTGTTTTACATTATGGGTCACTTAGATCCTGTGCCATTTCCGCCCTGGTCAGCGCCTGGGCCTCTTTCCTGGTACCATGCCTTCTGCTGCAGTTCTTTCCAGTTCATCGTGGCGCTTGATATAGCCAGTATGTTTCAGTTTCCGAGTCAAGATGCTGTTTACTTGGCAATCTTCTTTGATATTCAGATCTTTTGGGATGTCACTGTTTCTTCTCTCCTTGATATTATGAGAATCTTTCAACAGCACTTCGGTTGACAAGCACCTATTTTCTTCCGTAATGATTGCACGATAGTTCATGACACACATCCGGTGTGTTGCTCTGTATGTGTGTGCGCGCGTGAGTGCGTGCGGGTGGGTGGATGGTTTTTTTTTTTTTTTTTTTGGGGGGGGGGGAGGTGTGGGGGATCCATCAAGATGATGATGACCACTCTTTTTCATCAAGTATGAGTACGAAGATGACTGATGAGGCCGATGCAAGCCCGAAAAGTTCCTGGACAGTGAGGACAAGGAATAAGCGTTGTGCCAGGGAGGGGATCACCTGCAGTCGCCTTTCTGTCCATACTTTTCCTAATCAGTCTGTTGCTACAGAAAAGATGAATGCTCTCAAAATTTTGACTTTGATTTCTATAGAAGTTAGAAACAAGAATATATCGAGTCGCTCATCTCTGCAGTGCAGTGGCGTCCGTGGCTTAGGCGTTGCGAGTCTGACTCGCAGTTTCCAGCGTATCGAGATCGAAACCCACTTATGGCTGCGTGGATTTTTATCATGATGTGGGATGTCACAGATCGACCCAGCCTGAACTGAGTACCAGGATGGCTGACCCGGGGGGAAAATGACGGTTGGCGTAAGCTAACACCTACCTAGTGCCGATTGGACTGTAAAAATATGGGATGCTCTTCCGATATGCCCGATGCGCTTAAGGCGTGAAAATGTTTCTGGCGTTCCGGTGCTGGGGGTGGATTATCTCCCTGCCCGGACAGCAGCAAGAAGGGAACTGTGTCAGTTGTAAGGTAAATATGGATTGTGTTTCTGCCTTCCCCTTTGACACGTAGCTAAGGTGGGGCTCACAGTGTGCTCATTCCTCGCTACCAGATTGCCTGCTGGTTTCGCTGAGCTCTTTATTGCTCTAAGCATGGCCTAAGCAACTGGCAACTGGATCGTCACGTCCTGAGTCCCTGTGCCTTTACGATAGTTTCCGGTATTCAAGAGGGGGGTGGGGAGGGGGGGGGGGGGGTTGGCATACTTGCTTCCACTTTTGAGACTGTGCAGCTCACCTCTGGCTCCTTCCCTCCCACAGCGGGCAGTACGGTGTGGGAGATACTGGAAGAGAGGTTTATAGACACATGGCTAGCCCTGATCGTAACGACAGCATTAACCATTTAACAAGAAGGGACCAGGCCACCATCTTCAGACTTAGAACACAACATACTCCACTCAATGGACACCTAAACAGAATACAGCCACAACACTCCCCAGAGTGCCAGCTATGTACCTACCTCTGTGAAACTGTTAACCATCATCTCTTTGAGTGCCGAAAACTCAACGAGACTAGAAGAATGCTACTCCCTCCGAGACCAGACAGATGTAACACCTTGTACAGAGGAAAAGAACAGCTTGTGAAAACATGTAAATTGCACTACATGGCATTGGGCCAAAGGACGACAGCTCATGCACCACTGGATCTATAACAACAACTACAATAAAGCGTGAAAATATAATTTTACTTTACTTGTATCTTTGCAGTGCAGGGCTGACATAACATATCTTTATGTGCTTCAACAGTTGTCTCTCTGTAATGAACTGCTGTTTACAGAGAAATTTCCTAAAGTAACATTGCCGAAATTTACATTCCGTGAATAGCGGCTGGGCAAGAGGTTACAACGTGGGGTTTCATGTTTTCCTGACCCGAGTTCGACCCCCCTCCCCCCGCCTCTTTCCTCCCCCCCCCGCCTCCCCCCCCCCCCCCCCCACATCGATAGGCTACTTTTTTTTTATTTCCAACTACTAAGGTGTTATTTACTTATGCAACAGTGCACACAAGCGTCCGATCTCAATACCCACAGACCATGGGGAAATACTAGAAGTCCAAATCCACGTGAAAAAATCCCAGCCCTAATCGTGGATAAAAACCGGAACCTCTAGCAATCAAGGCGACACCAGGCCTCTAGATCACACAGCCACTGACTTCTTAGAGGGGAACAAGTCACTGTTTGATGGCGCAGGGCAGCCAACAGTAGCCACTGGTCATCGTGTCCACTTGTTAGACCAGTGGCTATCCCCCACATCTTCTGTGACACGAAATCTCTCCAAAATTCTTTGGATAGCAGAGTGTGATACTGCAAGCCGTGTAGCTACTTCTCAGGTAGATTAGTTACCTGTGACCCACACTAAATCCCTCATTCTCTGTAGAGGTAGATCAGTTACCTCTAACCCACACTATAGCCCTCATTCTCTGTAAAGGTGGATCAGTTAACTTTAACCCACACTATAGCTCTCATTCTCTGCAAAGGTAGATCAGTTAACTTTAACCCACACTATAGCTCTCATTCTCTGCAAAGGTAGATCAGTTAACTTTAACCCACACTATAGCTCTCATTCTCTGCAAAGGTAGATCAGTTAACTTTAACCCACACAATAGCTCTCATTCTCTGCAAAGGTAGATCAGTTAACTTTAACCCACACTATAGCTCTCATTCTCTGTAAAGGTAGATCAGTTACCTTCAACCCATACTAAAGCCCCTATTCTCTGTGAAGGTAGATCAGTTACCTCTAGCGCTCACTATAGCCCTCATTCTCTGTAAAGGTAGATCAGTTACCTTCAACCCACACTAAAGCCCCTATTCTCTGTGAAGGTAGATCAGTTACCTTTAACCCACACTATAGCCCTCATTCTCTGTAAAGGTAGATCAGTTAGCTTCAACCCACACTAAAGCCCCTATTCTCTGTTAAGGTAAATCAGTGACCTTCAACCCTCACTATAGCCCTCATTCACTGTAAAGGTAAATCAGTTAACTTTAACCCACACTATAGCTCTCATTCTCTGTAAATGTAGATCAGTTACCTTTAACCCACACTATAGCTCTCTATCTCTATAAAGTTAGATTAGTTACCTTTAACCCACACTATAGCTCTCTATCTCTATAAAGTTAGATTAGTTACCTTTAACCCACACTATAGCTCTCTATCTCTATAAAGTTAGATTAGTTACCTTTAACCCACACTATAGCTCTCTATCTCTATAAAGTTAGATTAGTTACCTTTAACCCACACTATAGCTCTCTATCTCTATAAAGTTAGATTAGTTACCTTTAACCCACAATATAGCCCTCTACCTCTGTAAAGTTAGATCTGTCACCTTTAACCCACACTATAGCTCTCATTCTCTGTAAAGCTAGATCTGTCACCTTTAACCCACACTCTAACCCCTATTCTCTGTAAAGGTAGATCAGTGACCTTCAACCCACACTATAGCCCGCATTCTCTGTAAAGGTAGATCAGTTACCTCTGGCCCACACTATAGCCCTCATTTTCTGTAAATGTGGATCATTTACCTCTGGCCCACACTATAGCCCTCATTCTCTGTAAAGGTAGATCAGTTACCTCTAACCCACACTATAGTCTTATTCTCTGTAAAGGTAGATCATTTACCTCTGGCCCACACTATAGCCCTCATTCTCTGTAAAAGTAGATCAGTTACCTCTAACCCACACTATAGTCTTATTCTCTGTAAAAGTAGATCAGTTACCTCTAACTCACACTCTAGCCCTCATTCTCTGTTAAAGTAGATCCGTTACTTTAAAGCCACACTATAGCCCTCATTCTTTGTAAAGGTAGATCAGTTACCTTTAACTTACACTTAACCCTCATTCTCTGTAAAGCTAGATCAGTTACCTCTAGTCACACTATAGACCTCATTTTCTGTACAGTGCCAAGTCATCTTCTCGATGACATGGTTTTTGCAAGTGATGAAACAACATTAAGTATGCTAATTGTGAAACAAATGAAGAATGATCTCTGTAGCCGTGCAGTCGCCAGTACACGTAGAATGTCAGCCAGCACGACTGCTTTACTGTTTGGTTGCACGGAAGTTTAAAAAAAAAAAAAGATTCAAAATATGAATTAATGATCAGCACATTAAATTGAAGAAAAGATTAACTGGTTCGGTTCGACCCAAAGAAATTGTGAAAATCACAACGTATATCTTAAAATAGCAAAAACAAAATAAAACACACAAATAAAAACTACTACGGAGAAAAAATATATGTTAATGAGGAAAGACTAGAGGTTGTAGAAAATTGTGATTATCTTGGGTCATTAATTAACAACAATGGTGACACAATAAAAGAAATTAAACGACAACTATCACTTGCTCTTCAAAGAATAAAACAACTAAATAAATTATGGAGTGGGACAGACAGAACTACAAAATTAGATTTCTAGGAGCATGCCTGTTCCCCATTGGAACATACGCCTGTGAGTACAGGCGTATGTACACTTACTAAACAAGCTGAACAGCACATAAATGCCTTTGAATTCAAATGTTATAGACGGGTTCTAAAAATATCATGGCTTAAGAAAAGAAAAAATACATCCATACTTCAAGAAGTGAATATTAAAGAAGATTGGCTATTAAAAACGATAAAACACAGACAAATGACACATTTTGGTCACTTGAAACGTCCCAAAAGTTTAGACAGAACAATAATGGAAGGGCATATGCCTAGGAAGAGAGGAAGCGGAAGACCGATGAGAAGATGGGTGCAGGATATGGCAGATCTCCAAATCAGTGTATCGGACGCGGGGCATCTTGTGATCGAGAAGTTTTCTGGAGGGTTGTTATGGGAGCAAAAATAGGTTACTGACTGACTGAAACCAAATTGCAGGTGATCAACATGGTTGTCAGTGAGTTGTTTTCATGCTTATCATGAATAGAAGTCTGCCAAAGAGGATTTTGCACCCGTTTTTACATACAATTTTCTTTATTTAATCATTAAGTGCTCTTACATAAAATTGTTTTGAAAAGACGGTGTGGCCCTTGAGTTTTGACAAGGAGTATATTTTAAAAATTATGATGACGATGATGATGGTGGTGATGATGATGATGACTTGTTTGTCATGAATTAACTCCCTGTAGAATCTTCTCTCGTTCTCTTGATCTTTGCGGGAAGAAATGTTTCTACAATTCGTACAAATTGCTAAAAAAGATCCGTTTTCCGATGTTTGTGAAATACGTTGCATCCATCTCTTAACCTCTGATAAACCTTTAGATTACTCATTTTAGCTGACCAAGAAAATATAAACATTTTTCTGTAGACCCATTTCTCTGAGGCCCCAAGAGAGTTTTAGATTCTTTGCTTATTGTCCGTGATTTACAGCTAAATATTTAACGAGTTCCCTTGCAACATGCAAAAATTTCTTTTTAAGCATCCAAGTGACAATAATTTATTACATTGGATGTTTTTCATTTGATAAAATGTTGTTTTTGCCTGTCTTATCATTTCCTGTTGTTTATCTCTATTATGCATCTGTGTGACACACATTTTTTCTGTCACCTGTACCTTTCTTCTTTTATTTTTCTTTTGTCTATTCTTTGAATGCCTCGCAGCGTCAGGGCAGGAAAAGATCTCTGGAACTGGAACTTCTGTTCGATTCGT
The DNA here is from genome assembly GCA_905116865.2 of Candidula unifasciata. NCBI lineage: Eukaryota > Metazoa > Mollusca > Gastropoda > Stylommatophora > Geomitridae > Candidula > Candidula unifasciata. The sequence continues at coordinate 13,329 of CAJHNH020002880.1, read as the reverse complement.
TTAAAGTACTTTTCAGTGTGTCTGCTTTTAGTACGGTCCATTTTCTGCGTGGTCGACCTCTGGAACTGTTACCGAAGTATCTGTTTAACATTTCTATCTGTGGTGTTCTGTCTGTTGACAATCTTGTTACATGGCCAAATCATTTGATCCGTTGTCTACCCATGACGTTCATCACTGATTCTTTGCCGACTCTCCTGCTAATATCATCTGTCTTCCACTATATATGTGTCTTCCGCCATATACAGCTGTGTACCAACATATACTTTCTTCCACCATATACTTCTGTCTTCCACCGTGTACTTCTGTCTTCCACCATTTAATAAATTCGTCTTCACAATACTTCTGTCTTACACACAGTACTTCTGTCTTACACACAATACTTCTGTCTTACACACAATACTTCTGTCTTACACACAATACTTCTGTCTTACACACAATATTTCTGTCTTACACACAATACTTCTGTCTTACACACAATACTTCTGTCTTACACACAATACTTCTGTCTTACACACAATACTTCTGTCTTACACACAATACTTCTGTCTTACACACAATACTTCTGTCTTACACACAATACTTCTGTCTTCTAAACAATCATTTTAACTTCCACCCTATACTTCTGTCACCCACCATATATATACTTCTGTTTTCCACCTTATACTTTAGTCTCCCAACCTGTACGTCTGTATTCCACCCTATACTGTTTTCTACACAATAGTTTTGTCTTCCACCACATACTTCTGACTTTTACCATATACTTCTGTCTTCTACACAATAGTTTTGTCTTCCATCACATACTTCTGTCTTTCACCACATACTTCTATCTTCCACCATATGCTTCTTTCTTCAACTGTAAACTTAATGTCTTCCACACTACATTTATGTCTTTAACACAACAATTCTATCCAAATAATACTTCTTCCAGGCCCCCCCCCTTTTTTTCCCCCATAGTGCTACCTTTAACCCACACTATAGCCCCTATTTCTTTCTTCCAACCTATTCTTCTGACTTCTACACATTATTTCTTTCTTCCAACCTAAACTTATGTGTTCCACACAATATTGATGTCTTCCAACCTATGCTTCTTACTTCTACACATTATTTCTTTCTTCCACACAGTATTTCTTTCTTCCAACCTATGCTTCTGTCTTCCACACAACATTTCTGTCTTCCACACAGTATTTCTTTCTTCCAACCTATGCTTCTGTCTTCCACACAGTATTTCTTTCTTCCAAACTATGCTTCTGTCTTCCACACAGTATTTCTTTCTTCCAACCTATACTTCTGTCTTCCACACAGTATTTATTTCTTCCAACCTATGCTTCTGTCTTCCAAACAGCATTTCTTTTTTCCAACCTATACTTCTGTCTTCCACACAGTATTTCTTTCTTCCAACCTATGCTTCTGTCTTCCACACAACATTTCTTTCTTCCAACCTATGCTTCTGTCTTCCACACAGCATTTCTTTCTTCCAACCTATGCTTCTGTCTTCCACACAGTATTTCTTTCTTCCAACCTATACTTCTGTCTTCCACACAGTATTTATTTCTTCCAACCTATGCTTCTGTCTTCCACACAGCATTTCTTTTTTCCAACCTATACTTCTGTCTTCCACACAGTATTTCTTTCTTCCAACCTATGCTTCTGTCTTCCACACAGTATTTCTTTCTTCCAACCTATGCTTCTGTCTTCCACACAGTATTTGTTTCTTCCAACCTATGCTTCTGTCTTCCACACAGTATTTCTTTCTTCCAACCTATGCTTCTGTCTTCCACACAGTATTTCTTTCTTCCAACCTATGCTTCTGTCTTCCACACAGTATTTATTTCTCCCAACCTATGATTCTTTTTTCTATACAGTATTTCTTCTTCCAACCTATTCTTCTTTCTTCTATACAGTATTTCTTCTTCCAACCTATATTTCTTTCTTCCACACAGTATCTCTTTCTTCCAACCTATGCTTCTGTCTTCCACACAGTATTTCTTTCTTCCAACCTATGCTTCTGTCTTCCACACAGTATTTATTTCTCCCAACCTATGCTTCTTTCTTCTATACAGTATTTCTTCTTCCAACCTATATTTCTTTCTTCCACACAGTATTTCTTTCTTCCAACCTATGCTTCTGTCTTCTACACAGTATTTCTTTCTTCCAACCTATACTTCTGTCTTTCTCACAGTATTTCTTTCTTCCACCTATACTTTTGTCTTCTATACAATATTTCTTTTTTCCAACCTATGCTTCTGTCTTCCACACAGTATTTTTTTCTTCCAATCTATGCTTCTATCTTCCACACAGTATTTTTTTCTTCTAATCTATGCTTCTATCTTCCACACAGTATTTCTTTCTTCCAACCTATACTTCTGTCTTTCTCACAGTATTTCTTTCTTCCACCTATAATTCTGTCTTCTATACAGTATTTCTTTCTTCCAACCTATGCTTCTATCTTCCACACAGTATTTCTTTCTTCCAACCTATGCTTCTGTCTTCTATACAGTATTTCTTTCTTCCAATCTATGCTTCTATCTTCCACACAGTATTTCTTTCTTCCAACCTATGCTTCTCTCTTCCACACAGTATTTCTTTCTTCCAACCTATGCTTCTATCTTCCACACAGTATTTCTTTCTTCCAACATATGCTTCTATCTTCCACACAGTATTTCTTTCTTCCAATCTATACTTCTGTCTTTCATGCAATACTTCTGTCTTTTACCCAGTACTTCTGTTTTCCATTATATACTTCTGTCTTCCACGTTTTATTTCTGTCTTTTACCCTATATTTCTGTCTTCCACAGTATACTTCTGTCTTTCACCCTATACTTCTGCTTCCACGTTGTACGTTTGTGTTACGCTATGTATTTCTCCCTTCCAGACAATACTTATGTCTTCTACACTACACTTCTGTCTTCCACAGTATACTTCTGTCTTCCACTCGTTGTATTATACTGTGTTAACTAGACTTCCGGGTCGTGAGAAGCCTTTGTCAAATTAAATCATTGAAATTTTACTAGGAATACGTGTTTTAAATGTTAACAAAAAAACTTTTCCTGTGTAGGTTAGGGGAAGAAAAAGATAAAACTACCCACTTCCTGCCCCCCCACCCCCCCCCCCCCCCCCACCTTTTCCACCCCCGTCAAGCGTGTCGTAAAATGTGACTAAATATGTGTATATTAAAACCAGATCTGTTTTATCAAAAAGTGAAAGTATCACATCTTAGCTGTAAACCACATGACTGTCCCGACTGCCCTTTTAAGGGCAATCACAAAAAGAAGGACACAATACTTAAGTCTGTCTGGTCTACTAAAAGTAAAGTAAAGTCGGGAGATGTGAACCAGCGTCATTGCACACGGTTATTAAACCATAAGTGCTCTGTGAGGACACCTGACGAGAAACAGTCCGCCTGTGTCGCCGTCCCTACGAAACTCCGTAGCTACAGCGACGTTCCCCCATTCACCCTAGAGTGTTAAATCTCGTACCCATTACCTAGAGGCTGGGTGAACCCTAGGAACCGCCCGATTTCGAACACCGGTGGTGGGCTGCAGCGAGTCGGCGGTGGGCTGCACCGAGTCGCAACTTAATTTGAAAGCGAGTCTCTTATCGACTGCGCTCTACTTTCAGCTGCCACCGGACACCCCCGGCAGGACATTTAGGCGTGAATAATCTAACTAAATAACAACTTGAACTGACCACAAAGGAAACTGGCAACATTTGTTGTCTTAAGCGCACAGGAGCAACATAAGTGACAAGATCAGGTCTGGGGACCAGGCATCTGGGATTAGACCATAATCATACACGTCTGTAGAAGGTTCCTTGTATATAGCACCACAGAATTAGTATGATAATTGTGGGCTTTCTACAGAGCCGACAAAAAGCCCGGAGACCAGCTATGCCTGTATATTAGGCTGGTGATGACAAGCTATGTACTTCAGGGATTGCTTTGTGGGAGTCTAGAAGTGGCAAGTGCGTGCTAGACTGTGTGTTGGACTATGTTACTGTCACTGTTAGCGGGTATTAACTTCGTTTGTTGGTATACATTACATACGTTAAGGGGCCGCGTTAGCGCAGTCGATGGGAGGCTCGCTTTCAAACCCACCTGCGACTCGCTGCAGCCCACGGTTGGTGTTCGAAACCAGACAGTTCCCGGGGTTCACCGAGCCTCTAGGAAATGCCAGGGTTGACAATCTGGGGTAAATAGAGGAACGTCGCTGTAGCTACTGAGTTACGTGCGGACAGCGACACAGGCGGACAGTTTCCTATCTGCAGCCCGTACTGGTGGCAAAGCACTTATGGTTTATAACCGTGTGCAATGACGCTGGTTCACATCTCCCTTTTAACTTTTACCTTTTACATTACACACGTTTGTTAGTATTCGTCAGCGACTGTTGCTTAGAGGTTTGCGAACACACTTCGTAATGCCAGAGTTCCGGGTTTGATCTCAGGTGCAGACGAATTGTCTTGCGGTGGTTTTGGCAGTGATGCCGAAAGCTGTTTTTAAAACAGTGGCAAACTACTGAATGCGGTATTTGCTCAGAAAAACCACAACAGCAAAAAAAAAAAACTTTGGGCTGGTTCTGCAATTTCCTGTAAAGGACTACCTAACTCTAGTTTTGTATAAATTACAACGTTTGTTAGTACTCGTTGCACATTTGTGTAAAGTTACTGTAACCTATTCATTTATTCGGGGTTCTGTTTTGCTATTTCATGTAACATAGTCTTCACAGTCAGTTCCTCCATTCCTGTTCAAACACTTCAGAATTAATATGATGTAGAGTAAGATCCCGCCCTGTCTGTAGAAAACTTCCCAGTCCCTGACAGAACCCCCAACATTACGAATCACCTCTCAGATTGTGACACAAGTAACGCGCTCTCATGATCGTCTCCTGTCTGGAATCCTGCCATCATTGAATGACTAAAGCTCCATTCCAGCACCTTTGGCTTTTCCCGTTAACGTTCGCCTTAGGGTTTCTTTTGGACGTCTTCGTCTCCCCCTATTTTCCGTTTCCGAGCCTGTTTGGTGAATTTCCTTTCCCCTCTTTTCACAACGTCGTTTCCAGCAAAGCGCCGTCTTCTCTCTCACATTATTGTTTGACACACATAAGCTACCAAGCTGTACACATATTTGTAACCTTACTGTACACACATTTGCAACCTAGGCACACGCATTTGTAACCTAAGTGTACACACATTTGTAATTTAAGTGAACACACATTTATAACCTAAGTGTACACACATTTGTAACCTTAGTCTACACACATTTATAACCTAAGTGTACACATATTTGTAACCTAAGTGTACACACATTTGTAGCCTAACTACACCATTTGTTACCATAGTTTACATATTTTAGTTACCTTACAGTACACATATTGTCTTTACACATACTAGTTAACTAACTTTGCATACATTACTCACCTTACTTTACATTGAATAGTTAGCTTTTTTAAAACATATGTTGGTAACTTTACTATGCATACATTTGCTTCATTACTTTTCAATCATTCAAAAGCTTATTGTTAGTTTATTTTACAATGATTAGTTAGCTTACTGTACCTAACATTATTTAGCTTCTTTTTTTATTTTTTATTTCTTTCTATAAATTCGTTACCTCACACACATTTGCTAGCTTACTTTACATTGATTAGTTTTGCTTATTTAACATATAATTTAATAATTTATACATATCATCTATACTGACACACATTTGTTAACATGCTTTACGCAGATTAGTTCTCTCACTTTACACACATTTGTTATCTCACTTTACACACATTTGTTATCTTACTTTACACACATTTGTTATCTCACTTTACACACATTTTGGTATCTCACTTTAGACACATTTGTTAACGTGCTTTACGCAGATTTTTTATCTCACTTCAAACACATTTGTTATCTCACTTTACACACATATGTTATCTCACTTTACACATATTTTATGTTAGTTTAAATATCATTTTATTGGAATTTAATATCTCTGTCAGTCCGCCGTCTTGTCTAAATTATAATCGGGAGAAAAAAAAAGGGGGGGGGGAGAACTGCGTGGTCTCGAGGTATGCTGTCCGCCTCGAGTGCTAGAGGTTCCGGGTTCAATCCCCGGTAAGGGCTGGGATCTTTTCACGTCAGCTTGAACTTCTAGTAAATCCCCCTGGTCTCTGGGTAGTGAGATTGGACGCTCGAGTGCACTGTTGCATACGCAAATAACACCTTAGTAGTTGAAAATCGAAAAAAGTAGCCTAACGATGCTGCCATGTCAAAATTTGGAGTTAAAAATCTACTGAAAAGTATTTTAGGATCCTCGCCGGTGCTACAGAACCTGTGAACTGTGATGAGATTCTTTCGACTCAGAGTTGAGTTAGGAGAAGAACAGAGCACTTAAAAATGTATTATGAACTCCCTTTCTCTTCTCCCCCCCCCTCCTCCCCCCAACCATCCCTTTTTCGCCGATGTTGTTTCTGAGTATTTATTTCCCAATAGCAATTTCAGCCCACGCTCTCTGCAGTTTTGAGTTTTCTTATTCCATATCGACCTTGTCTGTTTTTTAGTACTCTGTTAGTTTATCGGTCGATGAAAACTCTTGTCAAAACGTTTGGGTTATATTTGTGGATGTCTGTTCTTATCCCTCCTTTGAGCTGTCTATGATAGCTTGTCCTGCTATCATTGATATACTTATCAAGCCTCACTTCATCCTACCAAGGAGCACTTGTGGGTGTGAATTAACGAACCAGTAGAATTACTCTATGATGGTCACAGGTCTGTTTAAAGAAATGAACAAATTTACATTAGATAAGGTTTAGCGACAGGAACCACTTGAATTGAAAGTGAGCGCATTAAAGAAATGAGACGTTCTACACTTTCTGAATCTAGCGTGAAATTAGTGGAATATACTGGCTTTAAAATTCAAGGATTTTTTTTACTTAGAAATGTTAGCTAGCTAGGGCTAAGTAGCTCGAGCTTGATTGATGGTTGTCTGTAGCAGTTGTGTCAGCTCGTTTTAAAAGCCACAGGTTGGGTTGCGTTTCATTTCAACGGCAACGGCTGAGTGATTTTCATCCGTCTAGTATGTGTTGATGTGTGAGTGAGATCGAGAGTAAAAGAGAGAGAGAGAGAGAGAGAGAGAGAGAGAGAGAGAGAGAGAGAGAGAGAGAGAGAGAGAGAGAGAAGGAGAGAGAGAAGCAGGATTTATAAGGAGTTGAAAGAGATGAAGTAATATAGAGACAGTAGTGATAGAAAGAGAGAGTGTGTGAGAGAGATGATGATGATGAGACAGGTTGCGATGATATGAAAGTGTGAGACAGTAGGAAGAGAGGTAGAAAAAAGTGAGAGATTTATGACAGAAGAGATGAGTTATGCGAGAGAGAGAGAGAGAGAGAGAGAGAGAGAGAGAGAGAGGGGGAGAGAGAGAAGAGAGAGAGAGAGAGAGAGAGAGAGAGAGAGAGAGAGAGAGAGAGAGAGAGAGAGAGAAGGAGACAGATTAGGATAGGTGAAAGATAGAGAGAGAGAGAGAGAGAGTAAGAAAAAAAGCAATGATTAAAGAGATCAGAGAGCTATGTGGGAGGGAGAAGGTGGGAGGTTAGGAGGTATATTAGGAACGGTGGTGACGGAGGCAGAACAGATGGAGTCAGAACATAGAGTGTGACGGTGGTGAACATAGAGTGTGATGGGCAGAACATAGAGTGTGATGGAGTCAGAACATAGAGTGTGATGGAGGCAGAACATAGAGTGTGATGGAGGCAGAACATAGAGTGTGATGATGGAGTAGAGAACATAGAGTGTGATGGAGGCAGAAACATAGAGTGTGATGGAGGCAGAACATAGAGTGTGATGGAGGCAGAACAGTGTGATGTGTGATGGAGGCAGAACATAGAGTGTGATGGAGGCAGAACAGAGAGTGTGATGGAGGCAGAACATAGAATGTGATGGAGTCAGAACAGTGTGATGGAGGCAGAACAGAGTGTGTGATAGAGGCAGAACAGTGTGATGGAGAGTGTGATGGAGGCAGAACATAGAGTGTGATGGAGGCAGAACATAGAGTGTGATGGAGGCAGAACATAGAGTGTGATGGAGGCAGAACATAGTGTGATGGAGGCAGAACATAGAGTGTGATGGAGGCAGAACATAGAGTGTGATGGAGGCAGAACATAGAGTGTGATGGAGGCAGAACATAGAGTGTGATGGAGGCAGAACAGTGTGATGGAGGCAGAACATAGAGTGTGATGGAGGCAGAACATAGAGTGTGATGGAGGCAGAACATAGAGTGTGATGGAGGCAGAACATAGAGTGTGATGGAGGCAGAACATAGAGTGTGATGGAGGCAGAACAAAGAGTGTGATGGAGGCAGAACAGTGTGATGGAGGCAGAACAGTGTGATGGAGGCAGAACAGTGTGATGGAGGCAGAACAGTGTGATGGAGGCAGAACAGTGTGATGGAGGCAGAACAGTGTGATGGAGGCAGAACAGTGTGATGGAGTCAGAACAGTGTGATGGAGGCAGAACAGTGTGATGGAGGCAGAACAGTGTGATGGAGGCAGAACAGTGTGATGGAGGCAGAACAGTGTGATGGAGGCAGAAAATAGAGTGTGATGGAGGCAGAACATAGAGTGTGATGGAGGCAGAACATAGAGTGTGATGGAGGCAGAACATAGAGTGTGATGGAGGCAGAGCAGGGAGATGGAGGCAGAACAGGGAGATGGAGGCAGAACATAGAGTGTGATGGGGGAATAACATAGAGTGTGATGGAGGCAGAACAGAGAGTGTGATGGAGGCCGAACATAGAGTGTCATGGAGGCAGAACAGAGTGTGATGGAGGCAGAACATAGAGTGTGATGGAGGCAGAACAGTGTGATGGAGGCAGAACAGAGTGTGTGATAGAGGCAGAACATAGAGATGGAGGCAGAACATAGAGATGGAGGCAGAACAGTAGAGTGTGATGGAGGCAGAACAGTGTGTGATGGAGGCAGAACATAGTGTGTGATGGAGGCAGAACAGTGTGATGGAGTCAGAACATAGTGTGATGGAGGCAGAACATAGTGTGATGGAGGCAGAACAGTGTGATGGAGGCAGAACATAGAGTGTGATGGAGGCAGAACAGAGAGTGATGGAGGCAGAACATAGAGTGTGATGGAGGCAGAACATAGAGTGTGATGGAGGCAGAACATAGAGTGTGATGGAGGCAGAACATAGAGTGTGATGGAGGCAGAACAGAGTGTGATGGAGGCAGAACATAGAGTGTGATGGAGGCAGAACATAGAGTGTGATGGAGGCAGAACATAGAGTGTGATGGAGGCAGAACATAGAGTGTGATGGAGGCAGAACATAGAGTGTGATGGATGCAGAACATAGAGTGTGATGGAGGCAGAACATAGAGTGTGATGGAGGCAGAACATAGAGTGTGATGGAGGCAGAACAGTGTGATGGAGGCAGAACAGTGTGATGGAGGCAGAACAGTGTGATGGAGGCAGGACAGTGTGATGGAGCCAGAACAGTGTGATGGAGGCAGAACAGTATGATAGAGGCAGAACAGTGAGTATGATGGGGGCAGAACATAGAGTGTGATGAAGGCAGAACATAGTGTGTGATGGAGGCAGAACATAGAGTGTGATGGAGGCAGAACATAGGTGTGATGGATGCAGAACATAGAGTGTGATGGAGGCAGAACATAGAGTGTGATGGAGGCAGAACATAGAGTGTGATGGAGGCAGAACATAGAGTGTGATGGAGGCAGAACATAGAGTGTGATGGAGGCAGAACATAGAGTGTGATGGAGGCAGAACAGTGTGATGGAGGCAGAACAGTGTGATGGAGGCAGAACATAGAGTGTGATGGAGGCAGAACAGTGTGATGGAGGCAGAACATAGAGTGTGATGGAGGCAGAACATAGAGTGTGATGGAGGCAGAACATAGAGTGTGATGGAGGCAGAACATAGAGTGTGATGGAGGCAGAACATAGAGTGTGATGGAGGCAGAACATAGAGTGTGATGGAGGCAGAACATAGAGTGTGATGGAGGCAGAACATAGAGTGTGATGGAGGCAGAACATAGAGTGTGATGGAGGCAGAACATAGAGTGTGATGGAGGCAGATCAGTGTGAGAGTGTGTGATGGAGGCAGAACAGTGTGATGGAGGCAGAACATAGAGTGAATGGAGGCAGAACATAGAGTGTGATGGAGGCAGAACATAGAGTGTGATGGAGGCAGAACATAGAGTGTGATGGAGGCAGAACATAGAGTGTGATGGAGGCAGAACATAGAGTGTGATGGAGGCAGAACATAGAGTGTGATGGAGGCAGAACATAGAGTGTGATAGAGGCAGAACATAGAGTGTGATGGAGGCAGAACATAGAGTGTGATGGAGGCAGAACATAGAGTGTGATGGAGGCAGAACAGAGTGTGATGGAGGCAGAACAGTGTGATTGAGGCAGAACAGTGTGATGGAGGCAGAACAGAAGGCAGAACATAGTGTGATGGAGGCAGAACAGTGTGATGGAGGCAGAACATAGAGTGTGATGGAGGCAGAACAGTGTGATGGAGGCAGAACAGTGTGATGGAGGCAGAACATAGAGTGTGATGGAGGCAGAACATAGAGTGTGATGGAGGCAGAACATAGAGTGTGATGGAGGCAGAACATAGAGTGTGATGGAGGCAGAACATAGAGTGTGATGGAGGCAGAACATAGAGTGTGATGGAGGCAGAACAGTGTGATGGAGGCAGAACATAGAGTGTGATGGAGGCAGAACATAGAGTGTGATGGAGGCAGAACATAGAGTGTGATGGAGGCAGAACATAGAGTGTGATGGAGGCAGAACATAGAGTGTGATGGAGGCAGAACATAGAGTGTGATGGAGGCAGAACATAGAGTGTGATGGAGGCAGAACATAGAGTGTGATGGAGGCAGAACATGATGTGATGAGGCAGAACATAGAACATAGTGTGATGGAGGCAGAACATAGAGTGTGATGGAGGCAGAACATAGAGTGTGATGGAGGCAGAACATAGAGTGTGATGGAGGCAGAACAGTGTGATGGAGGCAGAACAGTGTGATGGAGGCAGAACATAGAGTGTGATGGAGGCAGAACATAGAGTGTGATGGAGGCAGAACATAGAGTGTGATGGAGGCAGAACAGTGTGATGGAGTCAGAACAGTGTGATGGAGTCAGAACAGTGTGATGGAGTCAGAACAGTGTGATGGAGCCAGAACAGTGTGATGGAGCCAGAACAGTGTGATGGATGCAGAACATAGAGTGTGATGGAGCCAGAACAGTGTGATGGAGGCAGAACATGTGATGGAGGCAGAACATAGTGTGTGATGGAGGCAGAACATAGAGTGTGATGGAGGCAGAACATAGAGTGTGATGGAGGCAGAACACAGAGTGTGATGGAGGCAGATGATAGAGAACATAGAGTGTGATGGAGGCAGAACATAGAGTGTGATGGAGGCAGAACATAGAGTGTGATGGAGGCAGAACATAGAGTGTGATGGAGGCAGAACATAGAGTGTGATGGAGGCAGAACATAGAGTGTGATGGAGGCAGAACGTAGAGTGTGATGGAGGCAGAACATAGAGTGTGATGTGTGATGGAGGCAGAACAGGGAGATGGAGCAGAACATGGGAGGCAGAACATAGAGTGTGATGGAGGCAGAACATAGAGTGTGATGGAGGCAGAACATAGAGTGTGATGGAGGCAGAACATAGAGTGTGATGGAGGCAGAACATAGAGTGTAATGGAGGAACATAGAATGTGAGGAGTGATGGAGGCAGAACAGAGAGTGTGATGGAGGCAGAACATAGAGTGGTGATGGAGGCAGAACATAGAGTGTGTGATGGAGGCAGAACATAGAGTGTGATGGAGGCAGAACATAGAGATGGAGGCAGAACAGTGTGATGGAGGCAGAACATAGAGTGTGATGGAGGCAGAACATAGAGGAGTGATGGAGGCAGAACAGTGATGGATGAGCAGAACATAGAGTGTGATGGAGGCAGAACATAGAGTGTGATGGAGGCAGAACATGATGGAGGCAGAACATAGAGTGTGATGGAGGCAGAACATAGAGTGTGATGGAGGCAGAACATAGAGTGTGTGATGGAGGCAGAACAGAAATGTGATGGAGGCAGAACAGAGAGTGTGATGGATGCAGAGTGCAGAACATAGAGTGTGATGGAGGCAGAACATAGAGTGTGATGGAGGCAGAACAGTGTGATGGAGGCAGAACAGTGTGATGGAGGCAGAACATAGAGTGTGATGGAGGCAGAACATAGAGTGTGATGGAGGCAGAACATAGAGTGTGATGGAGGCAGAACAGAGTGTGATGGAGGCAGAACATAGAGTGTGATGGCATAGATTTGGAGGGGGGAAAACAAGAGGGGAGGGAGGCGAACGGGGTGGATGAGGCAAAAAGGGATGAAGCAGAACGTGGATGGGGAAACAGAAAGTGTGAGGGGGCGAAAGTGTGATGGAGCGAACGGGGAAATGGAGGCAGACATAGGTGTGATGGGGGCAGAAAAAGTTTATGGAGCGAAATTTGTGAGGAGCAGAAAAAAGGTGGAGGAGGCAGAAAAAGATGTGAAAAGGGGCAGAACAAAGAGTGTGAGGGAGCAAAACAAAAGGGTGTGGGGGGCAGAACTAGAGTGTGGGAGGCGAACGGGTTGGGGAGGCGGGAAAAGGGGTGATGAGGCAGAAAAAGGTGTGATGGAGGCAAAATGTAGGGAGCAGAACAAAGAGTGTTGGAGGAGAAATAGATGTGATGGGCAGAACAAGAGTTGATGGGGGCAGAACATAAAAATGTGATGGGGGCAGAACATAAAATGTGATGGAGGGCAGAAGTGTGATGGAGGGAACAAGGTGATGGCAGAACAGTTTGGATGGAGCAAAACGGGGTGTGAGGGAGGCGAAAAAGGTGGAAAACGAACAGTGGTGGGGGCAAACAGGAGTTATGGGGCAGAACATGAGTGTGATGGAGGCAAAACAGTGTGTGAGGCAGAAACGTGTGATGGGGGGAAAACAGTGTGATGAATAAAACGTGGATGGAGCGAACAGTGGATGGAGCGAACAGGGGAAATGGATCAGAACAGGAGATGGAGCAAACAGTTGAACGAAAATTGTGATAAAGCGAACAGTTTTGGGAGTCAAAACAGTGTGTGGGGAAAAAAAGGTGATGGGGGCAGACAGGGTGATGGAGGCAAAAAACATAGGTGTCGGGGCAGAACTTTTTGGTGGCCCCCTTATTGTTTAAAAAATTTACGCGTGTAAACTGCTGATTTTTTTGGGGCTACCTCTGCTGCCGTCGTGATGAACTGCTTTTATGTCGCCTTTTTTGGTTAGCCTTCTGATGGTAC
>CAJHNH020002879.1:550127-580256 GCA_905116865.2 Candidula unifasciata | reverse complement strand
AATGCAAAAGGTAAGATGGGCTTTTTAGCACTTCAGAAAGGAATGGAGAACAAATTAAACCAAGACTCTTTCTCTCTTTTTTTCCTCTTACACACACACACACACACTTTACTGTCTACACACACTATATCAACTTACTGTCTACACACACTATATCAACTTACTGTCTACACACACTATATCAACTTACTGTCTACACACACTATATCAACTTACTGTCTACACACACTATATCAACCTACTGTGTACACACTCTATATCAACTTACTGTCCTTACGCACTAGGGCAACTTGACTGTCTACACACACTATGTCAACTTACTGTCCTCACACACTAGGACAACTTTACTGTCTACACACACTATGTCAACTTACTGTCTGCACACACTATATCAACTTACTGTCTACACACACTATATCAACTTACTGTCTACACACACTATGTCAACTTACTGTCTACACACACTCAGGTAACTATACTGTCTACACACACTCAGGTAACTATACTGTCTACACACACTCAGGTAACTATACTGTCTACACACACTATATCAACTTACTGTCTACACACACTATGTCAACTTACTGTCTACACACACTCAGGTAACTATACTGTCTACACACACTAAGGTAACTATACTGTATACACACTCAGGTAACTGTCCTGTGTGTACACACTATATCAACTTACTGTCTACACACACTCTATCAACTTACTGTCTACACACACTGTATCAACTTACTGTCTACACACACTATATCAACTTACTGTCCACACACACTATATCAACTTACTGTCTACACACACTATAATCAACTTACTGTCTACACACACTATATCAACTTACTGTCCACACACACTAAGTCAACTTACTGTCCTTACACACTAGGGCAAATTTACTGTCTACACACACTATGTCAACTTACTGTCCTTACACACTAGGGCAACTTTACTGTCTGCACACACTCGGGTAACTTTACTGTCTGCACACACTCGAGTAACTTTACTGTCTGCACACACTCGGGTAACTTTACTGTCTGCACACACTTAGGTAACTTTACTGTCTACACACACTATATCAACTTACTGTCCTTACACACTAGGGCAACTTTACTGTCTATACACACTATGTCAACTTACTGTCCTTACATACTAGGGCAACTTTACTGTCTGCACACACTATGTCAACTTACTCTCCTTACACACTAGGGCAACTTTACTGTCTATACACACTATGTCAACTTACTGTCCTTACACACTAGGGCAACTTTACTGTCTGCACACACTCGGGTAACTTTACTGTCTACACACACTATGTCAACTTACTGTCCTTACACACTAGGGCAACTTTACTGTCTGCACACACTTGCGTAACTTTACTGTCTGCACACATCAGGACAACTGTCTTGTCTGCACACACTAGGACAACCGTTCTGTCTGCACACACCAGGACAACTGTTCTGTCTGCACACACTAGGACAACTGTTCTGTCTGCACACACTAGGACAACTGTTCTGTCTGCACACACTAGGACAACCGTTCTGTCTGCACACACTAGGACAACTGTTCTGTCTGCACACACTAGGACAACTGTTCTGTCTGCACACACTAGGACAACTGTTCTGTCTGCACACACCAGGACAACAGTTATGTCTGCACACACTAGGACAACTGTTCTGTCTACACACACCAGGACAGCTGTTCTGTCTGTACTCACTAGGACAACTGTTCTGTCTACACACATCAGGACAACTGTTCTGTCTGTACACACTAGGACAACTGTTCTGTCTGCACACACTAGGGTTAATTTACGGTCTGCACACACCAGGACAACTGTTCTGTCTGCACACACTAGGACAATTGTTCTGTCTGCACACACCAGGACAACTGTTCTGTCTGCACACACTAGGACAACTGTTCTGTCTCCACACACCAGGACAACTGTTCTGTCTGCACACACCAGGACAACTGTTCTGTCTGCACACACCAGGACAACTGTTCTGTCTGCACACATAAGGACAACTGTTCTGTCTGCACACACCAGGACAACTGTTCTGTCTGCACACACCAGGACAACTGTTCTGTCTGCACACACCAGGACAACTGTTCTGTCTCCACACACCAGGACAACTGTCTTGTCTGCACACACTAGGACAACTGTTCTGTCTCCACACACTAGGGTTACTTTACGGTCTGCACACACCAGGACAACTGTTCTGTCTGCACACACTAGGGTTACTTTACGGTCTGCACACACCAGGACAACTGTTCTGTCTACACACACTAGGACAACTGTTCTGTCTGCACACACTAGGACAACTGTTCTGTCTCCACACACCAGGACAACTGTTCTGTCTACACACACTAGGACAACTGTTCTGTCTCCACACACCAGGACAACTGTTCTGTCTACACACACTAGGACAACTGTTCTGTCTACACACACCAGGACATCTGTTCTGTCTACACACACTAGGTCAACTGTCTTGTCTCCACACACCAGGACAACTGTTCTGTCTACACACACCAGGACATCTGTTCTGTCTACACACACTAGGTCAACTGTCTTGTCTCCACACACCAGGACAACTGTTCTGTCTGCACACACCAGGACAACTGTCTTGTCTGCACACACCAGGACAACTGTTCTGTCTACACACACTAGGACAACTGTTGTGTCACTTACCTGAAGACTTGCACTGAGGGATCTAGGGTTACCATCGAGTGAAAGCCTGAACTTGCAGTGGAAATGGCCGTGTTGACGGTCGAGGCCCTTTGCTTCAAGGTATTGTTTGCTCCTGGGCAGTTGGAGGAACTCTGTGATCAACAGAATCAATGAATCAATCCACAATTCCAGAACTGGCATCTCTTGACATTTTGTTTTTTACCGACAAGCAGGCAAAGATACAGACAGAAAGATAGTTAGATAGACAGACAAACTGACAGACAGATTTTTCAGTATGCAGGTAGACAGACAGAAATATGAGCAAGCAGTGAGACAGACAGATAGACAGACAGCAAAACACACCGAGGGGTGGGTAAACAGCCATCAAGCAGAATAGACAGATAGGTTGGTAGGCACACTGACAGACAGGCAGCCAGCTAGACAGCCACAAAGACAGACAGACAAAACGAACGAACAAACTTTTCTTTTCAAAGGGTCACAAATTCAGCAAGCAGGTCCGTCTTATATCCGGTCCTTCCAAACATCCACCTTTTACACGGCAGTTGTATCTTATCAATAAAGCATGCTAGATTTGTATAATAATTTGCATATTGTTAATATCAAGGAAAGAACTTAAAAGCATAGGTGGTAAAATGCATACGCACTCGCGCATGTACACCTCTCCCTCCCCCCACCCCCAGAAAACGTGCGCTTATACACACACAAACACACACACTGTCAGCCAGACGGAGGGATGGATAGACGGATAGACAGATGGTGTCCAAACAGCAAGAGAAAGTAACAGGGCAGTGTGACGTTCCAGGGGCTTGTAGTTGTATTGTCTACAACAAATGCAGAATGCGAACTCGAGTTTGGCAAGAGCACAGCTAAAATACAGGCGGAGACGGGCGTGTGAGGCGGGGACGGGCGTGTGAGGCGGGGACGGGCGTGTGAGGCACAGACAACCCAAACCCAGGGCTGCCAATAGGTTTTTTTTTTTTTATAAAAACCCAGCTAAGATAATCAACAACAACAACAACAACAACAACAACAAAAAAAAACAAGCAACACATAAACAAAAAAAAAAACAAAAAAAAAAAAACAGTTTGTTGAAAACTACAAATTGTACAGTTACGAAACAAAACCCTTGCCCACTTTTATATAAAGATAGATATATATATTTTTTTTTTAACCCAGATTTCAAAATTTGAACCCAAGGTGTCGAATAAAATCCCAGATCTGGGGGTAAAAAACCCATCATTGGCAGCCCTGCCCAAACCTCAAGGGCTGCTAATATTGTCTAACAAAATTACGAAAAATGGAAACCGAAGAACAAGCAAACATTGTTGCAGCCAATCAGCAGGCAGCAGGCGATGTGTCAGTCAAGTGCAGGTGCAGTCGGATCTGATTTCACCTCTGGGAACCAGACTGAAAGGTACACAAACCCAAACATACAAACATACACACACCTACACACAGGCGTAGGCTACAAGGAAAAAGATCTGATGCAGCTCGCGAGACACTGAGCGACTGACAGCATCAAACAATGTTGCCCAGGGAAACATGTAGTTACGTAAACTGCTGCACATTTGGTCTGTTATTTGTTCCAGCGTTTATATAATGGTAGCACTCTGTCTAGACTAGCGGTCTCCAACCTTTGTTTCAGCCCCCCCCCCCCCTTCCCACCTACGTTTTCCCTCTTGAATATATGCAAAATCCCCCCCCCCCTCCCCCCATCCCTTTTTTCCCTCCACCAACAATACAAAATGTGATTTAAAAAATAGGATGACAATAGAATGCACAACAAAGGGAACAGAAAGTATGGAGATATGTTTTGGTCAGAATATGTTCTTAATCTAGAATTGAACGCGCGTGCTATCATATTTATTAAATTTTTTAACGGATTATGTGCAGACTGGTCACAAAAACAAAAATTTCCTTGTTTGTTATGTTTCATAAAATGTATAATTAAAGTAAATCGGTTTGTAAGTGTAACGGATTTCTACAAGTACAAATAAACTCATCTTCAAAATTGCTTAACGCCCCCTCCCAACTTCCTTGCGCCCCCTATGGGAAGCAGCAATTCCCCCCCCCCCGAAACTTCATTGCGCCCCCTATAGGAGGCAGCAATCCCCTCCCCCGGAAACTTCCTTGCGCCCCCTATGCGGGGGGGGGGGGCAGGAATTCCCCCCCCCCAGGAAACTTTCTTTGCCCCCATACGAAAAGCAGACCCCCCCCCCCCCCGCACCCGGAAACTTACTTGCGCCCCCTACGGAAAGCAGAACCCCCCCTCCCTCGGAAAATTCCTTTAGCCCCCAATGGAAAGCAGGAATCCCCCCTCCCCTGGAAACTTCCTTGCACCCCCTCCCCCCCCCCCATATGAAAGGCATGCACCACCTCCCCTCCCCGAAACTTCCTTGCACCCCCAATGAGAGGCAGGAATCCCCCCACCCCCGGAAACTTGCTTGCGCCCCTACGGAAAACGGAAATCCCCCCCTCCCGAAACTTTCTTGCGCCCCCTATGGAAAGCAGGAATCCCCCCCCCCCCTGGAAATTTCCTTGCGCCGCCAATGGGAAGCAGGAATTTCCCCCCCCCCCCCACGGAAACTTCCTTGCACCCCTTATGAAAGGCATGCGCCCCCCCCCCCCCCCCGCCCCCCCCCCTCCCCGAAACTTCCTTGCACCCCCTATGGGAAGCAGAACCCCCCCCCCCCCCGGAAACTAAACTTCCTTGCGCCCCCAATGGGAAGCAGGAATTCCTCCCCCCCCCCCCCCGGAAACTTCCTTGCACCCCCTATGAAAGGCATGCACCTCCCCCCCCCCCCCGAAACTTCCTTGCACCCCCTATGGGAGGCAGGAATCCCCCCCCCCGGAAACTTCATTGCGCCCCCTATGGAAGGCACGCACCCCGCTCCCGGAAATTTTTTTGCGCCCCCAATGGAAGGCAGGCTGGAAAAGTCTTGGGCAGTAAATGCGGCCGGCGTGATGTTGACCACGTCAGTCATCGAGTGCCGTTTGGTCTATACCAATTTGTGTAGAGAACCATATGCCAGATACCCACTGGCGTGTCAATCCGCCTTGACTTTTTGGACTTGTTATGACTCGTGAAGTTCAGCCATTTTTTTAAAACTCTCCCTTTTCTTCATCTCTTTATATTTCTGAAGCAGAAGTGGGCGGAGAATAGAAGTAGGGAGGATGCATGAGGCGATGATAACGACAACGACAACGCTGATAATGATGATGATGGAAGACTGCAGCGCCCCCTGACAACCCCTCCCCCTCCCCCAGCACTTAACAGAAGCAAGGACCAGTAACAATATAATCATGCATAGAGAGATGGTCCGGAAACAGCAAGAAATCTGGAGGGAAGGAGAGGCCGGGGGAAACCAAACTAAGGATGTTAGTCTGTCTGGCATAGTGGCATGAAGAAGCATCTGTGTCTGCAGCTACTGGCTGTGAGTGTGAGACAGAAGGTTGGAGACAAATATGAGGCCCAGCGTCACACAGCGTGGACGCAAACAATCTGACACAAATATACTTTCATTCTGAAACTCCGAGGTCCGATTGGTCGGGGGGGGGGGGGGGGGGGGAAGAGAACAAGGATAGACTCACTGCCTCCCAAACAATCATGTCGTAAGAGTCGACTAATTACGGGCTTCCTTCGAGGTCGTAGTGCATGTGATTGAGAGATAAGGAAACAAGTCTGCGCATATAAACAAAAGTGAGATCTGTAAAACGTATGCGCATGCAACACTCAGATTCTGGGACAAGATTAGTCCAAATGTCACTCAAAACTTTACAGCGAAGACGACGAAGAAGAGGATTTTGAAAACAATCTACGGAAATGGGTTATCAGTAAAAAACCGATATCAGAGCACTCACGACACTCCCAAATGAGCCCCGTCCGCATCTTAAACAGCAAGCGCGGCGTTTCAGTTCCGACTGTACCAGTAACAGTATCATCAGGTTGGCGGACAGATGTAGTTCAAGTACAGTAGTTTACCAACCGCAGCCCAGCCAGTGAACGGACATAAACTAACACACACACGCAACACGGACTAAACAAAGAAAATAACAAACAGGGTCTCGAAAATCTCGGAGCTCAGGCAAAATTAGCCCCCCCCCCCCCTCCTTATTTTCCCCAAATGAAAGGGGCTAGGCGCCTGCCCCGTGTATAGTAGTTTTCTTTTAAAGGTTTTCTTTTTACATACCACATTAATTCAAAAATTTCATTGTATATCTGTGACATTCAACACATTATTATTATTATTATTATTATTATTATTATTATTATTATTATTAATTACACCCTTGTAATACCCCCAACCTTTTTTCCCCATCGTAGGAAACGTATAAAGAGGCTGAATACACCCCCCTCCCCCACTCCCCAATCCTTTCTCAACCAATATTTTGTTTGCTTCCTTGCCAGCACCAATAAGTGCAAAGATGTATATTTCCTAACAAAACAAACCTACAGATACAAATCAACATAAAAAAGGGAGTCTGCCTAACTGAGAAATGTCTTCATTGAGACCGAATACAGTTCTTTATGTATGCCCGGAATACGCTAGTAAAGTAAGCCAAAAATGTGGTATAAATTAGACCACTATAAAAAATAAAAATTCTTGCAGCTTCCAGTATCTACAGACAGAGAAAATAAAAGACGAATTAAAACTAAGAAAAGAACAGAGAAAGAAACACACGAAAAAGAAGTACATTCATCAAATGGGAAGCAGGAATGTAGGGCAGACATTTTCTTTCTGTGAATCTCATTTAGATTGTTCAAACAAAAACAACGCCCCGAGATTCTCAAGATTGTTGGCCCTACCTGGCATCATAACACCGGAATCTTAAATTGTCTTTCTGGATAGCCAGGCCAGGAACTTCCAAGCAGACAAGCAGTTCTTGAAGTTATCAACTGGTAGGTCTTCACAAAGAAAACAAAGGGGAAGGGAAGGGGCTCACAGGACGCCTCGGCCGTTTTACACATGTTGCAAGAGTTCTTTAACTGGCCTTGTTTAAGTGACTAATAGGTTAGTTGCGTGTCCTTAACATGACGTTGCAGAACCAACGTGCTTTTTCTAGGCAAATTTACGTCCAGTAGTTTGCCACTGCTTCCTGGACGGTCGGCTTTCTTGACACCACTGTCGAAACGAACGCAAGAGGCATAGCCCTCAGCTGGGATCGAACCCGGCATTACGAAGCGTTTGCATCGACTTAGCCACAGAGCCGACTAAGTGACTAATAATAATGATAATTACTGCCATATGCTGAATAGTAAATAGATTAAATCATCTATTTGACATAATGTAACATGTACAAAGAAAATAAGCAAAATCAATCTTGTCAAGCATCAGTGAACCACTGAGTCATGCAGAACTAGCCACCCTGTCTGACTCTTCATTTCCCAATACACCTACATACTAGAGAAAATATCCAAAGGATGCTAACTATCCCAGACTTTTGAAATGTTCCCACTGTCCACCTGTCTCCCACCTTTCTCTGCATGCTTTTGTGTCTGTGACAGTCACAACATATATATGTGTGTGTGTGTGTGTGCGCGCGCGCGCGCAACGCTGCTGGTACTTGAGCCAAGGGAGGGCTACTGATTGTATCAACAACAACACAACACAACAACAACACAACACAGTGACAAGATTTCTGAGACGAACAATAGAAGGATTTTTTTGGGTTTTGTTTTCAATCGTACTCACATCTTTCAGGTTACAGTTGATGAGAAGGGTCTGTCTATTGCTGAGTATGGCTTTCTGATAGACCTGTATCTTACAAGCAAGTTTGCTGACAGATCTCTCCACCAGCTCCAGACTGAACGAGCAGTGAAGGTTATTCTGATTTCCGCTCCAAATGTGACGGAAAGGAATCTCCTGTCATAAAAAATGTGAATGATTAAAAACAATGTTTTTGCGCAGTGAATTTAAATAATGCAGACATAAACAACACGTTGAACAGTTTGCAATCGACATCAACGGTGTATTCCGTGTTGGAAAGTTGAACAGGGCATTTCTGAAGCCAACAGAAGGTCTTTTAACAAAAAATTTCAAAAAGCGACCAAAGGCGCTTTGTGAAGGCAGGCAGAATTCATGTTAAATGTAATTTGGCTTGGTGAATCATATGACAGTATTGATCTTCCAGTGACAAGAAAAACTATGTATCCACACAGACAGTACGATTTATTTCTATTCCTTTTTCTTCTTCTTTTTTTTGTGTGTGTGTGTGTGTATTAACCAGCTGTAAACACAAACGGAAAGTTTGAGTTGTTCGTCCACATCTAAACTTTGGTCTTGTTCTAGAACTTAAGTTATATGTGTGCATATTCATTCAACGGATCTGATTTACTGGTATGCATGCTAACTGTTAGTTTCCTTGCTTCTCAAACAACTGCACTGCGACTTAAAAGGAAACACCATAATTAGTCAGCTTTTACAACATATTGTAACGGAGGCAGTGGGTGTACCACTCTCCCCCCCCCCCTCTCCGCTCCTTTCTCTCAATGTGAGGACCCCAAACCCCATACAGGTCAGGATAACCGTATGTTACAAATATGAAGGTTGTAGACAGACCGGATGGCTAAAACCATAACGCATGGTTTTTATGAAGCTCACACTGATAATTTATTTGCGTGACATAACCGGCCATTTTTTTTCATTTTTAATGTAGGCCATAGCTCGAATGACAAACAAAATATTCTGGTCTCTATAACAGTGAAAGTCAATTACCTGGTAACTAGCAGCCAGTTTGCTCCTCCAGCCTGAGGAGAGTTCCTCTATTGTGAGGCACAAGTTGTTGCCACCATCTTGGAATGGAATCTGTTTTGGTTTGTCTAGAAGTTTGCCACCGAGTTTTCTCTCCACCTGAATGACACCCTGTAGATGTATGGCATTATTTAATGAATGAGATCATCACTGAACCCATGAGAGGACGATATTCATTTCAAAAGGCTCAAGAGCTGAACTTGTAGAACAACCTTGTTTTCCTTCTTGTTTCTGCTACAAGCAATCAACCAAGCAAAACCCAAACACCACAATAATGTTAACCATCCAACCAATCAACCAACACGCTAGCCAATCAACCAACACGCTAGCCAAACAACCAACACGCCATCCAAACAACCAACACGCCATCCAAACAACCAACACGCCAGCCAAACAACCAAAACGCCAGCCAATCAACCAACACGCCAGGCAATTAACTAACACGCTAGCCAAAACATTAACCACTAGCCAGTCAATCAACTAACAAGGCGACCATCCAGTGAAACAACCAACCAAACCCCAACTAGCTAGCTAACCAACCAACTGGCTTTCCAACCAACTGGCTTTCCAACCAACAAACTAATCCGCCAGCTAAATGTTTAGCCAGCCAATCTGCAATCTGCCAGTAGATCGACTAGTCAATAGATCAATCAGCCAGTCAGTCAATCTACTAGTCAACAGATCAGTGAGTCAATCAATCTATTAGTCAACAGATCAGTTAGCCAGTCAACCTACAAGTCAACAGATCAGTTAGCCAGTCAACCTACAAGTCAACAGATCAATCGGCCAGTCAGACAATCTACCTGTCAACAGATCAGTTAGCCAGTCAATCTACTAGTCAACAGATCAGTTAGCCAGTCAACCTACTAGTCAACAGATCAGTTAGCCAGTCAATCTACTAGTCAACATATCAGTTAGCCAGTCAATCTACTAGTCAACAGATCAGTCAGTCAATCAATATACTAGTCAACAGATCAGTTAGCCAGCCAATCTACTAGTCAACAGATCAGCCAGTCAGTCAATCTACTAGTCAACAGATCAGCCAGTCAGTATATCTACTAGTCAACAGATCAGTTAGCCAGTCAATCTACTAGTCAACATATCAGTTAGCCAGTCAATCTACTAGTCAACAGATCAGTTAGCCAGTCAATCTACTAGTCAACAGATCAGCCAGTCAGTCAATCTACTAGTCAACAGATCAGTTAGCCAGTCAATCTACTAGTCAACAGATCAGTTAGCCAGTCAATCTACTAGTCAACAGATCAGCCAGTCAGTCAATCTACTAGTCAACAGATCAGTTAGCCAGCCAATCTACTAGTCAACAGATCAGTTAGCCAGCCAATCTACTAGTCAACAGATCAGCCAGTCAGTCAACCTACTAGTCAACAGATCAGTTAGCCAGTCAATCTACTAGTCAACATATCAGTTAGCCAGTCAATCTACTAGTCAACAGATCAGTCAGTCAATCAATATACTAGTCAACAGAACAGTCAGTCAATCAATCTACTAGTCAACAAATCAATCAGCCAGTAAGCCAATCTACTAGTCAACAGATCAGCCAGTCAGTCAATCTACTAGTCAAAAGATCAATCAGCCAGTCAGTCAATCTACTAGTCAACAGATCAGCCAGTCAGTCAATCTACTAGTCAACAGATCAGTTAGCCAGTCAAATTACTAGTCAACAGATCAGTTAGCCAGTCAATCTACTAGTCAACAGATCAGTTAGCCAGTCAATCTACTAGTCAACAGATCAGCCAGTCAGTCAACCTACTAGTCAACAGATTAGTTAGCCAGTCAATCTACTAGTCAACAGATCAGTTAGCCAGCCAATCTACTAGTCAACAGATTAGCCAGTCAGTCAATCTACTAGTCAACAGATCAGTTAGCCAGCCAATCTACTAGTCAACAGATCAGCCAGTCAGTCAATCTACTAGTCAACAGATCAGCCAGTCAGTCAATCTACTAGTCAACAGATCAGTTAGCCAGTCAATCTACTAGTCAACAGATCAGCCAGTCAGTCAATCTACTAGTCAACAGATCAGCCAGTCAGTCAATCTACTAGTCAATAGATCAGTTAGCCAGTCAATCTACTAGTCAACAGATCAGTTAGCCAGTCAATCTACTAGTCAACAGATCAGTTAGCCAGTCAATCTACTAGTCAACAGATCAGCCAGTCAGTGAATCTACTAGTCAACAGATCAGTTAGCCAGTCAATCTACTAGTCAACAGATCAGCCAGTCAGTCAATCTACTAGTCAACAGATCAGTTAGCCAGTCAATCTACTAGTCAACAGATCAGCCAGTCAGTCAACCTACTAGTCAACAGATCAGTTAGCCAGTCAATCTACTAGTCAACATAACAGTTAGCCAGTCAATCTACTAGTCAACAGATCTGTCAGTCAATCAATATACTAGTCAACAGATCAGTCAGTCAATCAATCTACTAGTCAACAAATCAATCAGCCAGTCAGCCAATCTACTAGTCAACAGATCAGCCAGTCAGTCAATCTACTAGTCAACAAATCAATCAGCCAGTCAGTCAATCTACTAGTCAACAGATCAATCGGCCAGTCAATCTACTAGTCAACAGATCAGTTAGCCAGTCAATATACTAGTCAGCAGATCAGTTAGTCAGTCAATCTACTAGTCAACAGATCAGTTAGCCAGCCAATCTACTAGTCAACAGATCAGCCAGTCAGTCAATCTACTAGTCAACAGATCAGCCAGTCAGTCAATCTACTAGTCAACAGATCAGTTAGCCAGTCAATCTACTAGTCAACAGATCAGCCAGTCAGTCAATCTACTAGTCAACATATCAGTTAGCCAGTCAATCTACTAGTCAACAGATCAGTTAGCCAGCCAATCTACTAGTCAACAGATCAGCCAGTCAGTCAATCTACTAGTCAACAGATCAGTTAACCAGCCAATCTACTAGTCAACAGATCAGCCAGTCAGTCAATCTACTAGTCAACAGATCAGCCAGTCAGTCAATCTACTAGTCAACAGATCAGTTAGCCAGTCAATCTACTAGTCAACATATCAGTTAGCCAGTCAATCTACTAGTCAACAGATCAGTCAGTCAATCAATATACTAGTCAACAGATCAGTCAGTCAATCAATCTACTAGTCAACAGATTAGCCAGTCAGTCAATCTACTAGTCAACAGATCAGTTAGCCAGCCAATCTACTAGTCAACAGATCAGCCAGTCAGTCAATCTACTAGTCAACAGATCAGCCAGTCAGTCAATCTACTAGTCAACAGATCAGTTAGCCAGTCAATCTACTAGTCAACAGATCAGTTAGCCAGTCAATCTACTAGTCAACAGATCAGTTAGCCAGTCAATCTACTAGTCAACAGATCAGCCAGTCAGTCAATCTACTAGTCAACAGATTAGTTAGTCAGTCAATCTACTAGTCAACAGATCAGTTAGCCAGCCAATCTACTAGTCAACAGATTAGCCAGTCAGTCAATCTACTAGTCAACAGATCAGTTAGCCAGCCAATCTACTAGTCAACAGATCAGCCAGTCAGTCAATCTACTAGTCAACAGATCAGCCAGTCAAGTCAATCTACTATTTACCAGATCAGCCAGTCAGTCAATCTACTAGTCAACAGATCAGCCAGTCAGTCAATCTACTAGTCAACAGATCAGCCAGTCAGTCAATCTACTAGTCAACAGATCAGTTAGCCAGTCAATCTACTAGTCAACAGATCAGTTAGCCAGTCAATCTACTAGTTAACAGATCAGTTAGCCAGTCAATCTACTAGTCAACAGATCAGCCATTCAGTGAATCTACTAGTCAACAAATCAGTTAGCCAGTCAATCTACTAGTCAACAGATCAGCCAGTCAGTCAATCTACTAGTCAACAGATCAGTTAGCCAGTCAATCTACTAGTCAACAGATCAGCCACTCAGTCAATCTACTAGTCAACAGATCAGTTAGCCAGTCAATCTACTAGTCAACAGATCAGCCAGTCAGTCAATCTACTAGTCAACAGATCAGTTAGCCAGTCAATCTACTAGTCAACGGATCAGCCAGTCAGTCAATCTACTAGTCAACAGATCAGTTAGCCAGTCAATCTACTAGTCCACAGATCAGCCAGTCAGTCAATCTACTAGTCAACAGATCAGTTAGCCAGTCAATCTACTAGTCAACAGATCAGCCAGTCAGTCAATCTACTAGTCAACAGATTAGTTAGCCAGTCAATCTACTTGTCAACAGATCAGTTAGCCAGCCAATCTACTAGTCAACAGATTAGCCAGTCAGTCAATCTACTAGCCAACAGATCAGTTAGCCAGTCAATCTACTAGTCAACAGATCAGCCAGTCAGTCAATCTACTAGTCAACAGATCAGCCAGTCAGTCAATCTACTAGTCAACAGATCAGTTAGCCAGTCAATCTACTAGTCAACAGATCAGTTAGCCAGTCAATCTACTAGTCAACAGATCAGCCAGTCAAGTCAATCTACTAGTCACCAGATCAGTTAGCCAGTCAATCTACTAGTCAACAGATGAGCCAGTCAGTCAATCTACTAGTCAACAGATCAGCCAGTCAGCCAATCTACTAGTCAACAGATCAGTTAGCCAGTCAATCTACTAGTCAACAGATCAGTTAGCCAGTCAATCTACTAGTCAACAGATCAGCCAGTCAGTCAATCTACTAGTCAACAGATCAGTTAGCCAGTCAATCTACTAGTCAACAGATCAGTTAGCCAGTCACTCTACTAGTCAACATATCAGTTAGTCAGTCAATCTACTAGTCAACGGATCAGCCAGTCAGTAAATCTACTAGTCAACAGATCAGCCAGCCAATTATCTACTAAAATAGGATGTATGATAATCCTACAGATCAAGCACTTACGTCCAATGCATCAAAGGTGTCCTCGACCACATACACACGAATGCTGTAATCAACAGATGGAGGCACAGCAGGGGCAAAGGCGGCTAATCTGTAGATCTTGAGGGCACGACCCCCAGGCACTGATTCTCCGATCAGCGTGTAGCGATTGAGGAACTCCGTCATCACATGGCACTGGTTTGGATCCAGCTGTGTGTAGATGGGACAATTGATGCCTTCGTGGCCAAGAACAACCACTCTCTGAAATATATATCGGAATCAACACACACTGAATGGAGCAAGAAGGTAAGGTCAGTTTGTGTGCGTGTGTGTGTGTATGTGTGTGTGTGCGCGCGCGTGCATGCGTGTGTTCCCCCCCCCCCCCTAGTCACAGTGTCCTTTGTAATGTGTTCTATAAAGCTGACATACATTTTATGTTCCCCCCCCCCCTCCAGTTTGTATCCTTTTTTTTTCATATCTTTTCCTGTCTCATATAGGGAAACATGAAGCCGTCGTGGTGTAGTGGCAGGACGATCACTGTTGGATGTGAAGGTCGTGGGTTCAGGTGCTGGAGGAACCGAACATATTTTAAAACAAACCTCGGCTCTCAGGTCGATCCAGGCTAAAATGGGTAGCAGACGTCCTGGAGAGTAAAGGCGGTCGGCATGATGTTGACCACATCACTTAGTCTATAAAATAAAGGTCTAGCCCTATATGCCCAGTTCGCCTGATGTTATGAAAAATGGTCCTTTAGTTGACTCGACTTTAAGGAAGAACAAGAAGTTATTGTGCAGCTTTTGGCGTTAAGGGGAAATAGTTGTAACATTAGGCAACGAATCAACGATCACATTGATCAGTAAATCACCAGCCCCAGCACAAGACGACTATTTTATTATGGACAGACCAGAACAAGTCATTATCCTCCGCCTCAGAACAGGGCACAGCCGATTACGTAACCACATGTACACACAATTTAAGATAGGCGTATCAGCCATGTGCGCCTGTGGAAAGGTGCCCCAGACAGCAGAGCATGTACTCCAGGACTGCACCGAATTTGACACGTAAACTCTATGGACCACTGAATGAACTAACAACGATAGTGAAATTTATACAAGAGACAAAACTGCTGATATAGACAATTTATTTCAGGCGAACGAAAGAAGCAGAAGAAGAAGAAGGCAACGAATCATCACCATCATTCTTCTGTGCTGTTAAACATCACAAAAACCCCTCCCCCCACCCCCACCCCTATTTCCCCCTATTCACAGTTTTAGTCTGTGCAATGCTCTCGATTTCATGGACATACGTGTTTATAATCAAACTGCTACTGGTAGCACTGGAACTGAAACTGTTTGCTTACTGCTGAAGATGGGGAGGGAGGGGGTATGTTCCGAGGTCTGTGATGCTGCTCCACCCCAGTATGGGATTCAATTTCCTTGTTGTTTCAAAGCCCCACCCTGGCTGTTGTCTCTTCTTCTTCTGCCTTTCTATCCCCTAATAGGCCCTCAGCCAACTCACGCCAAGTCGTTCTATTCTTCGCCATTACATGGAGCTCTGCCCATGTCCTCCCCATCTTTCTAACTTCATTCTCCAGCTCTCTTCTCCGTGTGTGTTTTTTTTTTTTGGCCTTCTTTTATTCCTATGCCCCTGTCGGTTCCAATGCAAAGACATTCTAGTTATACTGTTCTCCTGTTTTCTCAGTGTTTGTCCTATCCAACGACAGCGTCGTTTCCTCACCTCTTAGTCCACTGGAGCCTGTTTAGTTCTCTCCCAAAGCTCTACATTGGTTATTCTATCATACCATTTAATTCTCTCTATTCTGCGCAGGCACTAGTTAATTAATGTCTGTAATTTATTAGTTATTGCCTTAGCTGTTCTCCACGCTTCCGCCCCATACAAAAGTACTGATTAGAATTAACAATTTTTAGTTTAGTATTTCTTTCAATTTCTTTTGACCTCCACAAATGCCCTAGTGCTATGAAAGCTCCTCTTGCCTTTTGAATTTAAAAAAAAAATATCTCTATCAGTTCCTCCATCTTTATCTACATTACTGGTTGTTGTAGGGGGTACTAATTTATTCTAACGGTTGAACAGGGTTTCCGGGACATGCGCCTGGGGATTTTCATCCAGATGGTGGCAATTTGTATCACCAAGTGTTTATCCCTTGTTGTCCAGTCCTGGTAGGGCTGAATGTCACTCACTTAATCACCTGTGATGACAACTGTAACTCTTACAGACTTAGCCGCTCTCTTCTACTCTGTTGTGTAGAGGTTCGCCAGACAGATAGCCTGACTTCTCTTTTGCTTTGTTCCATTCCAGTCCTCTGTCAGTCAGTGACTGTCGGATGTTGTCTTCCCAGGGGGCCCTTGGTTGCCCTGATGGTTTGGTTCCCTGGTTCATAGCCTTCCATGCCTGCCATGGTGGCCGATTTTCTCACATTCTGCATACATGTCCTTATCATCGTAACTGTGACTGATTCGCCTCGGGTTTATCAGGCCTTGCTTTCAAGAAAATGATGTAAGTTTAACTGCGTGTTTTGTCCTTTCTTGTTGCTTGAACCACCTTTCTCAGATACCTCATTTCTGAGGCCTGTTTTTTTTTCAAACACTTATTTGTGACTTACTTAAAGACTTCCGCTTGTACATAACAGAAAACAACCTTACTGAATCAGTAATACTCACCGCCCAGTAAGGGGGCTCATCAATCGGAGATTCACTTTTGTAGACAGAGAGCACCCAGCCTCCTTGGCGCATGTTAGCGCAGTGCTGGAAAGAGATGACCACTGGCTTCATCAGCTGGACGCTGGGTGGACCCACCAGGATCACTGGACTCAGGATAGTCTGATGTTCTATAAGAGCACATGAAAAAAAAAATCACTGGACTGATGTTCTGTAAGTGCACATGAAAATTTCAAATCACTGGACTGATGTTCTGTTAGTGCACATGAATAATAAAAGCATTGGACTGATGTTCTGTAAGTGCACATGAAAAATACAATCACTGGACTGATGTTCTGTAAGTGCACATGAAAAATACAATCACTGGACTGATGTTCTGTAAGTACACATGAGTAATAAAATCACTGGACTTATGTTCTGTAAGTGCACATGAATAATAAAATCACTGGACTTATGTTCTGTAAGTGCACATGAATAATAAAATCACTGGACTTATGTTCTGTAAGTGAACATGAATAAAGAAATCACTGGACTCTATCCAGTCTGATGTTTGTAAGTACGCATCCAACATTTGGCCGATTGTTACATAATATAACACAAGATGAATGTAGATACCTCCAACATGTGGCCGATTGTTACATAATATAACACAAGATGAAAGTAGATACCTCCAACATGTGGCCGATTGTTACATAATATAACACAAGATGAAAGTAGATACCTCCAATATTTGTCCGATTGTTACATAATATAACACAAGATGAAAGTAGATACCTCCAACATGTGGCCGATTGTTACATAATATAACACAAGATGAAAGTAGATACCTCTAACATTTGTCCAATTGTTACATAATATAACAACAGATGAAAGTAGATATCCCAACATTTGACTGTTTCACAACATACAACCCAATACAGGAAAAACAAGAATAGACCCACTGCCTACCCAAAAGCATGTCGTAAGTGTCGACTAATTGGGAGCTTCCTTCGAAGTCAGTCCATCTGCCTATGAGGCAAGGAACCAACAGTCTGCACACAAATGAGTAGGATCTGTCAAACGGATACACACGCAACACTTAGGCTCTCTAACAGAACTACAGTCAAGAAGTGGACGAATAACAAGAACTTTCGGCCGGAGTTTACAGCTGGTGAACGCGAAGAAGAAGAAAAAGATAACATAAAACAAGACACTCAACTCAGCCACAAACATTGACTGACCTGCCAGTCTGGGCCTGTCCTTGTCGTCCCTACAGACGGCCATGTACAGCTCTTCCACGTGGCCCTTCTGGATGG
This sequence comes from Candidula unifasciata, assembly GCA_905116865.2. Classification (NCBI taxonomy): domain Eukaryota; kingdom Metazoa; phylum Mollusca; class Gastropoda; order Stylommatophora; family Geomitridae; genus Candidula; species Candidula unifasciata. The sequence continues at coordinate 562,008 of CAJHNH020002879.1, read as the reverse complement.
CCCCTTCTGGAACGGTCAGCATCACACCTACAGGAAGGTCAAGTGGTCATCTGAGATCAAAGACTGAATGTGAAATTCCCCTTGCCTCAGATGTGAGTATTCTTCCGACTATCTCACACTGAAGGTTGATTACCACAATACAGACTGATACAGCCATACCCCCCGCCCCCCCCCCCCCCCCCCACAATCCCACCGATTTAGCAATAAGCTATGTTCAATGTTGAATTAAGAATGGACATCACAGCACTCGATACACTCCATACGCGCTCCGTCCCCATCTTCAGCAGCAAACGAAGAGTTCCAATTCTGATTGCACCACTAAATGTCTGACTGTCTATCCGTCTCGCCCCTCTCTTGAGTGTTGAGCGTCGGAGAGATCCCCTGGTAACTCCCTACAGCGTCATTCTCCTCAGGCCGTAATGATTTATCCGCACTGTTCACTCGCTCCCAAAGGGCCCTCACAACATCTGGCTTGTTTGACATCAATTCACCACCAATTGGTGCAGAACTGGTCAGCCTATCTGCCTGCTACTATACCAGAACACCGGCATAACTTGGAGAAAATATCCAAAGAAGGATAACTACCTGGGACCTCTGAAGCTATGCTTACCACTCTGCACGGAGCATGCCTGTTCACCTTTTCTCAAAATACTCTGTGAGTCAGTTACAATTACAAAGGCAGCAGTCGCTGCCTCCATCTCTATAGGTATACGCTAAATAGGCTATAATTTAGGGCCTCACAATCTGAAGGGGCCTACAGACTCAGGAAAAAGGTCATTTTCACAGCCAAATAAAATTTTTAAACAAATTTCAATGAGAACATATGTCTTCAAAAATACTGACGGCAACTAGCATCATGTGTATCGAGAGCGACGTGTTAGGCTGCGGGCATATCTGTTGATGCTTAATCGATAATTTTGTATTTGGGAAATCAAGAAACTACAAGTTTTTGTTACAACTTAGAGTATTTTAGATTATTTTATTACATAACTTATGTGATTTTGCAGACTCATTCTTTGTTATTTCTTCTAAAAAAATTAATTGACAAAATGTTTTCACTATCTCCATACCGATCTATAAATTATATGTCTAGCCCTATATGCCCAATTCGCCTGAAGGCGTGGCAAGGAGTCCGTAACTTTGCTTACAGTCTTCAATGTTCACCGGCTGTAAACATCAGTGCAGTTTTGTACTTGTTCGTCCACTTCTGGAATTTAGTCCAGATCCAGAATTTGAGTTTTGTGTGCATATCCGGTTTACAGATCTGGATTACTTGTATGCAGAGTTTTAGTTAGGATTTTAATTTTTTTGCTCCTGACAGAAATCAACCTCACATCCTTACCTATTCATATTTAACCCTCCGCCTCCTGTATGACAGCGTAACGTTCTTAACCGTTCGGCCAGGTCGACTAGCTATGACCAAACACGGGCGGGCTCCAGCTTTCTAGAGAAGGCAGTGGGCCAAGTTATCTCTGTAAGACCCAGGGGGTTTAGCCTCAGAGGCCCAAAGGGTAGCAAGGAGAAAAGTAAAATTGACGCCTCTTGCGTTGACTGGGCTTCTAAGTAGGAACATTTGAACGTATGCTGCGTACACTGGGACTGAAATAATTTCATATTCAGATCTTGCAGAGGGTGTATGTGTGTATGTGTGTATGTGTGTATGTGTGTATGTGTGTATGTGTGTATGTGCGTATGTGTGTATGTGTGTATGTGTGTATGTGTGTATGTGTGTATGTGTGTATGTGTGTATGTGTGTATGTGTGTATGTGTGTATGTGTGTATGTGTGTATGTGTGTATGTGTGTATGTGCGTATGTGCGTATGTGTGTATGTGTGTATGTGTGTATGTGTGTATGTGTGTATGTGTGTATGTGTGTATGTGTGTATGTGTGTATGTGTGTATGTGTGTATGTGTGTATGTGCGTATGTGTGTATGTGCGGATATGTTTGTGTGTGTATTATGTATGCCTATGTGGGTATGAATATATGTGTGGCAATGAATGTCTATGGGGCTTTGAATGTCTGTGTGGGTATGAATGTCTGTGTGGGTATGAATGTCTGTGTGGGTATGAATGTCGGTGTAACTGTCTGTACGTATGTGCGTGAGTGCGTACATGTATGTATGTATGTATGTATGTATGTATGTATGTATGTATGTATGTATGTATGTATGTATGTATGTATGTATGTATGTATGTATGTATGTATGTATGTATGTATGTATGTATGTATGTATGTATGTATGTATGTATGTATGTATGTCTGTCTGTCTGTCTGTCTGTCTGTCTGTCTGTCTGTCTGTCTGTCTGTCTGTCTGCCTGCCTGCCTGCCTGCCTGCCTGCCTGCCTGCCTGCTTGCCTGCCTGCCTGCCTGCCTGCCTGCCTGCCTGCCTGCATGCATGCATGCATGTATGTATGTATGTATGTATGTATGTATGTATGTGTGGAGGTGGAGCCAAAAAGACTGCATGATAAAAGACCAAAGGTCGCAAGTTAGATAATTAGTAATGAAATTCCTTCTAGCTAGTTTCCTACACCCCATGTTTTTTTTGTTAACCCAGTTTTACTTTCCCTAAATCCAGATTCCATTACACAAATTGCCACTTCGGATTATCTCAAACCAGGACGGGAGCTGAACATTGAAACTCGACCTCCGTCGTGCTCCCACATTCCGCACCATTATGCACCACTTGCGAACGCCTACTGCGTGTAGTATTGCACACCAGTTCGGATTTTCCCACAATCTAATTGCTATATCTGTACTGAAAGGAAATATCCGATTACGTTGGGCAGCAAATAGTGCAGTGTGTAAAGAAACTGATGCAGAACAGATGTCGGCGGTGAAGCGGTTGTCCTTGGTAGTGAAGGAAGCGATTGCTGGCATTCTGATGCAGCTAAAAGAGATTATGATAAAGAAAGAAATGTAGCCTGTATCTGTGAGAAAAGGGTTTATTATAAAGTGACTGGTATTATGGAATAGTGGGTGTTAATACGATGACTTATATCTGTCTGTGTTAACTTCCACTCTCTGTTATAAGAAGAGGGAAAATAGAACATGTTGTGACCACTGGAAAGATCTGTGGAAGGAGGGATAGAGGAAGACAACGAGAGAAGATGGTTGACAGTCTTGATACATGGCATGGAGGTGTGTCGGCACACGAACGGATACATGCTGCAGGAGATCGCAGATTATGGAGAGGCATGGTCGCCCACGCCGGTCGGCAAGGCACCTGATGATGATGATGATGATGATATCTGTCTGTGTTAACTTCCAATCGCGTTGACTGTCTCTGTTTTTCATTCTCTGCCAGTCTGTCCGTCTGCCTAATTGTTCGTCTAACTCTGTGTGTTTCTCTATCTCTCTTCGTCTGCCTCTCCAAAGAACAGTGTGTTTAGTTGAATAACTGATATCACCATCATCATCATCTTGAGTCGAGTGCGGCAGATTTTCTCTGTGTGCTGCATCTGTCCAATGCCGCTCTAATATCTTCGTTCAGTCAGATCAAAAGTTTAATTGCATTTTCATTTTGATGCTCAAACCGTCCCCCTTACGGTGCCGTCTGATGCGGCGACATATTTATATCATAGCACAGCTCCGTCCTGCTAATGTCAATCACCAAGAACTAAGTATTTACAGTAACAGACTGGTATCACGCAGTGTTGCCACTTTGGATGTTTTACATACAGATTTACATGTTTTTCCTGGCATTTAGATGGCGTGTTTAACGTTTAGATAGTAGATGTTTTTCTAGAAGTTTTTCATTTGGAGTGAATTTATCAAATCTAACCTAAGAAACAGGATGAAATTTAACATCTTAAATGCTATCTTGACAGTAAAATTCGGCCTGATAAGAGTAGGAAAAGGCTGTTCCACTTATCAGTTTCCTGATTGGGTATTAAAAGAAATTGGAACAGCTAATGCAAACCAGAGTCATTTTGGATCTGAAGCTTCAACTTCATCATCCAAGCTAAGTTTATCCTGTGGATCTTGTGAGGCAAACTTCAGTAAAGATAAGGACATGATTCTATAGGGTAAGTCATATCAACTGCTATGTAATGTGTGACTCTTTCCATTTGGATGTTTTTTCTAGATGTTTTCTACGCAAATGTAGATTATTTAGATATTTTTTGACTCCGTTTTGGATGTTTTTTGTCAAAGAAAAGTGGCAACACTGGTATCACGTCTTTTATGGATCAAGATTCAAGCGCTAGAACAACACTTCTCTGGAACAACCAGCCTTTGAGGTCAATATCCCGTCGTTGGCCTCTTTTTCTCAGAACTTCACCTGATGTCCATTTTAGGGTGGGAGCCTAGGCTTAATGTTTCTGTAAAGTCCACCCTAATGAGATCTGAACTATGACCTTCAGTCAGGGGGCGACAATCTAACCGCTACACCACCGTGACTCCCAACTAGGAAAGAGTTTTTAAAATGTTTTTTTTTAATTCTTTTTCTTTTTCTTCTTCTGCTTCTTCTTCTTCTTCTTCTTCTTCTTCTTCTTCTTCTTCTTCTTCTTCTTCTTCTTCTTCTTCTTCTTCTTCTTCTTCTTCTTTTTCTTCTTCTTCTTCTTCTTCTTCGTCTTCTTTTTCTTCTTCATCATCTTCTTTTTCTTCATCATCATCATCATCTTCTTCTTTTTTCTTCTTCTTCTTCTTCTTCTTCTTCTTCTTCTTCTTCTTCTTCTTCTTCTTCTTCTTCTTCTTCTTCATCGTCGTCTCCTTCAATCATTTTGTCAGAAACATTTACCTCAGGAGGTGGTTAGCCCTAATAACAGCTATCGCGCAGTTCAAATCTTCATGTGTACAATGAGACTGGAACAGGCTAGACAACGTCTCTTTTGGCAGCATGGAACTTGCGGCTACATGGCAGGCAGACTAACACTTCTATGAACAGCAAGAAGTCAACTCACCTGACTCAGGTAGTACCAGACGTCCCCCAGTATGGTTGAAGGTACTCCAGGTCACAGCCTCCGAGTCCACATTCCCTGGTAACTGAACGGAAATCACCGACTGCCTACTGTTCTGGAGACTCTCACACTGCGACATGGGTCGGCTATCACACGACGATATTGACGGCGGAGGCGGCAATCCACTCTTACTTTCCTTCATGCCCATTTTTTCCATTGCAATGTTTAAATTGTGGCTTATCGGCTCCATTAGCATTGTTTTATTCATGGAAACCTGTCCTAAATTTCCTGAGTGTCTTTGAGGAATTCCTGGTGAATCCTGGAAATACTGATGAGCGGAAGTTGAGGAGTACGGAGTGGGACCGGTGGAGTATGATTGTGGAATTTGTGTGAACTGAGACTGGCTGAGTGGGGAATATATGTTGAATTGGTTGTCCGGAACGGTGTACTGGCAGGCGTCCAAGACGGATTGTGGGTAAATGTTGGGGAGCTCCGGGACGCTGTATGACGGCGAACTGTCCTGTGTGAAGGGCGAGTCAGCGCCGCCGATGTAAGAGGAGATCTTGTCCATGGAACTGACGAGGTTGGTGCTGGGCGAGTCGTTGGAGCCCTGGCTGTTGTTGTAGGTCTGGTTGCTGTGGTTCTGGTGTTGGACAGTGACCACTGATTGCGTCAGGTCCGGCTGTCCAGACAGGATGTCTGCGAGAGAAGTGACAACTTATGTTTAGAAAGTTGAACAACTTTTAATTTAAAAGAAAAAAAAAAAACACACTGCAGTTTGTTTTAAAAATGTACATGGGGTTGAGCAGATCAGTTCACATTTCTTCATCTCATTCTCAATGACAATGATTTTCGCACAAGAGACCTCTATAAAGGCTAAGGTGCCAACTGATCCATACAACTTGGTCACCACTAGAAGGCTGTAGTGCCAACCCTGTCCCCCAACTGATCCATACAACTTGGTCACCACTGGAAGGCTGTAGTGCCAACCCTGTTTCCCCCCCCCCCCCCCCCCCACTGATGCATACAACCTGGTCACCACTAGAAGGCTGTAGTGTCAACCCTGTCCCCCACTGATCCATACAACTTGGTCACCACTGGAAGGCTGTAGTGCCAACCCTGTCCCCCCCCCCCCCCCCCCCCCCCCCCCCCCCCACTGATGCATACAACCTGGTCACCACTAGAAGGCTGTAGTGTCAACCCTGTCCCCCACTGATCCATACAACTTGGTTACCACTGGAAGGCTGTAGTGCCAACCCTGTCCCCCATTGATCCATACAACTTGGTCACCACTGGAAGGTTGTAGTGCTATCCGTGTCCCCCACTGATCCATACAACCTGGTCACCACTAGAAGGCTGTAGTGCCAACCCTGTCCCCCAACTGATCCATACAACTTGGTTACCACTGGAAGGCTGTAGTGCCAACCCTGTCCCCCATTGATCCATGCAAAACCTAATTACCGTTGGAATGCAAACCGGCAAAAACAGACGGGACAGAGCCTTCTGATAAATTGTCTACGAAAGGTGGGCATAAGCCTTGTCTAAGTGTTTAATAATAATATTTAAAATAATTATTTTCCATAGTAATTATGATGTGCTGAATTACAAATAAATGTAATTATATATATATATATATATATATATATATATATATATATATATATATATATATATATATATATATATATATATATATACATGAATTACTATAAAGTATATTTTGTAAAAATGCATAACAATAGAACTTCTATACACGATATGGGAGAGAGGGGAGGAGGGGGAGGTGTGGCGTGGTCCACTGACATATTTTCTAGTGAAGCTAATTTATCCTCAAGATTGTTCCTGGATAGGAAATAGAGGGGGGGGGGGGGGGGGTTTACAGATCCCTCTCCTAACTCGGTTCTGGCATTCTCAGCACACACTACGGTAGCGAAGTAATCTTCCGGCCACTGTGGGTGTGGGTGCAAGCATGGGTGTCAGTGCGGGTGGGTTTTAAGTAAATCTCTGTGACGGAAAACTACTAGGAATGACAAAGAATAAATTACTTGCCTACAATTAAAATAAATAGCCTTATCAGCACAGGCTACTTCAACAAAAAAGCTACAAACAATGACACCACTGCTACCCCAGAGACAGCTATCAACAACAAAACAACAAGAAAAGTGGATTCCCGACAGACGCCAGTCAAATTCCAGCCTCAGTCCGGGCCCGATCGTCTTCCTGCTAGCGGAACTGACTCACGAGCAACCACAAGAAAGCAATTTTTCTCCCCCAACTGACATCCAGTAAAATATATCGCCCTTTCTCCAGGCCATTTCAACCCCAGACCCTTCCACTTCTACAGTCTCAAGTTCGCTACTTCCAAATTTACCCAAGATTTCCGAAAGCGGATACAAAAGTTGATTTGATTTTCCCCGCATCTGTAAAAAGTTCCCCATTGTTCCCTTATCCGCCATTCTGCAATTTAAGCAGAGGAACTAACTCTTTCAAAATTAAAAGAATTATGCAAAAGGAGATAACTACGATGGAGAAACATGAGATTAATTCTTAAACACATTACTCAAGAATGGTTTCTAAATATTTAATACCGTTAAATAATATTGAAGACGTCCCGTTCCTAAACTCGTTTCTGAATTTAAACGACATTCTCGCTTTCTGTTTGTTACTGCCCGGAGACGTCCTGGTCTTAATTGAGATTAATGCAAGAACAACGAAATTAGACTCCATGGTACCGTTGGACCCGGTACTGTAATTCTTGCAAGCTTCCTGCAACCAAGCCCCCCTCCAGGAACACATTTGATTCCACTGAGGTCATTTTTCTTCTGCGACAAAATTAATGAGAACCCGACTATGTCTGGCAGCATCTAAGATACCAGTGCCTTCATCTGCATCATTACATGGTGTGTGTATGAGTTCTTGTGCTGAAACCAAGTTTTCAAATGTTTGGTCACACCATCAGTATGGCCACTGTCAATAAGGAAAGCAGTGGCAAACTGCCTTCTCTGAGATGTCAAGAACATTCACGATAGAGGGATATATGTATGGTCAAGTGACAGACAGTGTATGTGTTTCGAAATGCCAAGAGTAGCCATGATCAAGAAATATATGCAAAAACTGATTAACAGTATATACATCACAAGGCTATGGAGAAACAAATGCACCAAGCTTATACGTCATCTACTTTGAGACTAGGATAAATAAGATATCCCAAACTGCGTCTTTGGTACATATCGTCTTGTGGATATTTTCTCCAGGTGATGCAGGTGTGTTGGAAAATGAACAGGAGGGCAGACTGGCTGGTGCTGCACCACAGGGTGGGGAAAGGATGTGTGACAGAGCTAGATGTGGTCAGGGCGCTGTGGGAGCAAGCGAAGAGTCCAGTCCGGAATGCCACTTGATCGGTAATTACCGTGTGCACATAATGGTGCAGCCAGCGGTGACTGGGAGATCTGGCAAACACACAGCTCCCAGAAGACACGCAGGAAGCACTACATACAGTCAGACTGCTTATGAAACCTTCAGAAGTGGAATTCTTGGTGGGGACTCTCTTGAGAATGTCCCTTGAATACTGCGATGTCTGTTTTAAACTCAGCTCAAATCTAGCACACATTCAGCAACGTACATCCGTTTGTTTACACCCGGGCTTTGCAACAGCCTTGACATTGTTGTCTGAAACTATTTCTTTCAACGGCGGAAACGTTCAGAAACGCTCCCGTTTACATCCATGCTTGTGTAATTTATTCCCATTTCTCTTGTTTCATTCGTTTTAATTTCACAGTTTCTCTCGCTCTCCCTTAAGGGAATCCAGTGAAAGGAATCCTGTGTACCATCGTGCCAAGAAAAGACGGATGGCTAGAGTAGTAATCTGTCCTATGCGGGGTGAAAGTTCAAACTAATCGAATAAAGCCACATCTGGACTGAGTGTTTCTAGGCCGTTGTCTGTCTTGGAGACAATAAGGCAGCTTCTAAAAAGTTGTTCATTGCTGTAATTATTTGTATCCTTCAAACCTTCTCTCTCCCCCCTCGCAACCATTTCTTAAGTCATCATCATCTTCTTCTTCTTCTTCTTCTTCTTCTTCTTCTTCTTCTTCTTCTTGTTTTTTTCTTCTTCTGTTTCTTTTTCTGTTTTTTCTACTTTTGTTACTTCTTCTTCTTCTTCTTCTTCTTCTTCTTCCTCTTCTTCTTCTTCTTCTTCTTCTTCTTCTTCTTCTTCTTCTTCTTCTTTCTGCTTCTTCTTCTTCTTCTAAATTGGATAAAACCTTGTGCAGTTAAGTCAATCCTCTCACCTTTTTCTACTTTTTCTCAAAGCAGTGGCAAACTGCTGAATATAAAACTAAACAGCCGAAACATGTTTGGCTTGTTTCTGCACCGCCCTCAACACGTTACGCAACTAACATTTGTTCTGTTTACGCGCTCAATGAGGGTGGTCTCTTGTGGTAAGCAACAGGGCCGCCAGACTAGGGGGAAAAAATGATCGCGTCTGTCTATCAACATGAGCTACTTTATGTCAATGCCCGTTAAAGCATTCTCTTGCAGAAGGCAAGCCTGACACAAAAAGAGTTTAGACTGAGTCGCCCGCCTTAACAGAAGGTGATACAAAAACAGCGTTGCTGCAACAGCCAGATGGCCTGCACTGAGCAATTGACAAACACAATGAAAATCTGTATTTTCTTTTCAGAAAACAAAAGTCACAATTCATGAAACGCCTGGGAAACTCGTTCTGTTCATCTCTGTGAAGGGCGAGGTATGGCAGACTACAAAAACTGAGAAAATAAATACATTTTTTGTTTAGACGGGAGAAACCATGATAGTGGATAGGTCATCTTTCGCCAGGCATGAAGACACAAAGAAAATGGAAATGGGGAAGGGCCTGGGGGGGGGTGGAGGGGGGGGGGCCTCGTCGCTCTCATCACGGTCTGCCAGAAATAAACTCGGTCTGCTAATTTTCGTGTTGGTTTCTTCTTGCTACCGAGGTAAAGTAAGCGACACTTCTCGACGCCTTCAGGCCTACAATGTATATAGGGCTAGACCTATATTTTTTTTAGACCAATAGGCACTTGGCGGGTTATGTGGTCAGCATCACACCGGCCGCCTTTACTTCCCAGGACTGTACCTGGTACCCACTCAAAGTAGTGAAGCCAAGGTGATTTGTGAAGAAGAAAAAAAAGTCCGGCCCCCATCAGGACCCGAACTCACGACCTTCCGATCCACAGGCGAGCGTCTAGCCGCTAGACCACGGCGGGCTCCCTTCTTGATACAAAGGCTTGTGCTATTTTTTTCAATCCGCCATGGCGCTAGTCATGACCCAAATATTTCTGCTTCCGGGACAAGATGTTTAATCGCCAACCTTTCTTGATGTTCAGACCCAATTTTCCGACTTAACGACTGGAAGATAATCCATAATTTACATCCGCATGTTGCTTTATAAAACACACATTATAATATATAATATATATATATATATATATATATATATATATATATATATATATATATATATATATATTGTTTTATATTGTTTCACAAAATAAAATATGTATTTTTTTATATCCAGAAACCATGGCTTGTTAACCCGTTGGCTCGGTACTGTGGATATCACAACCCTTCGGCCTTGATGCCATGGTAGATACAGTAAATCTGGGAGAAATGTGGCTTTTCTGCCTACCCGGCGTGAACCCGGACAACAAGAAGTTCATCATCCAGTCGCCGCGCAGTCAAGTTTAACCAGCTAAGCAAGCCAGCCGGGCATTTATTATGTATAACCAAAAACTTGAAAATATAACCTATACATTTGGGGGGGAGGGGGTTGGGGGGGGGGTGGATGTAGCTTAGCTCCCTCTTTCAATTTGTTTTATTAAGGGTAGTGCTGAGGTCAAGAATTTGTTTGTGAGGTTTTATGTGCCTAATTTCACGGATTGGACACCCCTGCCTTACACATCACTTGTCACATTTTATGTGTAACCAAGGACAACACAAGACGCCGCAGGAGTCCAGACGACATTTTGTGGTAATTTACTGTTGCATTTATGGGAGCACCAGGTTAAACAGTTTCAACATCTGCTGGGCAGGGGCGGGCAACTGCGCCTGTACGTTCCGGAGAGTGCTCCGGTTCTAGCAACCGCGCTTAACCCCCTTCTATAGCAAGTGAGACTTCTAAACTTCACACGTTGGTCCAACTGGTGGTATAAATCTAGTTGCATATCCTTACAGGGCATTGCAGAACCAACCCCAGGATTTTTTGGCTGTTGTGGTTTTTCTAGGCAAATTTACATCCAGTATTTTGCCACCTCTTTTTGGAGGTCGGCTTCTCGATACCCCTGTCGAAAACAGCGCAAGGCCCGCATTTGGGATCAAACCGAGCGCTCCGGCATTACGAAGCCCGTTTGCAACGCTTAAGCCACAGACGCTGATAAAGTAACGATAGCGTAGCAGTGAGAGGTTCGCCTGCTTATTTGAAACTCTTGGGTTCAAATGAAGTCAATCCCCCTCCACCCCCCCCCCCCCCCAGCCAGCAGTGACCTAGGTTCCTAGGGTGGCTGGATACCAGGTGCGGTTCTGGGAAGTGAAGGCAGCCGGTTGATATTCGCTTCATCAGCCAGTGAGAGCCGTTTGATCTATTGAAATATGGGTCTTATGTCACACGAGCCATGCTCGTTTTATAAAGTCTCTGGCGTGGTAACAGGCCTGACTTCCACTTTGCTTTATAGACAGTAATTTAGTTGTCAATGATGCTCCGAGACGTGTCAGACATGGAATGCTAGCTACGTGACTTTATAGGTCAATCAGAAGTGCCCAGTATCTTCTTCTCCTTCTCCTCCTCGACCTTTTTCTCTTCATCCCTTTTTTACGACCTCATTTTTGTCTGTCTGTCTGTCTGTCTGTCTGTCTGTCTGTCTGTCTGTCTGTCTGTCTGTCTGTCTGTCTGTCTGTCGGTCGGTCGGTCGGTCGGTCGGTCGGTCGGTCGGTCGGTCGGTCGGT
>CAJHNH020002879.1:525127-542627 GCA_905116865.2 Candidula unifasciata | reverse complement strand
CCCCCGTGTAGGTTCCGGGGCCCCATTATGGGCAAAACAAGAATAGACCCACTGGTTCAAGGACATTAAGCCTTGTTTAGCTTGCACAATAATAATAATAATAATAATAATTATAATAATAATAATAATTATTATTATTTTAATGTATTTGAAATAATAGGCCTGAGGATGTACGGCCCAGTGGCAAGTGGCCGGGAACTTTTCTGGTTAAGATTTTACTGTTGCCCCAAAGAGGGAGAGAGAGAAAGAAATAGAGAAAGACCCAATAAGAGAGACAGAGAGAGCCCCTGAGAAAGAGAGACAGAGAGAGAGAAAGAGAGACAGAGAGAGAAAGAGAGACAGAGAGAGAGAGAGAGAGAGAAATCCCCCAACCTTAACCCGAATTCGAACCCTAGTTTCCCGCTTGAAAGCCCTGTGTCCTTATCCGTCCGTCCAGCTGCGACAGGGCTATATTAATAATAGTAATAATTACGTGTCTTTATTTTCCGTCAAAGATGGCGCAGGAGCCGATTAGCTGGGTGCTTGCCTTGAGAGACATTTGGCCTAGGTTCTAGCCTGCACCAGACCGCTTATAAAACAACTGACCAGTCTCCTAGATAGACCCGGGTTACATTCTGCTCCTAGGGAATGCCCTAGGAAGTAAAGGCGGCCGGTGTGAAGTAGACCAGGTCATACAAGGAGTACCGTCTAGTCTTCAGTAATGCGAGTTAGCATCATTTATCTAATGAACCACTCGGCTGGACATAAATCGTTCATTTTACCAGCGGCCAGAACCGGAAATATAAACAAGGTTATGAGAAAACTCCAGTAAAACGATATGACTCCGACAGCCAAAATCGTGCTGAATTTATGGCAAACGGAATTAGAGAGATAGCAAAAGATGTAAAAATAAAGAGTCTTCAATTTATGATATTCCCGTAATGATGTCTACCAAGGAAGCCAGGTGTGCATTTATGTGGACGATCCATCTACATCTAGGCAAAATGGAGTGTAGATAACGCGTCTTTACAGGCATGCGTTTTGTCCCACTTGTATGTAAACACCAGATTTTAAGTGGTTGCTCGTAAAAATTACCTCCCCTGCGATGTAGAAGCAAACGCCGTAGTTATCGGCCCTGCATTTCAAAGCTGGAGGAATAGGAAGAGAAAAGTGGAGGCGTCTGTGATATTTTAAGTTATAGTTCAGTGTTCTTCAAACTTGTTACATCAGCGGACCCGCAAAACAAGGGAAATTATTTCGTGGACTACCTGAGTGACGAGGGACGTTCAACCCTTCTAGGACCGCACTACGAGCGATTAACAGCCGGTGACTCAAAGTGTCACCATTCGGGTGAGAATCGCCCAGGCGCGAGTCCCAGAAACCGCCGTCGCTAGGTTATAAAGAGACCCCCGACGAAGCTAAGTGTGTCGCTCAGGAACCTGGGGGCATTATCGGCCCATTGGCTCGCCAGTAGACGACTTCGTCACCGGTCGGCACATTATTTGGGTCTGTCTACACTGATTTCTTCAACACTTTTCACAGCTACTTGGTGGCGAGCAATGCTAAGCAGTTTTAAATGTTGCACATAACCTAGTCATAATTATACCCTAAAACTCTCCCTTTGGGGATACTGGTTGAGTGTGGCGATTTTTTTTTTTGTTTTGTTGTTAAGCAAAGTAACAACCTGGGGGTTCAGGAAGCTTGACAACACCCCCCCCCCCCCCTCACCCTTTTCCAACACATGATTTCTTTGGGGTGGCACTTCGGGGATATATTGAGTTTGTCTGAGCACCATATACCCAGCTGTGATTTCTCCCACTGTATCGCTCTCAGGTGCAGACTTCAGTTCCAATCCAACCCTAGGGAGTTCAAGCATAACTGCTATTCGGCTGAACGAGGTTTCTGGGATTTGTTCATGTAGGATTCTCGTCCCTAAAGTGGTAATCCTGCCGACTGAAACCCTGGAAGAGACATTTTAACTAGCCACTTTTATTCTCCCCGGGCTGCTACCTGATGGCATGGCCAAGCCTGAGACATCAATAGGGCATCTTAGATGACATCATCTGAGCTAATCGCCAACACTTCAGCCGACCCCTGGAGGAGTACCTTCACCGTCTACGTGGCGTGCTGCTGTATTGTGGCATAAATCTTTTGCGGGTAAGGATTATGTATATGTCTGGCTGTTTTCTTCCCTCTCTTCCCCCGAACTGCAGTCTGAGATGGAAGCACGGTCAGAGATCCATTTTTCAGGTTAAACGCAAAAAAAAAAAAATGCCCAGAGACCTTGTTCAACGGCATGAAGTTACTTTCGCATCCTTTTAAGGGCGTTGCGGAAAGAACCGCATCATGTATCCGTGTATAATAAGTAGTTCTTCAGTGCTTCTGAACGGAGAAACCAAGGCAAGACTAACTGCTAAAGCACAGACGCGGGCTCTACAGCATAAACATTTTATACGGTAGATTCCGCTAGTGTTTAGTAACAGTAACGTTTTAAAATGATGTGTGCTTGAGATTGTAACTTCTTTAATATCTATCTCTTCTTCTTTCAGTGTGATAATTTTCCTTAGTATTTTCCCACAGTCTTTGAAGTTCATTGCTCTTACCCATCGCCAACAAAGAATGCGCTTTTCCAACATTGACGATAAAACCGGCGATGAACGTGGCAATTTAGTGACTAGATAGCGCCTTCATGACTGCGTCAGCCTCCAGGGGGAAGCAGGAAGATGATAGGATCCATTCCTTTGGCTGTTGCATTAATTAGTTAATATTGTTTGGCAGTGAACGAGGGAAAGGGAGGGGGGGGGGGGTTTCTGACATGATAGCTGTAGAGCATCTTACTCAGGAGATTCGGGCATGAACTTCTGTGTGTTACTGTTCTCTCTCTCTCTCTCTCTCTCTCTCTCTCTCTCTCTCTCTCTCTCTCTCTCTCTCTCTCTCTCTCTCTCTCTGTCTCTAGACAAAAATATTTTAGAGTGGTACTTGCCTCTCTCCACATAACATGACATTTTAGAGTGCTACTAGTCTCTCTCCACAATATGACACTTCAGAGTGCTACTAGTCTCTCTCCACAATATGACACTTCAGAGTGCTACTAGTCTCTCTCCACAATATGACACTTCAGAGTGCTACTAGTCTCTCTCCACAATATGACACTTCAGAGTGCTACTAGTCTCTCTCCACAATATGACACTTCAGAGTGCTACTAGTCTCTCTCCACAATATGACACTTCAGAGTGCTACTGTGGCGCGGTGATTTATGTCACAGGCGTGAGGGGAAGTTAAGTCCAACATGATGTGTATAAGGAGATACTCCGTACGTCACTCGGGCGCCAGTCCTTTACTATCTCGGTTGTACGGAACATCACGCAAGACCCCTACAGCACGTCCTCGTCGTGCGCCACGGATAATGTCTCAAATGAGCATTAACAGAGCTGTCAGGGGATCTCGGAGTTTGGGGGCCCCCAGAGGTGATGAGTCTTTGTGGCTCTCATCAGCCCGCCCCCAAACGCTTGGGTGAAAAATGTTATCAAAACTCATTAGGAACATGAGTAGGTTCGACAAAAGTACAGCTAAAATCACAACCCTTGGTTAAAAGACTGCTGAGTAAAGAGAACATTGCTCAATGCTCATCCTCGGTTAATTCTCAGTGTCGTCGTCACCGCGCTGAGGTGCACCACAACAGAAACCATACATGGGCTGGCCATTCTTGTGCATCCTCGGTTGGCCCTCAGTGTCGTCGTCACCGCGCTGAGGTGCACCACAACAGCAACCATCCATAGGCTGGCCAGTCACGTACATCCTCGGTTAACCCTCAGTGTCGTCGTCACCGCGCTGTGGTACACCACAACAGCAACCATCCATCGGATGGCTAAGCCTAAATGTCCGACAAAACTAGATCATACGGATCAAAAATCTGACCATCAAAATTTGCACTGAAATGCAAAAGGCCGAATGTCCACACCCAAAGACCCCACTCGCCCGAGTGTTGGGACAAAACTGATAACGATATGCCTGATTCAGGATGTGAAATTCTGCCGGGCAAATGTACCTATCTGTGTGGTCACAAAAGTCCAAAACCAACGGGCTGCTCCCCGCTGACTTCCAGAGGGCGCAGCCCCTGTCGAGCGGGAGGCCTGATACGGTTGTGAGGTTAAGCAGGCATGTGCAGGACGTGACGATTCCTTGGGTGAGCCCAGAACCAGAGCGCCATGTGCCGGCTCTGCATGCATGGAAGCCTCCTTGGATGGCGGGGAATGCCCATGATCTGCCCCTGCCTTCCCTTGAGGGCCAACTGTTCCACAGGGGGTTGCCCCAAAGGGGTACTCCTGGGGCAATACCTGCGGCGAAGGAGACAAGGCGGACACCACACAAATCAGGCAGTCTCGACCCACACAAAACAATGGCCACAGTCACCCTAGAAATAGGCCTGACGTCTTCGTTCGAAGTCGGCGTACAGCTGCCCAAGAGGCAGGGAAATAAAAAACGGTTGTACACGCAAAAATCAGGTCCAGGTGAAGGCCAAAAGTCCAAGCGGACGATTAACCGGGACCTTCCACTGGAATTCACAGCCGGTGTTCGATGAAAAAAAAAAAAAAGAGTGCTACTAGTCTGTCTCAACAATATGACACTTCAGAGTGCTACTAGTCTGTCTCAACAATATGACACTTCAGAGTGCTACTAGTCTCTCTCCACAATATGACATATTAGAGTGCTACTGTTCTCTTTCCATTTACCTCTAAAACACACCGTCTTAGAGTATTACTATTTTTCTCTACTTTCCCCAGCACACAACTTTTTATAATTTTACTACTACTACTACTACTACTACTACTACTACTAACAACAACAACTACTACTAACTACTAACTACTACTACTACTACTACTACTACTACTACTACTACTACTAAGACTGCTACTACTGCCATTACTGCCACTACTACTACTACTACTACTACTACTACTACTACTACTACTACTACTACTACTACTACTACTACTACTAACTACTACTACTACTACTACTACTACTACTAACTACTACTACTAACTGCTACTACTACTACTACTACTACTACTACTACTACTACTACTACTACTACTACTACTACTACTGCTGCTGCTACTTCTACTACTACTACTACTACTACTAAGACTGATACTACTGCCACTACTACTGCTACTACTACTTCTACTAACTACTACTACTACTACTACTACTACTACTACTACTACTACTACTACTACTTACTACTACTTACTACTACTTACTACTACTACTACTAACTACTACTACTACTAACTACTACTACTACTAACTACTACTACTACTAACTACTACTACTACTACTACTACTACTACTACTACTACTACTACTACTACTACTACTACTACTACTTACTACTACTACTACTAACTACTACTACTACTAACTACTACTACTACTAACTACTACTACTACTAACTACTACTACTACTACTACTACTACTACTACTACTACTACTACTACTACTACTACTACTACTACTACTACTACTACTACTACTACTACTACTACTACTAACTACTACTACTACTAACTACTACTACTACTAACTACTACTACTACTACTACTACTACTACTACTACTACTACTACTACTACTACTGAGAGTGCTACTACTGCTGCTACTAATGGTCCCCCTACCCTCCCCTCCCCTCCCCTAAAAAAAATCACCAAAACACAACCTCCTAAACTGATACTATTTTTCTTTTCTTCTTTTTGAAGCAACGTGTCCACGTCACTGCTAAGAATACGCGAAATAGGAGTAAAGATCGGCACAGCCAAGCATGAGAAGCACACCAGACGCACACGAATTATTGTTAACCAACATAGGACTGCTAGTATTAACCGCACGACGCTAATAAATATGTTGAGAGGGGAATCTGAGCGCCTATGGATGTGTCAGGAGTGCTGTGAAGATAATATAACTCATAAATTTTATTCCGTAAAGTCGCAGCATCTTACAGTTTGCCTAATTTTTTATTTCCAGCATAGATTGATAATTGTGTGCCGTCTTCAAAATGAAAGCTGGCCGCAGTCCCCCCGCTGCCGACTGTATAAAAATGTGGCGAGGAGCCTAAGTCTTCCACATTGCAACTCTCCTACCACTGTCCCTTGCAGTGTTGCTATTCTCCATCAAGCCACTTAATCTGAGACTGGTATACCTCTCTCCACTAACCGCTCTTACTCTCCCCACACGGCAAACTTTCACGATGTTGCTAGAATCCCGCTGCCACCCCGTCCCGCAGCGACGTCAACAACTGACTGCCTGGTACATTTACAACACTTTTATGTCTTGCCCCATTCTGGAATTTCACAGATTCCTACACGAACTTTCCTGGCACATGGCAGCTTTAAAAAGTATCATTAGCGCGAAAGCAGATGCGAACGATAAGTGACGAGTCTGGCTTTTGTGTGGTCAAGAATTCATTTGCGCGTACCAACATTGCAGGAAATTTGTACATACAACTTTCTGAGTAAACATTTTCCAACAAAGAAAGCCTCAGCAGGTTATGTGTGGGGCGGGAGAAAAAGAGATTATCGCACACATGTGTAATAATTTTATTTGATGAGTAAAGTATGTGATTTCATATGTTCGTGGGAAACTGTCAGGAAATTGATAATTAGGAACAGAGAGGAAGTCCAGTGTGTTGAGATTTTAACTCATCATCATCATCATCATAATCATAATCATCATAATTTTTATATACTTTTTTCTTTGTCGATCTGTGGCGGGTCATGAATGGAAGGACAGACGGACGGACGGACGGACGAACGGACGGACGGACGGACGGACGGACGAACGGACGAACGGACGGACAGACGGACAGACGGACAGACAGACAGACAGACAGACAGACAGACAGACAGACAGACAGACAGACAGACAGACAGACAGACAGACAGACAGACAGACAGACAGACAGACAGACAGACAGACAGACAGACAGACAGACAGACAGACAGACAGACAGACAGACAGGACAGGACAGACAGACAGACAGACAGACAGACAGACAGACAGACAGACAGACAGATAGACAGATAGATAGATAGATAGATAGATAGATAGAGAGATAGAGAGATAGATAGATAGATAGATAGATAGATAGATAGATAGATAGATAGATAGATAGATAGATAGATAGATAGATAGATAGATAGATAGATAGATAGATAGATAGATAGATAGATAGATAGATAGATAGATAGATAGATAGATAGATAGATCGATAGATGATTAGAAAGATAGATAGATAGATAGATAGATAGATAGATAGATAGATAGATAGATAGATAGATAGATAGATAGATAGATAGAATAGATAGATAGATAGATAGATATATAGATAGATAGATAGATTAGATAGAATAGATAGATAGATAGATAGATAGATAGATAGATAGATAGATAGATAGATAGATAGATAGATAGATAGATAGATATCTCAGTAGATAGATCTACTGAGAAAAAACACTGTTACAAATCTACTCACCTTGATCCCTGTTGGAATAGACCGGGTCTGCTGTGTTGGGCACTTCTGTAACAGATTCAGTCAAACAATCAGACGGGAGAGTTGATATGGTTTGTGTGTGTTTGTTTGTGTGTGTGTGTGTGTGTTTTCCTTTTTAAATCTAATAACACAACATCTATCACAGATATACAGTTAGGTAGACATAGAGGCAATCAGACAAGCAGACAGACAGACAGAAGGGTTAGCATTCAGACACGTAAGAGACAGAAAGAACAGAAAGATTAGCATTCAATCAGGCAGGTAGGAGACAGATAGATTAGCATTCAATCAGGCAGGTAGGAGACAGATAGATTAGCATTCAATCAGGTAGGTAGGAGACAGATAGATTAGCATTCAATCAGGCAGGTAGGAGACAGATAGATTAGCATTCAATCAGACAGACAGTCGGGGGAGCGAGCAATCACGCAGGTTAGTGAGCAATGAGACAGACAGACGGACAGTCAAGTTAACAAGCAATCAGTCAAACACTGATATAAGAAGGCAGGCAGACAGACAATCAGACAGAATTAACAAGCAAACATACTTTTTTTTCTAAGCGTTACGACATATAACCAGTTGACTAGACATATATCAGACAGACAGGTAGTAAGTAAGTTGACAGATATTCAGACAGACATGTGGACAGGCAGACAAGGGCTTAGGCAACCACAATAACGGACATGCAGCCAGGTGAATACGTGCTAAAAGCAGAAATAAACAGGTAGTTATGCAATCAGACAGTGAGACAGACAGACATGTCACTCAGGCAGACAGAACGAACGAACGAACTTTTTTTTAAAGGGTCACAAATTGAGCACTCAGGCCCGACTTATATTCAGCCCATCCAAACACTCTTTTACCACACTGCAGTTGTATTTTATCAATAAGCACGGTATATTCATATTATAATATAAATATTTTGGAAATCAAGGTGGAAAAAATAAAAAAGCATGGGTGGTAAAATGCATGCACACACAAGCGCACGCACATACACACATGTCCACCCACTCACTTAAACACGCACATATACGCATCCGAATACATTCACACACAAACACACATAAACACGCCCCCATTCACCCACATACATTCCTACCTATCCACATATACACGCACATTCAACACACATACATACAGACAGATGCACACATGCACACATAGACACACCCACAGAAACAAACGTAGGCAAACACACAGACAAGTAGGTAGGTAGGTTGATAAACAAAGCCATCAGACACAGGTTGTAAAGCAAGCAATCAGACACAGGTTGTAAAGCAAGCAATCAGACACATATTGTAAAGCAAGCAATCGGACACAGGTTGTAAAGCAAGCAGTCAGACACATGTTGTAAAGCAAGCAATCAAACACAGGTTGTAAAGCAAGCAATCAGACACAGGTTGTAAAGCAAGCAATCGGACACAGGTTGTAAAGCAAGCAGTCAGACACATGTTGTAAAGCAAGCAATCAAACACAGGTTGTAAAGCAAGCAATCAGACACAGGTTGTAAAGCAAGCAGTCAGACACAGGTTGTAAAGCAAGCAATCAAACACAGGTTGTAACGCAGACAATCAGACACAGGTTGTAAAGCAAGCTATCAGACACAGGTTGTAAAGCAAGCAATCAGACACAGGTTCTAAAGCAAGCAATCAGACTCAGGTTGTAAGTTAGGCAATTAAACATATACACACTTAGGTAGGTAGATAGACAAACAATCAGACACACACACAGTCAGCTAAGTAGGTAAGTAAGCAAAAAATCAGGCACGTATTAGGTAATCAGACAGAGAACGAGGTGAGTAAGATGCAAGCAATTAGACAGACTGGGAGGGAAAAAAAAAGGATAGAACAAACGAACTTGATTTCCAAAGGGTTACAAACTGGGCACACAGGCCCGTCTTACATTCGGACGTTTCAAAGACTCATTTTTCACAAGGCAATTGTATTTTTATATCAAGCATATTTCGTTATAAATCAAAATTCCCCGTATGCATGTAAAGTAATAATACAAAAGCATGCAAGCAAATGCATTCCCTCAAATATACATGCAAACAGACACACCCAACGAGGACTCACAGCAATGGCTGACGTACAGACACAAACACACATACAACAAACACACAACATACACAGACACACAACGACACAACAGACACAGGAATTCACACAGTCACCGACACAATATATACACGCAACGCGGAAACACAAACACATGGACAGAAAACACAGACACAACAGACAGTGGGGAAGACAAATAGGCAACCAGACAGACATCTAAGAAAGTAGACAGACAGTTACGATAGGATAACTAGATCAGCAAATACACAATCATAAAGACTTTTATAATAGACCGAGAGATGAATGTGTGTAGACAGACATACGTACTGACACGCAGATACCAGTCAACGTGCAGAGTTATAGATAGGTTAACACTTGGATAAAAGGTGAGCAGGAAGGTAAAACAGCTTATACAGACAAATAAATCAACACACAAAAAAAGGGCTGACATATTAATTAACCCCCCCCCCCCCCCCCCACGACCTCCCTCAATTATTAGTGGGTAGATAGGTGGCAAGGTAAATATTAAGTACGCGGATGAGTAAATAGATGGATGAGTGGATGGGAGAATGGATAGGTGGATGGAAGAATGGATGACACAACAGACTAAAGTTTGATTTAAAAAGTCCAAAATAGGATTCTTTGAGTCTTTAATGTTTAGCAGCTGAAAAATCTAGTGAGAATTGATTGGTTGACGACCACCCCACTTCCGTCTGCACTGTGGTCTTGTTCCAAAGCTTAGTTTTGCGTGCACACCCGTTTTACAGATGTGGCTTACATGTATGCAAACTGTTCGTTCCTCGCTTCTCATATTTCTGCACTCCAACTTTGAAAACAAACCTCTAATTCATCGCCTTTTACGACACGCATTTGAGGAGGGGGAGTCTACAACCCTCCCCCCTCCTCCCCCCCTCCCCACCACCAATATACCAGCAGCTAGGTATTTTAAACTATGATGTTATTTCAA
Source organism: Candidula unifasciata (assembly GCA_905116865.2). Classification (NCBI taxonomy): domain Eukaryota; kingdom Metazoa; phylum Mollusca; class Gastropoda; order Stylommatophora; family Geomitridae; genus Candidula; species Candidula unifasciata. The sequence goes on along the minus strand of CAJHNH020002879.1, from coordinate 532,069 downwards.
TTTTAATTTACTCCGATGCAAATCACAGAACGGCGAAAGGAATGGAACAAAAGTTCATTCAAAAACAAACGACTAAAGAAACTGACGAAGATGAAATGCGATGAATTCAATAAATGGAAAGAATTAGTTCGAGACGTTTCCAGCCAACCGCTGGTGTGAACACCTCCCGGACTAAGAAGCTGTGGAATGGTACACACTTCCTGAGATGAACGAGACAGGCAATCTCTAAACAGGCACTGCAATGGGAAAAACAGATGTAAGACAGTGTGATGTCTAAGAGAAAGCCTAGGGCCAAGGTTGATTAGAGAGAGCAAAAGTGCGGGACTGGACTCCATCCATGATACGGATCCGTTTGTACAGGGTACAGACCTGTTTGTACAGGGTACAGACCCGTTTGTTTAGGCTACATACCCGTTTGTACAGGGTACAGACCTGTTTGTACAGGGTATAGACCCGTTTGTACAGGGTACAGACCCGTTTGTACAGGGTACATCAAAACGTCAAGTCTGCGACGATGACAGAGATGATGATAATGATGATGAAAATGATAATGATGATGATAATATTGATCATGTTATTATTGATGCAATTTCTGGGAATGTTAGTAACAAACGTGCACGCACACGCACACACACACACACACACACACACACACACACAATTGCTTGTTAATATTGGTGTGTTAGCGCACGTGCACATATAGCATTTAGCTGTCCAAATCCCAAGGTGGCAAGTCCGTCACATGCTCGGCTTACCACTGGTGGTAGCTTCTGTGGCCAGGTTGTCAGATTTCTCTGTCGCTTCGGCCAAAACCTCAGTTGTTGGTAACTGCTTTTTGTCTGAAAATTAACACGGTTATGAAGACAGCTGCGTGCGAATGTGTACATGTATATGTATGAGTGCGGTGTAGCGTCTGAAGCTTAGGCATTGCGAACACGCTTTGTAATCCCGGGGTGCCGGGTTCGATCCCAGCTGCAGGCCTTGCGTTGGCTTCGACAGTGGTATCGAGAAGCCGACCGTCTAGTAAGCATTGGCAAACTACTGGACGTAAACTTGCCTAGAAAAACCCCAACAGCCAAAAAAGCTGGGGTTGGGTTTGCAACGTCCTGTAAATGATACGCAGCTAACTTTATGTGTGTGGGTGTGTGGTTGGTAAGGTGCGAGGAAGAGGGGGAGGTGTGGGGGGGGGGGGGGGGTAGCATGCTCTCATTTTTTCTTTTCTTTTTTCTGATACTTCGTGATTTCAGTGAGCACACGGAAACATGGAAGTCGTCTGGTTTATAAAACTATGGGGTTAGACCAGAAGCATTAAGCTCTGGCTGAAGAAAATTTTAAGAAGATTTCCAAGGGGTGGTTAAAAAAAAGGGGGTGGGGAGAGAAGGGAGATTTATAGTGATACGCTGTTTATGCTTTTTGCATACTAGATGGATGGATGGACGGATGGATGGATTGATTGGATTGGAATAATGGATAAAACAAAAGTCAAATAACGCTTCACAGATTAGTGAGTGTATTGAATTCGTGGATGCACGGAGAGATGGATGAATCAATTATCAGACAATCTGACTGACAGACAAATGAAAAATACACGCCCCCCCCCCTCCTTTTTCCTTCTACCCTTCGGATAATTAACTTCCGGCTGTTTTCCATCAGCAACCACGACATTATCAAAGTGGTCACGCAACAATGAATATGCATGATCGTCAGCTGCGGTCGTACGACCACCATGAAACACACCCCTTACTGCAGGTGCAAAAATGCAATCCCCGGGTAATATCACGAGGCACCTCACCCACTTAACTACAAGATCCTTTCAAAAACAAAACAAGAGAATGACCAGATTGCTTAAAATAAAACTTGTGTTGTGTAGCCTTTACATCAGTGTTCCTCAAGTTGTTTACACCCACGACCCACCAACACAGGGTCAAGCGTTTCGCGGTCCATCCGACCGTTAACCAAACATAAAACAGAAAAAATTGTAGACAGCAGTTTATTTGTTAAATGCGCCCGGCTCTCTAGCGTAGTTGGCTAAACCGGATTGCGCGGAGACCGGGTGACGAACTTCTTGTGGTCCGTGTTCAATCCCGGGGGTAGGCAGGAAAGCCACATGTTCTCCCAGATTTACGGTATTTACAATGAAATCAAGGCCGAAATGTTGCGATATCCACAATACCGAGCCTAAGGGTTAACAGCTCATGGCTTCTGGATACTAAAACAAACAATTTGTTAAATGCCAGGTCTGGAAATTGAAATGTTCCGCTAAAGCTACAATTGTTGCTTGGTCGTTAACAAATCTTATCTATGCAGCTGTAGCGTTGATTCTGATAGTCTTTTCTTCTTAGTCTTCTTCTTCTTTTTCTTCTTCTTCTTCTTCTTCTTCTTCTTCTTCTTCTTCTTCTTCTTCTTCTTCTTCTTCTTCTTCTTCTTCTTCTTCTTCTTCTTCTTCTTCATCTTCTTCTTCATCTTCGTTTCCCGGCCTTTCTAGCGGAAAGACTTGGTTGTTCGTCCATTTAGACTTTGGCATTGTGCTAGAACCAAAGTTTTGTGTGTTACTGCCTTATTTGTCTGCAGTTAGTTATTCTTTGCCACTCGGACAGACGTACTCGACTTCAAAGGCAGCTGCATATTAGTCAAATCCTACGACATGCTTACTGGAGTGGCAGCAGGTCTATATTTTTCTCTCCAGAATGGGGCCCTGGAGCCCACACGGGAAGTTTCTAATATACAAAGCTCTGCAATAACATCCAGTCCCTTTCTCTGTTTGGTTGTTATTGCAATGCCTGAGAAAGCTCTTTCCTAAAAATATTAAGGCTTTTCCCACAAATAGGAAGTCCTTTCCCGCAAAAAGGAAGTCTTTTCCCACAGATAGGAAGTCGTTTCACTCTCACTCTCTCTCACTCACTCTCTCTCTCTCTCTCTCTCTCTCTCTCTCTGTGTGTGTGTCTGTGTGTGTGTGTGTGTGTGTGGCTGTTCTAATGCTGACAACGTTGCACAAACGATGAAACTCTGTGCTGTGTTATCTTGGCAGCTGTGATTCCATCACACCAGGTACCAGTTCCAGGTAACTCCACAAAGGAAATCAGGTGCCAGGTTGCGCCATGATGCCTTCTATCACTGCATATTTTCCGTTGCTAGATGACTACCACTCGGCAGTTGTTCTCGATAAGTCTCAGTGACGATCGTCAACAGTTGTGCAGTTCTTTCTTCTTTTGTAGACTCGTGTTCCTCTGGGTCCGCCTGCAATGGTGGTGCTGGATCAGATGGGCGATTACCTAGCTGAGGTACACACCTGGGGTCATCTCAGCTGTTGTAGTTTCAGGTACGCTATGGAGACAGGCTAAGGGGTCATGAGGGGGTGTTTGTAGAACCTGAAGGTCTTCCTTTTCTTAGCACGTTTTATTATGTTTTGCAGCTAGGCTGGGATATCTGCGCATTTCGGTCTGATATAATCAATTTTAGTAAGCCCATAATCAGTGGCCCTAATGTTGAGTTTTGGAAGAAAGCAAAACAAGTTCCACTAGGTCAAGGGGTGAAGAAAGGTGCCTGACGTTAAATAGGACACTCGTTACGAAAACACGAAAACTATATAACTAGAATGTCTTTGCACTGGAAGTCACAGGAGTATATAAGTAGAAGCAGAAGCAAAAGACGAAGAAGCAAAAGACGAAGAAGCAGAAGACGAAGAAGCAGAAGACGAAGAAGCAGAAGGCGAAGAAATAGAACCAGAAGACGAAGAAGCAGAAGACGAAGAAGCAGAAGACGAAGAAGCAGAAGACGAAGAAGCAGAAGACGAAGAAGCAAAAGCAGAAGACGAAGAAGCAGAAGACAAAGAAGCAGAAGACAAAGAAGCAGAAGACAAAGAAGCAGAAGACAAAGAAGCAGAAGACGAAGAAGCAGAAGACGAAGAAGCAGAAGACAAAGAAGCAGAAGACAAAGAAGCAGAAGACAAAGAAGCAGAAGACAAAGAGCCAGAAGACAAAGAAGCAGAAGACAAAGAAGCAGAAGACAAAGAAGCAGAAGACGAAGAAGCAGAAGACGAAGAAGCAGAAGACGAAGAAGCAGAAGACGAAGACAAAGAAGCAGAAGACAAAGAAGCAGAAGACAAAGAAGCAGAAGACAAAGAAGCAGAAGGCGAAGAAATAGAACCAGAAGACGAAGAAGCAGAAGACGAAGAAGCAGAAGACGAAAAAGCAGAAGACGAAAAAGCTGAAAGAAGTAGAAGACGAAGAAGAAGAAGCAGAAGACAAAGAAGCAGGAGCAGAAGACAAAGAAGCAGAAGACAAAGAAGCAGAAGACAAAGAAGCAGGAGCAGAAGACAAAGAAGCAGAAGACAAAGAAGCAGAAGACAAAGAAGCAGAAGACAAAGAAGCAGGAGCAGAAGACAAAGAAGCAGGAGCAGAAGACAAAGAAGCAGGAGCAGAAGACAAAGAAGCAGAAGACAAAGAAGCAGAAGACAAAGAAGCAGAAGACAAAGAAGCAGAAGACAACGAAGCAGAAGACAAAGAAGCAGGAGCAGAAGACGAAGAAGAAGAAGCAGAAGACAAAGAAGCAGAAGACAAAGAAGCAGGAGCAGAAGACAAAGAAGCAGAAGACGAAGAAGCAGAAGACGAAGAAGCAGAAGACGAAGAAGCAGAAGACGAAGAAGCAGAAGACGAAGAAGCAGAAGACGAAGAAGCAGAAGCGGAAGACGAAGAGGCAGAAGACGAAGAAGCAGAAGACGAAGAAGCAGAAGACGAAGAGGCAGAAGACGAAGAGGCAGAAGACGAAGAAGCAGAAGACGAAGAAGCAGAAGACGAAGAGGCAGAAGACGAAGAAGCAGAAGACGAAGAAGCAGAAGGCGAAGAAATAGAACCAGAAGACGAAGAAGCAGAGGAAGTATCAGCAGCAGCCGACGCCAAAACAGAACTGTGGAGGCGGTCTAGTTTTTGTTTTATTTAACAAATGGCCTGCTTCAGAAGGCAACACACATCTACCACCAACAGCGCTACGACAACTGTGATAAGGGATCCAACTGGACAATAGCAGGAACGGACGTGGTGAAGGACGAAGTAAATCCATGCGTAACCACGTGGCCACTAGAACTACCAAAAAACAATGTGTTTTATGCATCTGTGAGTCAGGCGCAGCACACGTGGACAACCTGGCAACGCTGTGAAACTTGTGTGGATGATACATTCTCACAAACTCTGGCAACATCTGTTTGGAAATCTGTTGCTTTCATGTTGCAATATGTCAGTTATCATTTCATTGAAACTTTCTTGACTCTCTCTCTCTCTCTCTCTCTCTCTCTCTCTCTCTCTCTCTCTCTCTCTCTCTCTCTCTCTCTCTCTCTCTCTCTCTCTCTCTCTCTCTTTCGCCCTCTAAATCTCTCTCTCTATCTCTCTCTCTTTTTCTTTCCCTTGCCCCCCCCCCCTCCGTCACAAGCAACACCCCCACCCCCCTACCCCCCACCCGGGCCATAAAACTCCTAAAAATAGTGTATTTTTTTAAATATATTTGTTTGGGTACATTGGAGGATTAGATAACAATATCTGTGATTTTGCTAACACATTCTATTCAATTTCTTTCGGTAACAAATTTAAAGAGATTATATTTATATTATCCACATTGTAAAAAGGCGTACCTATTTTAAGTGTTTTGAAATTAGCTGGTGTCACTTAAAACGCTAGGGGCCTCAAGGCTTTATATATCTTATGGTCTTGTCAACTCGAAACTCTGCCTTTTTTATGAATTTATTTTCATTAACTTTCTCGTCCTCTCTGGTTCACTTGCATGTCTCCTCTCGTTTAACTCTCTCTCTCTCTCTCTCTCTCTCTCTCTCTCTCTCTCTCTCTCTCTCTCTCTCTAACTATCTCTATCTCTCTCGATATTTATTTATTGATTATCTATATTGAATCAAATATCCGTCAGCTAATATACGGTCAATACAAACAGTGGACTCAGAGGCCCAACACTGACTCGCTTGTTGTATTGTAGATACGAGTTTCATTCCCTTCCCCACTGGTTGTTGAGCATATATTTTTTGCACGCAGACTTCTAGTAAAACCCCCTGGTTGCTGGGGAGTCATTACGGACGCCAATGTGTATTATTGCGCACGTAAAAAAACTCGGTCGTTGGAAATCGAAAACAGTTGACTAACAGCGCTGCCCCGGCAAAAATTTAGAGTTAAAAATCTCACAAAAGTATTTCGGGATCCTCGCCGGTGCTACGGAGTTTGTGTACTGCGCTGACATTATTCGGAATCAAACTTCAGTTAGAAGTCGAACGGAGAACTTATGGGTAACTAGCCTTGTGCCGTGATGTTGGTCCGTTGTTATAAACCTAAATCTGTTAAGCACTGCTTGATTATTCAATAGATCAGTGCTCGCACCTAAACTCGCAGGAAACAGTGTTTCTACTCATCTCTTTCACCAATATCCACCCATCCGGGCAGGAAACAGTGTTTCTACTCGTCTCTTTCACCAATATCCACCCATCCGGGCAGGAAACAGTGTTTCTACTCATCTCTTTCACCAATATCCACCCATCCAGGCAGGAAACAGTGTTTCTACTTATCTCTTTCACCAATATCCACCCATCCGGGCAGGAAACAGTGTTTCTACTCATCTCTTTCACCAATATCCACCCATCCGGGCAGGAAACAGTGACTGGGAAAAAAGGGGAAGAGGGAGTGGGAAAAAAGGGGAGGGTGTACTATTACGTAATAAAATGGCCTTCAAAAGCCAGGGAAAGAAACTGCATTTTAATGTAAAACATGGTTACATCCCCTCTTTCTAAAATTCCGAGCGATGTTCTAGGAGAAAGCGAATAAAACTCCTGAAATGCTTTTTTTAAACTGCGTACTTAATTAAGAATCGTTCTAATTATCCAGTTTTTTTCTGTTTTGCCTTATGATTTCACACAGACACGTAGCTAGTCTACCTACCTACCGGCCTACTTTT
>CAJHNH020002879.1:507627-520127 GCA_905116865.2 Candidula unifasciata | reverse complement strand
AAAAGGCCAGCTCCCTTTACTTCCCAAGACATTTTGTAGTAACCATGTTAGGCTGGGTTTACGTGCTTATTGCAATCCTCCCAATAAGGATTCGAACCTAGCACAATCTGGTCGACAACATGCATACTAACCAGTGCTCTATCAAGTCACTGTTAAAATGAAAATAATGTAATGAACTCACCTGGACAGAACTGGCTGCAGGTAACCGATTGCTGCTGTTCTCCCTCGCAGGGCAGACCTCCATTGTAAGGTGCAGGCTCGGTGCAGGTACGGGAACGTCTCTGTTTGCCCTTGCCGCAGCTGGCTGAGCACTCCGACCACTCGCTCCAGGAGGACCAGAAACCGTTGACTGCAACACAATTATCACATAATGGTGAGATACCAGGACAGTCTGCTGTCTGTTATTTCTTGCCTGGTGTCTGGTGTTTACTGTCTGTTGTCTGCTGCCTATTGTCTGTCCTTTCTTGTTTGTCGCTTTCTGTCTGTTGTCTGCTGTTTATATGTCGTTTGAAAGGTAATGTTTACTGTCTGACGTTTATTGCCCTATGTCTGTTATGTCTGTTATTTCTTGCCATCCGTATATACTGCTTGTTGTCTAGTGTAAATTGTACGTCCTCTGAAGGATCATTGTCTACTGTCTGTCATCTGATGTTTACTGGTGCTGTCTTTTGCCTGCAGTTTGTTGTCTGCTGTCTGTTCTGCTTCTTTTATTTTGTCGTGGATTACTGGCTGTTTTCTTTTTTTTTTTTTTTAATGTCTTTTGTCTACTGTCTAACATCCGCTGTTTAATGTCTGCTATAAGTTGTCAGCTGTTTATAAGTCCCTGAATCCACCCTTCAATAATTGTGTAAGGGAAAAGGAATTGTTTCAATTTGACTACATATACACATAGGTTATCTTTTACGGTATTTTGTTGATATATTTCCAATTAATTTAAGTATTGTGCTATAGTTGCTTGTAATTCAGCCTAATAATAACAGTAAAGTAAAATAAAAGACTCTTTTCCACACCTTCTAGGTGTATTGGATGTATAGGGCTAGACCTATATTTTAAAGGCCAACGGCACAAGATGGGTCACATGGTCAGCATCACTCCGGCCGCCTTGACTTCCCAGGACTGCACCCAGTACCTACTCAAGGCTGGGTCGACCTGGAAGCCAAGGCCATTTTTGAAAAAAAAAGTCCAACTCCGCCAAGGAGCAAACCCACGACCTTCGGAGCAACAGGTAAGCGTCTAGCCGCTATGCCACGGCGACTCCCTAATAATAATTTTAAAGATATAATAAGTGTTGAATGGCAAATAAATAAAATAATATATTTCAAATAACATGCACGCATAAAGAAATCTTTTAAAAGAGAATTTCACAATCTACTCAAAGGGGCTTCGCAGCCTCCTTAATCATGTCGTAAAAGGCGACTAATTTGGAACTTGCTGAGATGTCTAAAGACACGGATATGGCAGACACGGATATGGCAGCATAGCTGTAAATTAGACGACAACGCGCCGTCTACCCATCTAACGGCAGAAGCAGAAAATATTTATCTAAGGTAAACTTGATTTTTTTTTTTTAAAGTAAATTACCTGACTCGGCAAAAGAAAGCAAAAATAAACTCATGGAAACACGCCTCAAATTGGTAGACAGGGAAAAAGGATTATCATAAACACTAGAACATAATGTTTACGTTAGCAACCCACGCAAATCTAGTTACGACTTTTGCCACGGCAACGTTTTACCAAGTTCTCGCAAAATGTATCTACTGTAGGGAATGGACACTTTTAACTGGTGATATTTATATATATAAATATTTGTGACGTAGCCACAACAACAACCGCGGAACTCCGGGAAGGGTACACTGTGTTGTCTTTCTGCATGGTCATACGATAGCGGAAACAGTTTTACGAAGTGAGAAAGTCGTATCTCGTTTCGTGTTGCTTGTCACAAGCTGACGAAGAGTGTGTCTCGAAACGTTGGTTGTTTTCATAATTTTGGTTGCTGAGATGAGATACAGGCGATTTTAATTTCTATCATACGTGGCAATTTTAAGAATCTGATGGTGTTTCTTTTCTTCTTTTTTGAGTTCTTGTTCTTGTTCTTTTTCTTTTTCGTCTTCTTCTTCTTTCTTTTTTTTTCTCTTCCTTTCCTTTTGGAAAAATGGAAACGAAAGAGACAAAGGGAGACAGAGAGAAGATGCTGGGCAATCTGACATCATGGCGTGGAAGAACATCTATGTTAGAAGTGGTTGAAAGTAAAGGAGACAGAAGGTTGTGGACAGACAAGACTACTATGACAACCCGACATGGACTAAAACAAGAAGACGACGAAGGAATTTCGGTGTTGGCCTCCCATCTGTCTCATCTAAAAGTTGTAATTAACGAGGCAGCTTCAGCCAATCGTTGGAGCCAGGTTGCATTAGCCAATCGTTGGAGCCAGATTACATCAGCCAATCGTTGGAACCAGACTGCATCAGCCAATCGTTGGAGCCAGATTGCTCAAGCCAATCGTTGGAGCCAGATTGCTTCAGGCAATCTTTGGAGCCAGACTTCTAATTCTCAAGATGATATCTAAGCCTGGCAAAGAGGTTCTGCTGTACCTCAAGTTCCGATCCAAACAACCAGGATGTCTTCAAGGCCTGCATGATGCCACTGATTGTGCGGTTGAATAGCAACACGCGAAACATGAGGCAATGCACACTCTGAAGATGTTGTTTTATTATTTAGGCAATGAATGCCATGACTCCTAATTTCGCACAGGAATACATGCTGCACCAGGTTTATATGGCCACCATCACCATCACAATTATCATCATCAACATCATCATCTGGTTATGTCAAAAATATATGTTACAAAGGGCTCGCAGTCTATGCCTCTATTCTGTTCTATCCTTTACAATCCTTTCGACGTCATAGATGGAATCCTGTCCAGCATCTTTAGTCTCTCTCATTAACTTTCGTTCTATGGTTTCTCTTTTTATGTCCTAATTTTTTAAACTAATCTGTTTCACATTTTAATGCCTGTCTAATGATTCTCTGCTAGTTTCTTCTCGGAATACTCCCAGAAACGTTCAGTCTTCATTATCTGATAACTGGTAAAGCCAGTGTTTGTCCAGACATTGCTTTTATTTCTTCTTTGAAACCATAGATATGATTAATAACAGTTACCAAAGACAGCTAGCAATAACACTGACTAGAAGACAGCTAGCAATAACACTGACTAGAAGACAGCTAGCAATAACACTGACTAGAAGACAGCTAGCAATAACACTGACTAGAAGACAGCTAGCAATAACACTGACTAGAAGACAGCTAGCAATAACACTGACTAGAAGACAGCTAGCAATAACATTGACTAGAAGACAGCTAGCAATAACACTGACTAGAAGACAGCTAGCAATAACACTGACTAGAAGACAGCTAGCAATAACACTTATCAAAGACAGTAAGCAATAATCCGGAGCAAAGAAAGTTGGCAGTAAAAAGGATACAAGACAAAAAGCAATAATACTGACAATGACAGTAAGCAATAGAAAGATTACAAACCAGTAAGCAATGAAACGGACAGTAAGCAATACTGACGAAAGATATTGACCAAAGACAACGACCAATAATACTGACCAAAGACAGTGAGCATAGCAGAAGTGCTGGTGCGTCGCTGTGCGATGTTGCTAGCTCCGCATGTGTAGTTTCCGGTGTCAGTCTTCCTGGCTTGGTTGATGATGAGGTGGCCTTCGCTGGTAATGATGAAGTTCACATCCACGTCCACGTTGATCTCCACGTTATCTTTCAGCCAGAACACCTGGTGAATGAGATGAAAGTGAAAACTATGTTATCTTTCGGCCAGAACACCTGGTGGATGAGATCAAAGTGGCCCGTATTTCTAGCGTAGTTGGCTAAACCGGATTGCGCGGTGAGCGGGTGTCGAACTCCTTGTGGTCCGGGTTCACTCCCGGGGGTGGGCAAAAAATCCACATTTCTCCCAGATTTACGGTATTTAAAATGGAATCAAGGCCGAAAGGTTGTTATATCCATAATACCGAGCCTAAGGGTTAACAACTCATGGCTTCTGGATACTAAAACAAACAAACAAACATGAGATAAAAGTGAAAACTATGTTATCTTTCAGCCAGAACACCTGGTGGATGAGATAAAAGTGAAAACTATGTTATCTTTCAGCCAGAACACCTGGTGGATGAGATGAAAGTGAAGAAATCATGCACACGAAATGACAGTGAAGTAGACAGCAAAGGTACCTTTTCCACAAATGAATGATAGTGAGCATATGGTGTTTACCCCGTGTTTGTTACCCAGTCACACTCAATGGGTTTTTGGGTCAGAATCATGCTGGCATCTGTACTTTCCAGGACATGTCCTAATCTCCTTAGTGCCAACTCTGGTTACTTGAGATCACACTCTGCCACTGAAATTTTTATATCTCCGTTAAAATACTGTTGATAGTGGTGCTGTGGTTTGCAACGAAGCTGCGATACCTGCCCCATTCTACGCAAAAAACTTCTACGACTTCAGCAAAAACCCATAGTTAATGGTCTTTTACGACATGCTTGTTGAATGAAGTGACAATTTGTTTCACATACCCCAATCCCCCAAAGGGCAATGGGACTTACACACGAAGCCACTAGACTAGGCAGAAACTCTCTAGAATCTAGGCGACCCTCTGTCCAATGGAACTTACACACGAAGCTAGAAGACTAAGGAGGTTTTGAGGTTTTGAACAACGGATTAACATCATGGCATACGGGTAGTAACCCATAAGTGCTCCGTTCTTCTTCTAACTCAAGTCTGAGTCCGAGGAAGCGCAGCACAGTGCACAGGCTCTGTAGCACCGGCGGGGATTATACTAGGGAGAGACTATCTAGAATCTAGGCGACGCAATACTCAAACGATCAGAACACCCGTGCATCTCACCTAAGAGTTAAGCATTAACCTTCCAGATGATTCCCAAACCACAGTTTGTTCCGTTTTCGGGTTTCTTCCCGACGGTTTGACCTCCCTGAGATTGCAAAATCGTTGTCTGGGTGGCAAAACCAACATGGCAATGCCCCGTTGAACCTCAACAGAAATTATAATTAAAGCTCATATAACAGCTACCCCCTGTGGGGTCAGAAGGTCGTGAAAATCTGCAGCACCAACCAAAGAAAGACGAAAACCACAATTTCCGCTCTACATTCGTACCCCACAAAAAGTATTTAATTTTTCACGCATTGCTATTTCAAATTCTCCTAAGACATATGGTCTCTGCTCCAGCCTAACACTATTTCCGGTTACAGGTCAGACAGCAAGGTTTTCACCGAAATCTTGGGAAATAATTAGACAGGCCTGGCAAACTGTCATAACACACTGCCTGATGGCATATCTGCCACACGATTACCTGCCCCTCTAGGGACAATTATCTCCCCCTGTATGACCGGCTTCCTGCAAGCAAATGTTGCCATTGGGTAAACACATCCGCAAATTAACAACAAATGGCAGATAGTGTGCCTTGCATAATATAGCAAACATCTACTAGTCCAAGCCGTAGGGGACATCTTCAGGTAATTGCTATGAAAACCTGTTACCTGTGAGATATATATATATATATATATATATATATATATATATATATATATATATATATATATATATATATATATATATATATATATATATATATAGCATTAATAAGAAAGGAAATTAGAACATTTAGTCTGCATCGTCTACTTCTTCTTCTTGTTATGTTGTTAGTTTTAAATGTAATGAACAAACAGACCATTTTTTGTTATTCTGAAGCACCACCCTGACTGTTGCCGGGGGCCCTAATATATCCCAACGGTTGAACGGGGTTTCTGGGAACTCTTCAAGGGTGATCCTCATCCGCATGGTGGCACTTTGTGTTTATCGCTGTGTGATGTCCTGGTGGGGTACAACTTACTTACTCACAGACAATGTATTGATCGGCACTCATAGAAAGAAGTAGAAAGATACACACCAGACAACATAACGATCGAACGGCCGCAAAGGTTCCCCCTCTGTTTATTTATTTGTTATTCGTTAAGAACTGCAATCTCCTGACAGAAAGTTCAGCTTTTTCGTCCACTTCTTAAATGTAGTCTTGTTGCAGAACTGGAATTTTCGCTAACTTGTATGCAAACCTTTAATCGCTCTCATGCATAAGCACTACGACTTCGGCGGACACAAATTTCCAAGTAGTGGCCTTTTACGACATACTTGTTAAACTGCCTTGGTCTTAACCCCACCCCCACCCCCCAATCCCTCAGCCGCCTCAACCACTCAGAATGGAGCAGCGGAACATACACGGAGTTCATCGTTATAATGTGTCACTTTGCTGTTAAGCCAACATCCAATCTAAGTCACAAAAACACGTCCATCTTCAATCGACCGATTGATCAGTTTGCCTTCACTCTGCTACATTACAGTTCACTATAATTACGAAATCTCAGTTAGGATGGAAAACAACAAGGTAGATCCCAAGGACACGGCTCCGTCTGGATGGAAACCAACAAGGCAGATCCCAGGGACCCGGCTAAGTCTCTAAAGACGTTACAATTAGGCAACCCGTAACGTCTACCCGAGCCACCTTAACAACCCTAATCGTTTCATTTCCTCCCAGCACCAGACAGATGGAAAGGCCGGTTGACCGGCAGGCAGACATGCAGCTAGATAGATAGATAGATAGATAGATAGATAGATAGATAGATAGATAGATAGATAGATAGATAGATAGATAGATAGATAGATAGATAGATAGATAGATAGATAGATAGATAGATAGATAGATAGATAGATAGATAGATAGATAGATAGATAGATAGATAGATAGATAGATAGATAGATAGATAGATAGATAGATAGATAGATAGATAGATAGATAGATTAGATTAGATTAGATTAGATTAGTGTGATGACCCTGCTTTGCATGGTCTCCACGAGTACATTGTGGCAAGCAGGAAGTCCGTGCTACAAGTGACGGCACGAGATACTTGTGGCCGGTGGAGTAAGCGAGGCGAAGCCCGAGCTAGCCTCGAGGTCAGTCGATCATGAGAAGTCAGAGTAGACGTTGTAGTAATTGAAGATGTAGTTTTTATGTCGCGAGAATGGTTAATGTTCAAATATGTCGCTAGTGGTAGAATTGAGAATAATTGTTTGAGCACGTTGAATACATGGACCAGAATAAACTGACAGATTGTACAATGAAGCTGAGTGGCGTTAGTGTGTGTTGTCAACCCTAGACGTTAAAGTCGGTGTAAGCCAAGGTTCTCTCCAAGCCGAACCACGATTCATTCCAAGTTGAATCAGCATCATTCCAAGTCTACGTTTCGGTTCATTCCAAGTGGGGTGCTTGTCCGAAGGAAATTCGAAACCACGCGGACCATAAGCATAGGAAAACATTTTTGTTTCTTCCAAGGTAAGACAAACATACGGAAAACAGTGTACATCGTCTTTACCCGAGCAGAGCTTATTAACACAGCAAGCGCCGACAGGTCAGCTGCCGACCAATGAAAACCGGTGTGTCATCAACGCCCCGCCACACACCGTATCACTCAGTTTGGCGAATTCAGGAAGTTTCATGTTTACCAAAGGTACATATCGTAAATATTATAAATCAAGTTTGTGAATTAAATCAGATTTGTGACGATTATTGTTTCGGAAACCAGCAGACTATGAACTAATTTTATTTACAAAGGTATGCTAAGTTTTCTTACTGCGGTGACATTTTTTGCATTGATGTACGTTTATCAGAATGTCGTCTAAAAGGTTGGTAAAAAGTAAGAACACTGTCTTGCAAGTATCTTCAGCGACAACAATGAAAGATACATCAATAAGTAACCAGAAGATCAAGATGTGCATTTTTTGTAAGTACCAGCACAGTTCTGCAACTATCTGCGACAGAGATCCTAAATATTCAAGTTATATTGAAGACTTGGTCAATAAAAAGTGGCAAAATAAACAAAATAATAACCTTAAAAAGTGCCACTTTTGTAAGGCATTCGGACATATTGTAAAACACTGTGTTGGGAAACAGATGTTAAAAGACAAAAAAAGATCCTTGTTTGCAAAAACTAATTCAGTTACAATGGATTCAGAAGGTATTCCTACTCTAGATTGTGCACTGTGCTACTGGAGAAAGAATCAAGGAAAAGTTACAGCTCCACATATCATGTTTATAGGAAAAAGCCAATTGAAATGTCCAGGAACTGAAAAGATTAAGAACGAAATTGTGATTGCAGAATTAGAATCCAGCAAGAGTAGTAATACAAGCAAGAAAGTTGAAACGAAAAAGACAACAGCCACTGAAACAGAGAAAAAGTCAAACTCAGAAACAATGAAAATTAATCAAGCAAAGGATATCACTGTTCCAACAACGACATCAGTCGAGACAAAAGCAACTCAGTGTATGAAAAAGACAGATTGTGAAATAATAGATAGGCAAACTGTGGATAAAGAATTTTCATTCTTAGAGGCTAATAAATATATAGATTATGATCAATTCCACAGAGCAACAAGTCAGAAATATTGGGAAAAGTCAACTAAATGTTTGATAAACAAGAAACCAGCACAAATGCAATTAAATAGAAAATCAAATATCACTTTGGTACGTGAAAAGTTTTTAGAAAAATCAGATTATAGCGGAGAAATGGTTTACTGTATAAACAGAGAAGATTTTTTTATGCGATTTTGGACAGCTTATATTTATTTGAAGTCGCCCTATATATCAAGACCATTGAAAGTAGTGGTAACGGACAACATCGGAACAGATGTGATTCTGGGATACAAAGACCTCAACATTAGAGACTGTTCTGATGAAGACATACGAGTCTGGGAACAAAGTCATTTCCATCAACAAAAATAACAGCTGATTCAAGGAAAATTACCATCAACTGAAGTATCACTATTTACGAACATGAAGCTATACGGTCCATCATCCTGAACATCAACATCAATCTAACATATCACCATGCATAAAATTCAAGATTATTATCAGTCAAGAAGCTACATAGTACCACCTTCAACCAAACGATCAAGAGTGAACCTGAACAATTATCAAGAATTGACATTTTAGCAGTCTTCATCTTCAAGATTATCATATTTCAATCAAAATCAGAAATCACCAACCAGTACTGTACAGTGAATGAACAGAAACATATCAGCCACCGAATTATTCAAATTTCAAAATCACCATCAAGGAATACAAAATTATTTTCTCCAGACACCTCAAAATCGACCATTGAAACATCTCTAAATCATCAAATATTTAGCGACACTTCAAGACCAGCTATACAAATCGACATCAAGATCATCGAATACCAAACGTATCATAAAATAAAGAATGCGAGAATAATGAAGCATTCCAACTGTTTAAACGCAATCAAGAACAACCAAAATGTCAGTATTACATCGTGTTTACACAATTGTGATAGCTACTGTGAAAGTTAGATTATGTTACATACCTAAAGTTTTGTGTAAATATCAAATTAATGATGAAGTATTTTAAAAAAGTGCATAAACACCTGATTTCATTTATAAAAAACAGCCACATACTGTGTGTATTGAACACCTTCCGTTTAATTATTATTTTAAAGGTGGCATATCAGTGTATACAGTCACTGAACACTGATAATAGCATTGTGTTAACTCTTAAAATCAAATTATATTTTTAGTCAGTATATCTCTAAGATTATCAGTTCAAGCCTACTGAGAGGCCCCAGAGCAGAGCACACTGTCGAGCAAACCAAGGAATGAGAACCTTGAAAGCAAGCGCCAGAGTACAAGCAAGACACACACAGCCTGCAGGGATGGATCAAGATCAAGAATAGTTATTGGAATGAATGGGAATGAAAGAGAATAAAACAGGTATGAATGATGAATGAAAGATTTGTGGGTAGTATTTTAATAGTGTACATGCAATTTAACTTAGGTTAGTAGTTCATTAGGATTATTTTAGGATTTATGTAATGACAGTAGTTCAAAAGTTTAAGAAAAAAAAAAGAAAAGAAAAAAATCTCTCTCCCCAGGAACAGCACAGAAGAATTAGATCAAGATTTAGCGATAGATCATATAGAAATTTTTTTCCACAGAATGACTTAGATACAAAATTCAATTTAAAATGTTTTAACATAGGTGTACAGCACAGGGACATGGTAAATTTGTCCACGACACCCAAGATTATAAACTGCTATAATTATACTGATGCTAACTAGACTGATGGTAAAGAAAGAGTGCACACATCAAAGCACAAGCATAGTAGAGGAGTTGAACTCATCTGTATCCATCTAAAGGGGGAAAGGTGTGTGGGATTCCTTGGAGTTGAATACTCTGTTAAAGGTGATATAGAGATTGATGTGGAAACCCTAAACTCTATTAAAAATCATCCCAATAGTCATCATTTCATCTGAGATTCCTTGGAGTTGAATACTCTGTTAAAGGTGGTTATAGACTTGGAGGAAACTCTTAAGATCTATGAAAAATATATCTCAATTATCATTGTTTACATGTTGGATTCCTTGGAGTTGGGTAATTACTCTGTGAAAGGTGAGACTTTGGTCTATGAAAAATATCTCAACATGCATTTTTTTTTTCTGTGGTAGATTCCTTGGGGTTGGGTAATTACCCTGTAAAAGGTGTTATAGGGCTTTTAGGAAACTAGAAGCACTATGAAAAATATATCTTACCACTATCATATCGGCTAAGAGTCCTTGGGGTTTAACACCCTGTGAAAGGTGATGTAGAAATATTGGTTAAATCCAATTTTCTGTGTAGTAAATATCTCAAAGCTGATCATCATCACTATCATCATTTCACTTTAAACCCGATAGAGTAGATATAGTGACTAGACAATACTACGGATGCAATAGGTGCAAAGATGGTTTAAACTCTTCACCAGCTCAGTACTAGGAAAAGCATGCAGTAAATATTAAAGGCAGTTTTTAAAGGGCAGTAATTGAGGATAATCAGGAACCATAATCCATAGTGGGAATACAATTAAATTGATTTACTATATCTGGTTAAATGAAAATGACACTTGATGTTCCATAAAGTGTCATTTTGTTAAAAAGGGGGGAGAGTGTGATGACCCTGCTTTGCATGGTCTCCACGAGTACATTGTGGCAAGCAGGAAGTCCGTGCTACAAGTGACGGCACGAGATACTTGTGGCCGGTGGAGTAAGCGAGGCGAAGCCCGAGCTAGCCTCGAGGTCAGTCGATCATGAGAAGTCAGAGTAGACGTTGTAGTAATTGAAGATGTAGTTTTTATGTCGCGAGAATGGTTAATGTTCAAATATGTCGCTAGTGGTAGAATTGAGAATAATTGTTTGAGCACGTTGAATACATGGACCAGAATAAACTGACAGATTGTACAATGAAGCTGAGTGGCGTTAGTGTGTGTTGTCAACCCTAGACGTTAAAGTCGGTGTAAGCCAAGGTTCTGTCCAAGGTGCAAACCACGCTTCATTCCAAATGAATCAAGGTACATTTCAAGTCTAGTTCAAGATTCATTCCAAGTAGAGCACGATTTATTACAATTAGATTAGATTAGATTAGATTAGATTAGATTAGATAGTAAGACAGAAACAATCATACAAATATAGTATATGTTATGGACACAGACAGAATGAGAAAGGGAAGGGGTACTGCAGTATATACTGACACATACCTACACAGACACATACTTAGAGGGAGAGACAGAGAAAGACAGAAAATGTCAGAGCAGGAGGCAGAGATAGAGAGAGAGAGATCTTGCAAACAGATAAAGCGTATTTACAGACACCAACGTATAGTCAAACATACTCACCAGAAAGGCCATTAAGAGACACAAACACAGACAACCAAATACATAACGGGGAAAAAGGTAAGTGAACAACCGGAGATCCAGACAGTTAACAAAGAAAATAAGAAAATATATGAAAAGAAGTAGGCGAGCTGTCACAAATCATCTACAACCAGAGACAAAAATATCAACAAAAACTTATCAAAAACTGGACTTTCAAAGCGGACAGTTTTTAATTCGGACAGTTTTTAATTCTCGTTTCCAAGTCCATTTATCTCACACATTGTGCGGCTGCTCAGTTGAAGAACTCTGGTATCAACTTGTATCGAGCCTGCAGGAAATCTGTGTGAATGTTTAATTGCTAATTAATTCCTACACTTCTTTGTCGCTTGCTTCGCCAGTCTGCTGTTTGAACAGTTTTTGTTGTTGAATTCTGCGTGCCGTTCAAAAGATATGTATTGTGTATTTTAATAATATTTTACGTACGTGATATATTGTTGAATTAAAAAACAAAAACAGCAAAAGCCTCACTTGTGCCCCGTTTCCAGCATCTCCCAGAGGGTGACGTCAAAGAAAAACACTCCGCCACCCTCTGGGAGAGAGGCTGGTGTGGTCCCCCCGCCTGCCGGACAACTGCCAGAGTCTATACGTATTTACTGCTTATTTTTGAAATATTTTACTATATAATATCATTTCTTTATTTTACCGAAACTATATTACAGAA